>CM035436.1:43699070-44009070 GCA_020310875.1 Ceratopteris richardii | reverse complement strand
TCTTATGCATGTGTTAGTATTGAAGAATTAGCATTTGATCAAGAAACATAAATGCAATCTCTGATAATCCTTGGGTTTTTGATTGTGGAGCTACTAAGCATATGACAAGTTGCAGAAAGGTATTTTCTTCTCTTACTAACTCTTCAAGTAGAAGAGTGACCATTGTAGATGGTCATGATTTGGATGTTGTAGGTGTTGGAGAAGTAAACCTAAAGTCAAGAGTAGATGGAAATTTCACAATTTTTATTGTTCTTTATGTTCCGGTAATGAAGAAGAATTTGCTCTTTATATGTACTTTCTTGTTAGCTGGTTCTAAAAATGTTTTTAAGAAAGATTCATGTCAGATCTTCTCACCTAATGAGGAGCATTGTCTACTTCAAGGTTAAAACAGAAGTGGCATGTTTGTGTTATCCGAAATTAATCATGCTAATGTTGCTAGGTCTTCTATACCTAAGGAGAACATGAAGTTATGGTATGCTAGGTTTGATCATATAGCTACACAACTCTCAAGCACATCAAAGATCATGGAATGATGGAGAATTTGCCTACTTATGGTTTACCTTGTCAAGTACAAAGATAGCATTAGATTGTCTCTTGCGAAGGCTAGAAAAGGCTATGAGAATGAGTGAGAATTAGCAATTTCACCTTTCTATCCTTTTGTATGTCCTCTTCTCTATCCTTCAATACATCCTCTTTCTCTTTCCTTTGGTGAGTTCTTCTTAGAGCTTTGCATCCTCTTTGTAATGGGTTGTGATGGTTAAGCATTATATAGAAGGCTGTGGTAGCTCTAGAAAGTCCGATGAAAAGGTGTCTCTTTAAGTCCACTAGAAATATAATAGAAGGGCTTAAGAAACTTGCACGAAAATTCTAAAGAGAGGCATGAAACTTTCACGCAGTCAAAATGTGTTTTTAAAAATATGGGCCACTTGAGTTCTTTATTTGACTTTTCCTTCATGTACATACACTTAACTATAGGACTAAGTTTTATTCACTATATTTATTTTAAAATAAACTAGGGAACTAGGGTTTAGAAAACCCTTTAATCCTCACTAAAAGAAAAGGATGCTAATTCATTCATAATTAACTAATTGTTATTTATATTTTCAAAATAAAGGATTAGCAACATTTCCTTCAGCTTTAACACAACGGATATGAATTGGATTGCTTATACATAAGATCCCCGAATCTCAGGATACTATTCTAACTCTTGCTTAAAAATCCAGTGACCATCTAAGGGGGGATTCCTTTGACTTATCTTTTAGATATATTTAACTATAGGAGCAATATTTCTTCACTATATTTACTTTAGTATAACGTAGGGGACTAGGTTTAGAAAACCCTTGAATTTTCATTTAATAAAACAATTTGGAGGCTCATTCATTCATAATTGATTATGGTTAATTTGATGTTTTCAAAATAAGGGATTAGCTATATAATAGCTCTTGAAGAGAGCTATGATAGGTCAATATATACAATAGGTGGGTCCTTGTGTTCTTTACCCCCAACAGTTGATCTAGTGGGTCAGAATAATATGAATCAATAACTTTCAAAGCCTTCTTCTGAAGGCTGCCCCAAAGGAAATAACTTCATAGTTCTCCGACCTTTTCGGAGCCCTATATTTACCCTAAAAAGTCAGTAGTAAAAAGAGCTTTTTCTTTGTCTCCCCTTGGAGAAACTTGGCCTAGCTTTTAAAGCCAGATGGAGCATTCTCAAATCTTGTACACAATTTTTGTCATCATCAGTGGACTTGTGTCCTTCATTTTTATTCCTTTTGGTGGTGTTGACATGTTTTCTGAAAAGATGGTGGCTTGCAGTTTTTCTTTTTGGATGTTCTATTGGTTTGTTATGTTCGCTACTTCTGACTTGCAAAGGGGGGAATCACTTCTAGCTGTTGCAAGTGTTCTATTGTGAGGATCTAGACTTAGAGATGATGGAAGACGTTTTACTGTTGTTTCTGCTCATCATTGGGATACACATTCCCTATCTAAAGAATGTATACTTGAATGTGCTTATGTTTTGCTGCTGCGTCTGTCGAGTGGGAGGATGTCTATCCAAAGGATTTCAGACTTGCAGAGTGCAGCTGTCAGTCTATGCTTTTGTCTGGCAGAAGATTGCATGTTTTCTATCGAAAGGACAGACTTGCTGCTGTTGGCATATGCATCCTGTTGTTTCTGTCTAATAGTAGATTGCACATATTCTATCCATAACATGTGGACTTGTGTGTGACAGCATATGTTTACCTGGTAGAGGGTTGCAGGTGTTCTATCTAGAGCATGTGGACTTGCTAGTAGATTGTTTCCATTTGTCATAGGAATGCAGGTTGTGGACTCATTATTTCTATCTAAAGGGGGGAATTTTCTCCCATGTATTGCAGGTATGTTCTTTTGAAAGGATGTGGACTTGCACATTCTAGTAGAAGTTTTTTGAGGACGTATGGTTGATCACTCCATCTCCATGCTTGCTTGAGCTCAGGCTTCAGGAAAGGTACAATCAAATAGGGATCATATCTTTTTCGTTTCTTCCCTTTCCTCATATGTATCTAGCATGACCTGATGAGTCCAAATCTTGGCACTCAAAGCTTGGTGGGATGAGTCGCTGTGATTTTGAGGGTGAGATGGGTTATTTTTTCTTTTCAGATATTTTGCATGACCTGATGACCTGTTATGTGTGTGCTTTGAGAGATTGTTGGGATCATGAGATGATAGGTTTTCTGGATGTAGACCATGTTTTACTTCTCTTTATTCACATTTGTGTGGAATAACCTGATGAACCACAGCATTGTTTTACAAAGGACTTGTGCAAGCCAGCTCATGATGATATTACTCCTGGTCTAAGTATTTATTGTGTCAAGTCTTTGGAATTAGTTTTTCATGACAACCTTTCGAGACATGCATTCTCTCTTGGTACTCAGGGTGCTTGTTGGAACCAGTAGGACAGGCTCTTTAGATTTGTACCATGTTAATAAATTCTTATCGTGGTTGAATAGCACACAACATTGTAATTTGTTTGTTACGCTCACTCCATCCAGGAAACATTCAGTCCTTTAAAATGTCTTATAATCTGTGTTTGGCACACTCAGTTGCCACTGCACAATGGGGGCCTTTAAATGTCCATGTCAAATTCATCATGTTTGTAAATGTGATCTTTATGTAATTACAATTACTCTCTCTGCTGGCTTTATGTAACTTGATTTAAAAAAAATTCCCAAATGGGTGAGTATTTCATGCACCAATGACACCAATAGAAAGGTAGACTTAAATAGGTTGATTTTAACATCAACTAAGCTTTGTTGGACAGGCCAAGCAGTTTTCCCTAAAATAAATGAGAGAGACCCATATAAGCGTCTTGGAATTCCTCGAGATGCTTCTGAAGAGGAGATTCGGGCAGCTTGGAGTTATCTAATTTCACTGTATGGTGGACATGAAAAAAGCAGGGCATCTATTGAAGCTGCATATGACAAGATCTTGTTTGAGAGTCTCAGGTCAAGGAGGCAGCCGAAGTTTAATGTGCAAAATGCATTAAAGAAGCAGTATGCTAAGTTACCTCCATGGATGCGGAACTTGCCCAACACTTATGATGTGCCTTCATCCAAGGCTATCTTAATCAGGTCTGCTGTTTTTGGTGCCCTGGCAATATGGAGTGCACTTGATCGAACACTAGGAGGGCCAGCATTTCAGGTATTGAGGAGGGAATGTTTTCACAATCTCTCTCTCTCTCTCTCTGTTATACACTTTTTTGGAGGATTCAATAGGTGCATGTGCAGTATCGATTCTTTAATCAAGTTCTCATGATGTTTATAAAGTTGTCATAAAAGGCCTTATCACAGCTAAATCTTCTTTGCCTGTCTAGGAATTCAGCATGTGAAACTTTTAATGGAAGCTGTAGATACTTAATTATTAATCGTTGCAACTGAGCATTAATCATCATGATTGCATGATTGAAGCAGTAGAAGGTGAACTTATAATTGCTTATCATGAGATGTGAATTTATATTGCTTGCCACCACAAGTTCGTTTGCCAGATGGCCTATCCATTTAGTTATTTCTGCAAAACATACACTGCTATTATTTATTTGCATAGGTATGACTGTATAGAGAAGTGGATGCTGTTATTGTATTCTGGGGTTTCAGTTCGGGAGAATGGAAAGGAGAGGATAACCTAGCATTGAGATTTATTTAACACTAATGCAGGTGGTTTTGTCGCTATTTTGCTGCATCTATTTTTTGAATGATCGCCTCAAGAGCAAGTGGAAAGCGTTATTAGCTGGGTAAGTGGGTTAACTGTCAGTCATTTTTATTGCTTATCTTTGGGTGAAACACCTTTGAAGGATTACGATGAGTCAAGAGCTATGGTTGTGCAGGATTGTTAGCTTCATCTTAAGCTGGGTTTTAGGCTCAATGATATTCCTCTTTATACCAGCTGGACTTTATCCAAAGCCTTGGAGCACAGAAGTTGTCACTGCCTTGATCTCATATGTGCTTTTATGGTTTTCTTGCACATTCTTCAAGAATCCACCTCCACAATTTGCTTGAAAGGGATATAGCATTCAAGAATGATGCCAGAGCTCAAAACAATTTTGTCGGTGGACCTTCCAACTCGACCTACCAAAATTAAGATGAAAGAGTAAAAACACGTTCTTGGTGCTTCCCTCAATCTTGTAGAATAGGAGAGTAGCAGATGTTGTCAAAATTTCTGTGTTAAATTTTTTTTTCCATATATGCTGTCAGTTCCATTGCATGAAACGGAAAAGGGCAGAGTCTTTAATGAGGCTTGATTTCGTGGTGTTGAACTCCAACAGTGTGTTCTACTTATCATGGTGTGTTCATATGCATTTAAAGCTTATTTGAATTCTTAATGGAGGAAGAATATGGATAGAAACATTCAACTGTGCCAGCATAAATCTACATTCTGGTCTAAACAGTGGTTTTGAGCATCTCAAAATATTGAAATTGAACTTGAAGATATGCAGATTAAGTTTCATTGCCTTATCTGGGCATTAATCTATGTTGCATTTGCATTGGGTTGGGTACTTAACAATGATGTGTTCTTGATTCATTATTACATACTAGGCCTGATGTAACTCGTGAGCTAAATTTCTGACCTGCACATGTTTATCCAGTTGCACAAAAACGCATGCAAACATGTTCACATCACCCTTGCTGTACATGCATGCTGTACATATCCACACGCCTAAATGCATGCATGTCCTTGATATGTTTTAAATGTTCATACACATGCACAAACACCCAACACATGCATGTGCATGTGTGTACATGCACGTGCTTGCACACAGACATGGGAGATAGAGGGAGAGGAGAGAAGTGAAATGAAATGATATATTAATGTCTGTTAAATGCCAAAATGACCTATGAGACCAAAACGTTACAAACTGCTGAATCTGATACGATGTCTGGGCACTGAAAAATGCTCGAAAACTAAAAATCAAGAGCTGAGTAGTGTAGTGGATATGGGATAGGAATGGTGGGTGGGCTAAACAGACTAAATAGTCACTGGGCAGTACAATGAGGGGTATGATCTCATGGAATACAGTGACGAGGGGGCACATCGGCCAAGAAAGAGTGTCGTTGTCCCTCTCAAAGGAGATGGAACAATAGTTGATGTTGAACCAGCTCAATGTCCTCTATAATCAGAAACCTAACTAGAAGCTATGCTGGCATGCCAAAATGATCCGAGTCCTCATCTGCAGTTGCCATCTATGTTGGGATGCCTCTGTAGTTATGGGTGTCTACATCTCCTTAGATCTGGAGTGTGGTCAATCAGTGTACCTCTTATGGGAGTGGAATACAAGATTTGCTCCCAGTGGTAATGACTGGTCTGAAATAGTCTGTAATCTGCCTGTGATTGTCTTTCTGATCACCTGAGCAGGCTGTCTCTCTTGTGAGCTCAGGAAAGAATAAACTGATGCATCCCATAACTGTGGAAAGTGGGTCAAACTCTTCTTCTTCTTCTTCTTCTCCTCCTCCTTCCGCGCTCTTGTTCTCCTTCGCCTTCTCCCGCTCCTCCTCCTCCTCCTCCTCCTTCTCCTTCTCCTTCTCCTTCTCCGTCTCCTTCTCCTTCTTTCTCTTCCTCTTCCTTCTTGTTCTTCTCTTGTTCTAGTATCGTTTTCGTATTCTTTTCATTCTTGTTTCGTTCTTGTTGTTTTTCTTCTAGTATACTTTTCTTCTTTTTTAATTTATCAAATTGCAAAGAATAGGCGTCTACCTAGTTGTAGTGGGGGGTAGTAAACAAACAAGATGGGATGTCTTGCCAAAGCTTCCTTGTATTCACCTATCAGTTTTTATAATCATTCAAATGTCAACATAAAAGATTGTGAGAAAATAATTAACTGTGATAAAATAAACCATGATAAAATCTTGGAGGATCATCATAAAATCATGGGTGATAATGATAAATTATGAACAATAAAGTCTTGGGTAATCACTATAAATAATGGGCTATCAGGATAAACTGTTGGGGGATCATGATTGATTAAATCTTGGGTGATCACGATAAAATTATGGGTGAACATAATATAATTATGAGCGATAAACTCTATCACGATAAAAGCTTTAGTGATCAGAACATTTAATTAATCCCAATCAGAAAATTGGATCAACCTCAATCTAGAAAAAATGATCAATCTCAATGAAATCTATGCAGGTTCAAAGAGAGAGATCAATCTCAATCTAATTCTCCTAAGACCCTAGGGGATCTCATCAAGCATGATCAAGTTCTCAAGAGTTATGCCGATATAAGCTATGATGATCATAGTTCATATGATCACAATCAAATCCATCACGATGACAAACAAAATCTCGACAATTGCAATCAAAACCATTGTGATCATGATCAAAAGCCTCCACCCTTAAATCAAGGGCAATCCTGCATCATAATTTCATCCTAATCATCTTTCTTGTCTTCAAAGTTTGAGAGACAAAACTGATCAAAAGAAGTTTGCTGGTATAAAAAGAGCCATATCTTTGTCATTACTTGTCCAAAATGAGCATATGATGGTTGTTTTTTGAAGATGATCGGACGTACAAGATGTCAAGATGTCAAAACCAATAACATAAGAAAGTACTAGCTAACTTTTTGTGTAGAGCTGAAAATAGCTGCTAACTACCAATTCACATGAAAGTTAAGCAAAATTAGAAAATGAGTTGAGAAATGAGGAAGAACATTTAACCTAAAGGTTGTAGAAAACATATAGAAGCAAGTAGCAAGTGTCATGAACCACAAATCATGAAAGAATCATCATAAGGAAACCATGAAATCTTGTGCACAAATTTTTTCAAGAAGAAGAGCTCTCTTACACTAGCAAAGAGTCTTTACAAAAGAGAAGCTTGGCCAATTATACTCTTTCCAATAAGAGCATTCTTTTTTATTTTGTAAACACAAAATGTAGAAGAGCATACTCGAAATTGCTCTTCTTTTGAGGATTTTTGAAGGAAGTCTTTTCTCTATTCTCGAAAGTCTACAAAATGCAAATGAAGATCATATTTACAACTCTTCTACTCAAAAGCTTGTGAAAAAAATTTGGAAAGTTTTTTATGTGATTGTTACACTTCATAATTGTTGGAGTTTGAGGTTTGTGGAAGCATGTAAACAACACAAGGAAGAAGAAGCTTGGAGCACAACACACAATATTGAATGTATTACAACTAGAATGTGCAAAGATAAGTAACCCGTTAGGGCAACATGCATATATACAAATTGGGGGAAAAAACCTCCTAAAGAGGAAAAAAAGTGCCCTGGCCATCCTAGCGTGTCACACACATCACCACCTAAAAATATCAACAAACACCCCCTAGGAGTGATGTGGTGAACAAGGAGTTGGCACTCATGTATAAGGAAGTGCCAAGCTATGTGGAATCAATCCACAAAAGGAAGTACGCCCAAAGCTTTGCAGAAAGCTTCAAACTTCTCCCTAGGTAGAGCCTTCGTGAAAAGGTCTGCAATGTTCTCTTGCGTGGGCACATATGCCAAGCTGATCTCTCCAGCAGAGAACCTCTCCTTGACATAATGATAATGCACCTCAATGTGCTTAGTGTGAGCATGGAACACAGGGTTATTCGCAACTGCAAATGTGCTCTGATTGTCAGGAAGATGGTGGTGGCAGAAGATTGACCAACACCTAAGTCATCCATAAGATGTCTGAGCCACACACACTCAACAATCGTGAAAGCTTCCCTATACTCGGCCTCACAACTGGAAGTGGCCACACTAGGCTGCTTCTTGCTCAACCAAGATATGCATGAGCTACCAAGCATGAAGCAAAAACCACTGGTCGACACATGAGTGTCATAATCAAAGTTAGAAAAAGCATGTAAATCTGGTGGTAGTGATCCCCCCTTGGGATAAAACAATCCAAGTAGTTGGGTACCACTCAAGTAGTGAAAGACACGCTTAATTGCCTTCCAATGCTTGATCTTGGGCAATGCATAAACCTGCTCATCTGTGAGACAACAAACTGAATATCTGGCTGAGTAATGCATAAGTAAATCAAGCATCCAAGAGCTTGTTGAACAACATCAAATGCATCTCCAGCATCATGAAGATTCAATCATAAAACTGTCTCCATAGGAGTGGCAATAGGTTTGTAGTCTTCAAGGCCAAAACGTTGCAATAATACGTCAATATATTTCGTTTGATAGAGAGCTATCCGCCATCAACTTGCATAAATTGGATGCCCAAATAATGATGCAAATACCCTAAATTTAACATCTCAAATGAGGCATAAAGATTAGCCTTAAAATCAGCAATATGCTTCTCATGAGGGCCAATGAGCAGCATGTCATCAACATACATAACAATGATCAGAAACACATCATTAGCACACTTAACATATAATGTGCTTTCAGTTGGATTGTTCTCAAAACCATGTGTAATCAGATAGGCATGCATCTTTTCATACCAAGCATGTGGTGCTTCCTTTAAGCCATATAATGCCTTCTTTAACTTGCACACCTGGTTTTCATGCCCTTTCTGCACAAAGCCACGGGGTTGAAAAACATACACTTCATGCAAATCACCATTCAAAAATGCAATTTTAATGTCTAACTAATGTACATTCCAACCATCATGAGTTGCAAGTGCACATATGCTACGCTCAGTAGTCATTTAACAAGTAGGAGCAAAGGTCTCATCAAAATCAATGCCTCTTTGTTAAGCATAACCCCTCTTTGTTAAGCATAACCCTTTGCAACAAGCCTAGCCTTATACCTGTCAACTGTTCCATCAGGCTTACACTTAAGCTTGTATATCCAGTTAGTGCCAATGGCCTTCTTGCCAGAAGGCAAGTCACATAAAGATCAGGTACCATTCTTCATTGTAGCATCATATTCAGATTGCATAGCAACCATCCAATTTTGTGAATTTTGTGCTTTATCAAATGAAACAAGCTCATTCTCATCATAGAGACTAGAGGTAGCCATAGTATAGCAATCTGATGCAAAAGAGGCATTATGAGAGCTTGAACGAGTACGATATGATAGAGGTGCACTAATGCATATGCCAGACAACAAAAAACGCGCAGGTGAGCAACACATGGCTTGCGACCATGCCAAGCCTCATATGGAGTGATAGACTGTAGCGCTTTAGTGGGACACCTGCTAAGTACATATGCTGTACACATAACAACCTCAAGCTAGAAACGATGTGGTACACCTCACGATCTGCATGAGTGACCTGTTCTTCCGTTCAGCAACTCCATTCTATTGAGGTGTATAGAGAACGGTACATTGATGTTTTATCCCACGTTCAGCCAGAAATGCATTAAAATTAGAAGACATATATTGCCCCCCTCGATTAGAATGAAGGGTGTCCATTTTACATTTTTAGATATTTTCAGCCAAAACCAGAAACTGTTTGAAGCACATAAACACTTCAGACTTTGCTTTCAATGGATATACCCATGCATGCCTGGAAAAATCATCGATGAAAGTCACGAAGTAAAGATAGTTCCAAAAAGGGGGTGTCTACATAGGACCACAGATATCACTGTGAACAAGCTAGAATTTCTGAGTAGCTCGAACTGAATCATCTTTTGGGAATGAGGAATGCTATATTTTGCCCAGAATATAGCCTTCACATACATGTTTACTAGGTGCCTCAAGTTTGGGTAGAGAGGATACCATTTCAGATTTCTGCAGGCATAGCAAACTAGCAAAATCAAAGTGTGGATGCCAAAGCTTTGCATCTGACATAGCATGAGAATCATGTATTGCACATGCCAAATCATTCACAAATTTTTCATAGTCCATGAGCTTATATAGTCCACGACATAAAATGCTAGAAGCAATAATGATGTCGCCATTTGAGAGATCAAGAATTGTACATTTGTCATGAATAAATTTCATAGCCAACCCAATCTTGTCTAAAGCTGAAACATAATAGATTCTTCTTGATCCCTGGCTTAAATTAAGCATCCGATAATGTAAAAGAACTATTATCAACAGTAGTCATAATGATCTTTCCAAATCCTATGAGAGGCTAAGAGGAGTTGTTGGCGCATGTGAGAGTATTCTCTGTAAAGGCAGGCTCGAGTAAAGTGAAGAAACTGTGCTGTGAGGTAATATGTTTGGTTGCTCCACTATCAAAGTACCAAACATTTGAGTCTACTACAGATATACATTGTTCAGGAGAAGATGGGTCAAAACTGCAAACAATAGTAAATGCCCATTCTTCATTCTACACTAGATTAGAAGACTTTGTTTTCAGTGTAGAGGCCTATGCAACAACCATTCCAGCCTCTTTTTTCTTTGCCTCTTTTATAGCCAATTTTTGACAATGCTTTATGACATGATCATTTGCTTTACAATACTTGCAAAACAGTTTATGCTTTTCTGTTTTCTTCTCGTCTCTATCATCCTTCTTTGATTATGTAGAATTCGCAGATTTTTGCTTACTAGTAGAAGAAGTCCATTTATCTTTGCCCTTTTGACTAGCCAGGGAAGCTTGATCTACAACACACATAATGGACATGTTCTATCTAGACTGATCTTCCTGCAACAGAACAGAGACTAACTCCTCAAATATCAAAGCATTTGGATTGCCTTTCATCATCAAACGAAGAATAGAAGCAAAATTGAATGAATTAGGAAGACCATTCAAAAGAGTCTGCATAAGTGAGCAATAGGTAAGACTTCATTAGCAAAAATCAATTGCTCCTTCAAATCTTTGATCTTTATCAAAAAACTGTCCATGGAATCTCCTTCATTCATGTGCTCACTCTCGAATTGTTTTCGAAGGTAAGCAACATGAGCCTCATTGCTTGCCTGGTATAAAGTGGTAAGTGTATCCCAAGCATCCTTAGTTGTTTTGCAAGAGCGAATATGAGGAAGAATGGAACATTTGATAGACAAGGCTATCATTGCATGTGCCTGAGTATCTCTGCCATCCCAACAAATTCTTAATCAAGCGTTCTCTCCCATAACCCTTACAATATGCTCCATCCACTCTCAAAGTAGGAGATTGAAGGCAACCTCTCACATAATGTTCTCCACCACACTTATAACAATTCACCTTTTAAACATTTTGAAATTGCGGTTTTGGATTTGACATGTAATTGTTAGTTATGTACATGAATGTTACTACATCCATTTCTCCTCTTTCATTTTCCAAATCTAATGCTTGTAAATTAGGTTCTTTGTTATACATATAGTCCCAATTTGTATTGTCTAAATGATGATCTAAATGGCTATTATAACTATCAAAATATTCCTTAGTTAGCACTAACAATATTTTCAAATTCTATCAAAATATTTTCATACTTCATTAGAACTAGATTTGTTGGTATAGGTGGTTGTTGTCCTAGTACATGTCTAGGTTGATCCAAGAATTCCCTTTCTCTAAGTTGTATTGGCTGATTTTGATATTCCTTTTGTCTCACTGGTTGTTTGTTATAGAAATATTCATCCCTAGTATGATTTGTCCATTTCTTCTCTAGGGTGCAATATTTTAATGTTCCTTTCTCTTGAAGATGATATGGTTTTTGGTAATTGCACATATGTGTTGGATGGTTTTCTCCACACACATAACATTTCCTTATTTGTGTTATTCTGGGGTTGAACACATTTTTTTTGACAGTAGCTCCTAAGACTTTTGCTATCGCTTGAGCAAACTTTTATGTGGGATGAATGTTGCCCTCTCCAATGACTTGTAGATCATATATCAGAAGATCAGATTTTCTATTGTCTTCTAAATTAATAGCTTCCTTGAAGCTATCCTCATGCTTCAGGCTTTTGTTTACAGGTATGGATCGATGTAGAAGTGCTATGTTTGATCATAGTTTTGGATAATTTCCATATGAATCTGTCACGTGGAAGGAGATAAGGAAGAGGGCTCACACACACACACTCTCACTCTCAAAGAGAAGCACACACACAGATTGAGGCAAGGAAGAATGATCTTCTTCTTCTTCTTCTTCTATTACATAAAAAAGGAATGTACAAGAATGACATAAAACAAGAATACAACAAGTGCAATATATAAAGACCAGTACATAAGGAAAAACCTAATGTCCGCGAATGAGTGAGCTGGCAAAAAAAAATGTGCCATCACTCTCGATAGATAAATCTAATAAAGCTCAATGAAGTGTCCCTGACATATACCGGTGTGACCACTATACATGGCAGAGAAATGAGAAAATGATATGTGTCATCTTGGATCATCATATGTTGAGCTTGATATCTCAACACTCCCCCTCAAGCTCAATGTCATATCCTGTAATCCAAGTATCTTCCGAAAGTTCTTCAACTTCTCTGCTCAAAGTGCTTTGGTGAAAATATCAGCAACCTGCTCATCTGTTCTCACATAAACAAGATCAATATCACCTGCTAATACCTTGTCTCTGATGAAGTGATAATGTACTTCAATATGCTTTGTTCTAGCATGAAAAACAGAGTTCTATGCTAACTGTATGCTGCTAAGATTATCACAATAAATGGTGATAGGCTTTTGCACTTCCACACCTAAATCCACAAGTAGGATCTCCAACCATGATGCCTCACATGCTACCATTGCAATACCTCTATACTCAGCCTCTGTACTCGACAAAGCAGCAGTGGGTTGCTTCTTGCTTCTCCATGTAATAGCTGCACTCCCAAGTGAGAATAGAAAACCACTAGTAGATCTTCTATCTGGAATGCTACCAGCCCAATCTGCATCGGTGTATCCATAAACCTGCAAATCTACACCAGCCTCATAAAACAATGCATAATCCAAAGTAGCACTCACATAACGTAGAGTGTGCCTCAGAGCATCCAAATGTGGCTTTCTAGGAGCTTGCATAAATTGACTTTCAAGTCCAACAGTGTAGCTTAGATCGAGCCTCGTAATTGTAAGATATATCAAACTTCCCACAATTTTCCTATATATAGTATCATTTTCCAGTGCTTCAATTGATGTCGTATCTAACTTCAAATTATGATCTAATGGCATAGAAATTGGCTTACAATCAGCCATACCATACTTTTGCAACATATTCAAGACATATTGCTTTTGTGACATCCATATACTTGTTTCTGTATGAATAAACTCAATGCCCAAGAAATAGCGCAACACACAAAGATCTTTCATGTCAACTTCTTGCATAAGAAGTTGCTTTACCACTTTGATGCTTCCTTCATTATCATCACCTACGATCAGGTCATGAACATAAATAGCCACAATAGTGATGCCATCATCAGCCTTCCTTGCATATAGTGAGTGATCTGCATCACACATAGAAAATCCAAAGCTGGTTAAGCAATCAGCAATCCTTGCATGCCATGCACGAGCGGCTTGCTTTAGCCCATACAAAACCTTCTGCAACTTGCAAACATATTTTGGATGCTTTGAATCTTCATATCCTTGTGGCTGGTCCATATATACTTCTTCCTGTAACTCACCATGTAGGGAAGCATTCTTCACATCATCTAATGCAAAGTCCATCCTTTTGCTGTAGCTAATGCAACAAGTGTTCTGATAGTAGACATTTTAGCTACAGGGCTGAATGTTTCCTCATAATCAATACCATATGTCTCTGCATATCCTTTAGCTACCAATCGTGCTTTATACCTGTTTATGCTACCATCAACATTATGCTTTACCTTGTAAACCCATTTGCAACCTATGGGTTTCTTTGTTTGTGGCAATGGAACCAGCTTCCATGTATCATTCCCTTAAAGCACAACCATCTCCTCATCCATAGCTTTTTCCCAATTTGCATTTCCAATTGCATCTTCAAAACAAGAAGGCTCAGCATCTTGTATTCCCTTGGTCATGTAGGCACAATGACGAGCCATATAATTGTCATACATCAATCGTTGCATTGAATTCTGCATCCTCCGAGATCTTCTTGGTCCTGGGTCACTTCTCCTTGTATCATCTACATGTGCCCTTCTTACTCCTAGAGTCTTCACAGAGGGCAGCCCAAGTTCCTCATCAAGACTCTTTTCTGAACCGCTTGAATCTCCATCAACGTCTTCAAAACTTGCACATGTTTTATGACCTGCAGAAAGCTTTTCTTTACCTTTCTTGGATGTATTTGATGAATTTGATGGACTGAAATTTCCATGCAATCTTCCACTCCAGTTGGAAGTATTGCTTGGTGATGCATCCGGTCCACTCAAAACTTGAGATTCTGCACTTGATTATTCAACATTTTCTTTGTCCTTTGGTTAAGATTCAGTCCTTCTTTGGCATCTGCATAGAAGCTTGACATTTCATCAAATACCACATCTCTGCTCACCTTCACCTGTCATGTGAGTGGATTATAATATTTATATCCCTTTTGCTCAAGGGAGTATCCAATGAAAACACACTTTTTCTGCTTTTGGATCAAGTTTCATTCTCAACTCATGTGGAACATGTACATATGCAATACAACAAAAAACTTTCATATGTAATAAGTTTGGATTTTTACCTGTAAGCTTCTCTTCAGGTGTAACTTGATGTACAACAACAGTTGGAGTTCTGTTTATGATGTATATAGCAGTATGCACAACGTCTGCCCAATGACAATAAGGCATATTCTTCTCAGCCATCAAGTCTCTTGCTATTTCTGCAATATGTCTATTTTTGCATTTAGCCACACCATTCTACCGTGGTGTGTCTGCATGAAAACTGACGCCGAATTCCATGATTTTTTAGAAAACTGATGAAGTCATTTGACATTTATTCAATTCCTCCATCAGATCTTAATGTTTGAATGTACTTCCCTGTCTGCTTTTCCACCATAGCTTTATAATTTTGGAAGTGAGTGAACACCTCAATCTTCTCTTTCATGAAATATACCCATACTTTGCGTGTATGGTCATCAACGAAAGTAACATAAAACCTTCAACCACCCATAGAAGTTGTCTTTGCAGGACCCCAAACATCTGTATGTACTATTTCTAGCACATTCTCACCAACGTGCTTATCATGTGGAAACGATGATCTTGACTGTTTACCAAATTGACATGCTGCACATACCTTTTGCATCTCTGAAACCTTGAAATTTGGTAGTCCATGAACGATCTCCTTTGACCACATTAGTTTAAGCCTTTGCAGATTTGCATGTGCAATTCGTTTGTGCCAGATCTCTATATCAGCAATAACTCCTACACCTTTTGTGAACATGGCTGCATTCATTTCAAGAATCTTCACATTTAAGGTGAACACCCTACCCACTTTGTTTCCTTTGGCAACCAATATTCCATCCCGTTTGTATTCTTCTACATATAACCCATCAGCATTGAACCTTACTTGTAATCCTTGGTCAACCATTTGTCCAACAAAAACCAGATTCTTTGTTATATTTGGAACATGCAGCACATCAGCAAGGTGTTTTACCTTCCCGTCCACCATAGACAATGCTATGTTTCCTGTATGCTCAATAGGGTGTGATGTGTTATCACCTGTTTCAACATATCCAGGAACTGGCAATTTCTGCAAAGTACTAAACCATTCCGCATGACTGGTCATGTGATTTGAAGCACTTGAATCAACATACTAGACATTATCATTCGATTTTGAAACACCAATAGCCATCGTATTCATCATGTGAGGTTGAACCATGAATAGCTTCTCAGAATCATCTGCACTTGTGGATGCATAGTTGTTTTGCTTCCTTCTGTTATTTTGATTCTTCAACCTGCAATCACGTTCAAAGTGCCCAAGTTTACCACAATTCCAACATCCTTTACTATCATTACCTGAATCATTTCTTTGGAAATTTCTACGACCTCTTTGGCTCCCCCTGCCTCAAAACTGCCCTCTTCCTCCTGCATGATTCTGTTGTTGACCTTGGTCTTGGTTACTGTTTCTTCTTCCACTTTCGAAACCTCTAGCTCTGCCTCTTCCTCGCCAGAGTAGAATACCTTCTCAGAACTGAGCTTTCCTTGGGAGTTTAAATCCTCGCCAAGATTCTTTTCTTCAATAATCAGCATAGATACCAAATCAACAAAATTCGAAATATTTTCTCTAGTTTGTATAGAAGTTCTGAACTGCTTATATGCAACTCCTAAACCACGAAGGCACACTTTCACCTTATCATCATCATCTACATTCACGCCAATAGATGCAAGTGACTCATATATGCTTTTGATTTTCAAAGTGTAGTCACTTACCGACATGCTCTTTTTCTCCAATGTATGCAGCTCGTTCTTGAGCTGTAATTTTCATGCCTTTGTATTGGTCTCATACAAAGTGACCAAATTGTTCCAAGCCTCTTTCGGAGTCTTGGCATCCTGTATGTGTCCAATCGTGCTATCTTGTATGCTAACAGATAGCCAATACATTACCTTTCGTGCTCCTTGATTCCATTCCTCATATGCTCTTAACTGTTCTGGAGTGCGATTCCTCTTTGGTAACTGTAGAGCATTTTCGTTCTCTCCTTCGATGTACTTCCAGTAGCCTTTTCCCATCAGGAAATTTGTCATTCTGAATCTCCAAGCATGTTTGTTGTTCTTGTCCAGCTTATTGCTCATAAGCTGACTCATTCCATCTGCGTTTGCCATTTCTGCAGCAATTCATAACACTGCAAAACACTACAAGCAACACTTCTGCTTGAACACTGTCGCACTATGACGTGACAATTCGATCTCAGAAAAACAGAGTTTTTGTGTATCAACAGTACACGGAATCGCTTGAAATTCTGGATCTGGAATCTATGAGTGTTGTTGAACACAATGCAAGTTATAGTTTCTAAAATTGACCTAGTTCTTTTGTGGGTCCCACCTTATGGGCTCGAAATGAAGGTCGAGATGGCTCCGAAACTTCGATCTGACAAAAATGAGTGACCCTAAAGGGATAACTCACGAAAATATTTTGAGGTCTTGTACCTTCATGTCGATTCTAATAGCAAACAGAGGTTGTTTGTAAATCATGTTTTCTCCATGCCTTGCTGTGTACTCTTCACCGTTGCCTTCTCCACAAGCTCTCTACAGCCACGCTGGCTCTGATACCATGTCACAAGGAAGGAGATAAGGAAGAGAGCTCACACACACACTCTCACTCTCAAAGAGAAGCACACCCACATATTGAGGCAAGGAGGAATGATCTTCTTCTTCTTCTTCTATTACATAAAAAAGGAATGTACAAGAATGACCTAAAACAAGAATACAACAAGTGCAATATATAAAGACCAATACATAAGGAAAAACCTAATGTCCGCGAATGAGTGAGATAGCAAGAAACAAATGTGCCATCACTCTCGATAGATAAATCTAATAAAGCTCAATGAAGTGTCCCTGACATATACCGGCGTGACCACTATACATGTCAGAGAAATCAGAAAATGATATGTGTCATCCTGGATCATCACATGTTGAGCTTGATATCTCAACAAAATCTTCCAAAAATCTCTCAATATTTCCAAAGATTTCCTTCGATGGTTAAAAATAAGACATGGTCGTTCTTGTTAGGGTTAATCCAAAAGCCTCAAATTGAGTGGTATATTTGACTACTTCCGCTGCTCTCAAAATCTGTTTGTACATATGTCTTGAAGATGAGATGTTCTTTGGTAATTGCACATATGTGTTGGACGGATTTCTTCACACACATAACAATTCCTTATCTATGTTATTTTGGGGTTGATCACATTTTTTTTGACAGTAGCCCCGATGGCTTGAGCCAACTCTTATGTGGGAGGAATGTTGCTATCTCCAATGACTTGTTGATCATATATCAGAAGATCAAATTCTCTATTGTCTTCTAAATCAATAGCTTCTTTTATGCAAGAGTCTAAGTCCAGACATTTTATGCAAGAGTCTAAGTCCAGACATTTTCTACAATATATCATGGTTCATAATTGATTGTTGCTTAATCCTCAAATGAATAAAGATACTCTTTTTGGCATGGATGGTTTTTCATCATTTGGGCATCTATCAAAATATTGCTTAAATCTTGTTGAAACTATCCTCACACTTCAAGCTTTTGTTTAAAGGTATGGATCAATGTAGAAGTGCTATGTTTTATCCCATTTTTGGAGAATTTCCATATGAACTCTTTCAAAAATATTCTCAATATTTACAAATGTTTCCTTCAATGGTAAAAACCAAGATAGGGTAGTTCTTGTTAGTGTTAATCCAAAGGCCTCAAATTGAATGGTATATTTGACTACTTCCTTTGCTCTCAAATTTTGTTTATACTTAGCTACATGATCATGAGGATCACTAGATCCATCATACTAATTTTTCATAAATTTTTCTACTTGTGATGGTCTAATTTTCCTCCCTTGGTTATACCACTCATTACTCCTTATTGGAAATTCATCTATTGCTTCCCTCTCTCTCAAAAAAGGATTGGGTGAATTTTGATATCTTCTTTCCCTTTGTGGATCTATCGATGTATGGTGACTACTACCTCTTAGGTTATCCTTAGGTTCTAAGCTTTGATCCCAAGCCGCTTTATCAAAACATTTATCTAGATAATAGTTTCATTAGGGTTATAAGTAAACATACACACAACCCTATCTATCCTCTTATCTGCCATCCTTAAATTGAGCCACAAAAATCAAGTTCAAAGGAATTTCTAAGTTCCTTAATCTAATGAGTTCCTTATGTAGTCCATCATGGCATACATAGGCTCCAAACCTATCTGAACACAAATGTTTGAGAATATTTTTGTAATCCCCTTGGTCAGAGGTTCCTGATTCCCCATTATGATCCTCCATGTTTAATAAAAAAATATGTGTGTTTTCCTTTTCCCAACTATTCATTTTTTTTTTTGTAGGATATTCTTTCTTTCTCTCTCTCTCTCACTCTCTCTCTCTCTCTCTCTTTCCATTGTGTATGAGTAAGTTTTGTAAGTAGCCCAGATCTCAATCTCATCAAATTAGGGAATCTTTAAACCAAACCCTAATTTTTCATTGATTTCCTAGGACTAGGGTTTTGACTTCTCAGAAGAACGATTCGTGTTTGTTTCAAGAAATCACAATTTTGTGTAGGAAATCACATTTTTTTGTTGGAGTTTGAGGTCTATGGAAGCATGTGAACAACACAAGGAAGAAGAAGAAGAAGATTAGAGCACAAAACACAATACTGAATGTATTACCAAGTAAATGTAGAAAGATAAGTGACCCGTTAAGGTTATAGATGTATATACAAGCTGGGGAATAAAACCTCCTAAGGAGGGAAAAAAGTGTCTCGATGATCCTAATTGTATTCAGACACATCACTACTGAAATATATCAACAAATCTCCCTTGGGAGTGATGCAATGGAGAAGGAGCTGGCACTCATGTATACGAAAGTGCCAAGCTATGTGGAATCAATCCACAAAAGGAAGTAAGCCCAAAGCTTTGTAGAAAGTTTCAAACTTCTCCCTAGGTAGAGACTTTGTGAAAAGGTCTCCAATGTTCTCTTTTGTGGGCACATATTCCAAACTAATCTCTCCTGCAGAGAACCTCTCCCTGACATAATGATAGTGCACCTCAATGTGCTCAGTGCAAGCATGGAACACAAGGTTCCTTGCAATCACCAATGCACTTTGACTATCAGTGAAGATCTTGGCCGCAGAAGACTGACCAACACCCAAATCAACCAAAAGGTATCTGAGCCACAACACTCAACAATCACTGTGAAAGCTACCCTATACTCAGCCTTAGAACTAGAAGTGGCCAAAATAGGGTGCTTCTTGCTCAACCAAGATATGCATGAGCTACCAAGCATTAAGCAAAAACCATTGGTGGACAAACGAGTGTCATAGCAACTAACCTAGTCAAAGTCAGAAAAAGCATGTAAATTTGGTGGTAGTGATTCTCCCTTGGGATAAAAACAATCCAAATAATCGGGTACCACTCAAGTACCGAAAGTTGCACTTCAGCGTGCCAATGCTTGACACTTGGGCAATGCATAAAATGCTCATCTGTGAGACAAAAAATTGAATATCAGGTGGAGTTATGCATAAGTAAATCAAGGATCAAACAACCTGCTGATAGAGAACAATATCAAATGCATCTCCACCATCATGAAGACTCAATCATAAACCTGTTTCCATAGGAGCAACAATAGCTTTGTAGTTGTCAAGGCCAAAATGCTGCAATAATATGTCAATATATTTTGTTTTACACAAAGCTATTCCACCATTAACTTGCATAAAGTAAATGCCCAAATAATTTCACAAATGCCCCAAATTTGACATCTCAAATAAGACATGAAAATCAGCCTTAAAAATCAGCAATATGCTTCTTGTTAGGACCAGTGACCAATATGTCATCAAGATAGAAAACAATGATTAGAAGCACATCATTTGCACACTTAACATATAAGGTGTTCTTAGTTGGATTGTTCTCAAAACATGTGCAATCAAGTAGGCATGTATCTTTTCATACCAAGCATGTCGTACTTGCTTCAAACCATATAATGCCTTTTTCAACCTGCACACTTTGTTTTCATGCCCTTTCTGCAAAAAACCATGGGGCTAAAAAACATACACTTCTTCATGTAAATCACCATTCAAAAATGCAGTTTTAATTTCCAACTGATGTACATTCCAACCACAATGAGCTACAAGTGAACATATGCTACAAACAGTTGTCATTTGGCATGTGGGAGCATCTCATCAAAATCAATGCCTCTTTCTTGAGCATAACCTTTTGCAACAAGCCTAGCGGTATACCTATCAACTGTTCCACCAAGCTTGTGCTTCAGCTTGTATATCCACTTAGTGCCAATGGCCTTCTTGTTAGGAGGAAAATCACATAAAGACCAGATACCATTCTTCATAGTAGGATCATATTGTGATTGCATAGAAGCCATCCAATTTTAGGGCAATAGGAGTATATACAAGGGGGGGGGGGGAAGAAAACCTCCTCTAAGAGGGAAAAAATTGCCCCGATGGTCCTAGAGTGTTCACACACATCACTACCTAAATATATCAACAAATTCCCCCTGGGAGTGATGCGGTGAACAAGTAGCTGACAATCAGGTATAAGAAAGTGCCAAGCTATGTGGAAATCACTCCACAAAAGGAAGCAAGCCTAAATCTTTGCAGAAAGCTTCAAACTTCTCCCTAGGCAGAGCCTTCGTGAAAGGTCTGCAATGTTCTCCTGCGTGGGCACATATGCCAAGCTAATCTCCCCAACAGATAACCTCTCCCTAACATAATGATAATGCACCTCAATGTGCTTAGTGCGAGCATGGAACACAGGGTTCCTCACAACTGCCAATGTGCTCTCGCTATCAATGAAGATGGTGGTGGCAGAAGACTACCCAACACCCAAATCAGCCATAAGGCATCTGAGCCACACACACTCAACAGTCGCTGTGAAAGCTGCCCTATACTCAGCCTCACAACTGGAAGTGGCCACAATAGGTTGATTCTTGCTCAACCAAGATATACATGATTTACCAAGCATGAAGCAAAAGCGACTAGTGGACACATGAGTGTCATAGCAACCAGCCCAATTGGAGTAAAAAAAAGCATGCAGATCTGGCGGTAGTGATCCCCCCTTGGGATAAAACAAACCAAGTAGCTGGGTACCACTCAAGTAGCGAAAGATGCGCTTAACCGCTTGCCAATGCTTGACTCCTGGGCAATGCATAAACCTACTCATCTGTGAGACAACAAACTGAATATCTAGCCGAGTAATGCATAAGTAAATCAGGCATCCAACAGCCTGTTGATAGAGGACAACATCAAATGCATCTCCGGCATCATGAAGACTCAATCGTAAACTTGTCTCCATAGGAGTGGCAATAGGATTATAGTCTTCAAGGCCAAAATGCTACAATAATGTGTCAATATATTTCCTTTGACACAAAGCCATTCCACCATCAACTTGCATAAACTGAATGCCCAAATAGTGATGCAAATGCCCGAAATCAGACATCTCAAATAAGGCATGCAATAGCCTTAAAATCAGCAATATACTTCTCAATAGGACCATTGAGTAGCATGTCATCAACATAGAAAACAATGATCACATCATTAGCATGCTTAGCATATAAGGTTCTTTCAGATGGACTATTCTCAAAACCATGTGCAATGATATAAGCATGTATCTTCTCATACCAAGCACGTGGTGCTTGCTTTAAACCATATAATGCCTTCTTTAACCTGCACACCTGGTTTTCATGTCCTTTCTGCACAAAGCCACAGGGGTGAAAAACATACACTTCTTCATGCAAGTCACCATTCAAAAATGCAGTTTTAATGTCCAACTGATGTAGATTCCCACCATGATGGGCTGCAAGTGCACAAATGCTCCGAACAATAGGCATACGACATGTAGGTGCAAAGGTCTCATCAAAATCAATGCTAGATGACCAAAGCGTGCATGTCAAAGCTTTGCATCTGACATAGCCTGAGAATCATGTACTACACATGCCAAATCATTTACAGATATTTCATAGTCTATGAGCTTATGTAGCCCATGACATAAAATGCCAGAAGCAATAATCACATTGCCATTTGACAGATCATGAACTGTATATCTGTCATCAACAAATTTCACAACCAAGCCAATCTTGGCCAATGCAAAAACTGATAAAAGATTTTTCTTGATCCCTGGCACAAACAAAGCATCTGACAAAGTGAAAGAACTACCATCAACAGTAGTCAAAATGATCTTACCAACTCCCATAATAGGATAAGAGGAGTTGTTGGTGCATGTAACAGTATTCCCTGTAGGGGCAGGCTCAAGTGAAGAGAAGAAACTATGCTGCAAGGTAATATGTTTGGTCACCCCACTGTCAAAGTACCAAACATCTGAGTCTACTGTAGACATGCACTGCTCATGAGAAGATGGTTCAAAATTGCAAACTATAGTAAACGCCCATTCTTCTTCCTGGACAAGATTAGCATACTCTATTTTTGGTGTAGATGCTTCTCCCACAACCATTCCAGCATCTTTATTCTTTGCCTCTTTAGTAGCCAATTTTGGATAGTTCTTTATGATATGATCATTTCCTTTATAGTACTTGCAAACCAATTTCTTCTTTTCTTATTTCTTTTCATCTTTGTCTTCCCTCTTCGATTGTGCAGAATTAGCAGATTTCTGCTTACTAATTGAAGAGCTCCATTTTCCTTTGCCCTTCTAACTAGCCAAGAAAGCTTGATCTGCAACACGCATAACAAACCTGTTCTGCCTGGACTGATCTTCCTGCAACAAAACAAAGACTAATTCCTCAAATGACAAGGCATTTGGATTGCCCTTCATCATCAATCGAAGATAGAAGTAAAACTCTAATATGAATCAGGAAGACCATTCAGAGCGGTTTGCACAAGTGAGCTATCTGGTATAACCTCATCAGTAGAAATCAACTGTTCCTTCAAGTCTTTTATCTTTGTTAGAAAACTGTGTATAGAATCACCTTCATTCATGTGCTCACTCTCCAACTATTTTCGGAGATAAGCAACACGAGCCTTATTCCTACCTTGGTACAATGTGGTAAGTGTATCTCAAGCATCCTTAGTTGTTCTGCAAGAGTGAATGTGAGGAATAGTGGCACGTTTGACAAACAAAGCTATCAATGCATGTGCCTGGGCATCTTTGCCATCCCAACAAATTTTCTCTACAGTAGGTGCAGCAGAAACCGAAGCACGAACAAGAATATGCAGAATATCATCATCTTTGACACCTTCTACATCAGCATCAGTACCTGCAGTTGTAACAGTTGCAGGTGTGATAGGACGTTTTTCAACACCCTACACAATGTTCCACAGTCCTTTTGCAACCAATACACGTCGCATCATATAAGCCCACAACGGGTAGTTGGTACCATCCAACTTATGCTCAACTGCCAACATACAAAATACATCACTGCTTTCAGCCATGGCCGTTGACTAAAATACCTTGATGCAAAAAATTGACTGCATCTCAAAAAGTTGAACGGAACTCCCTAAACGAGTTTTGCTAAAGCTGTAGCAGACTTTGAGACCCTTATGCTGGTGAACCAAAATAGGTATATACCTTTGGCACAAAAAGGCGAAATAGCCTACACAAGCACTGTGATAGTGCATTTGATCTTTGAAACACCCTGAGTATGCTCACCAAATTTTGTGCAAATCTGAGACTGCCACCGGAGAGGTGTAGACGAGGCCCTAGATAAAGCGGCGACCTGCTGTAATACCAATTGTTGGAGTTAGATGTCCGCGGAAGCACACGAAGAGCACAAGGAAGAAGAAGAAGCTTGGAGCACAACACACAATACTGAATGAATTACTAGAGAATGTACAAAGATAAGTAGCCCATTAGGCCAATAGGCGTATATACAACCCAGGGGAAAAAAACCTCCTAAAGAGGGAAAAAAGTGCCCCGGCGGTCCTAGAGTGTTCACACCCATTACTACCTAAATATATCAACAATCCTTGACATCAGTCAATCCACATAATTCAATTAAATCCATATCATTTATAGATAATTAGATAGATAGATAAGTAGATAAATAGATAGATAGATAATTAGAGAAATAGGTAGATGCATAGATTGATTGATGGATATATAGATAGATAAATGGATATATGGATAGTTATATAGATTGATTGATTGATAGATACTAGATACATATATAGATAATGAACATAATCCACATCATAACATTTTAATTTAGATCCACCATAATCACTTTAGGCTAAAATCTATCATAGTCACTTTATATTAAAATCCTCATAATCACTTCATATTAGGATCCACATAATCACTTCATGTATCATAAAAACACTTACGACTTAGAATACCAACTATATAACATTAACACAATAATTGAATCCATTGCAATGATAAAAATTGATGTTTTATTAATAAACATGTTGCTTGACAAAAATCCACTTCAAAATGGTCTTAAACCATCACTATTGGATATCCTCAAAACATAAAAAGTGAGGTTTGAAAATACTCAAATAAATTCATGTATTTATTTGAGTAGATAGAATTATGGATATATGGATAGTTATATAGATTGATTGATTGATAGATACTAGATACATATATAGATAATGAACATAATCCACATCATAACATTTTAATTAAGATCCACCATAATCACTTTAGGCTAAAATCTATCATAGTCACTTTATATTAAAATCCTCATAATCACTTCATATTAGGATCCACATAATCACTTCATGTATCATAAAAACACTTACGACTTAAAATACCAACTATATAACATTAACACAATAATTGAATCCATTGGAATGATAAAAAATGATGTTTTTTTAATAAACATGTTGCTTGACAAAAATCCACTTCAAAATGGTCTTAAACCATCACTATTGGATATCCTCAAAACATAAAAAGTGAGGTTTGAAAATACTCAAATAAATTCATGTATATCGACTCTTTTTGATGTTGGAGTTAGACGTCTGCGGAAGCATGCGAACAGCACAAGGAAGAAGAAGAAGAAGCTTGGAGCACAACACACAATACTGAATGTATTACTAGAGAATGTACAAAGATGAGTAGCCCATTAGGCCAATAGGCGTATATACAAGCCCGGGGAAAAAAACCTCCTAAAGAGGGAAAAAAGTGCCCCGGCGGTCCTAGAGTGTTCACACACATCACTACCTAAATATATCAACAAATCCCCCCTAGGAGTGATGCGGTGAACAAGTAGCTGGCACTCATGTATAAGGAAGTGCCAAGCTATTGGAAGTCACTCCACAAAAGGAAGTAAGCCCAAAGCTTTGCGGAAAGCTTCAAACTTCTCCCTAGGCAGAGCCTTTGTGAAAAGGTCTGCAATGTTCTCCTGCATGGGCACATATGCCAAGCTGATCTCCCTAGCAGAGAACCTCTCCCTGACATAATGATAATGCACCTCAATGTGCTTAGTGCAAGCATGGAACACAGGGTTCCTCGCAACTACCAATGCGCTCTGACTGTCAGTGAAGATGGTGGTGGCAGAAGAGTGACCAACACCCAAATCAGCCATAAGGCGTCTAAGCCACACACACTCAACAGTCACTGTGAAAGCTGCCCTATACTCAGCCTCACAACTGGAAGTGGCCATAGTAGGCTGCTTCTTGCTCAACCAAGATATACATGAGCTACCAAGCATGAAGCAAAAGCCATTAGTGGACACACGAGTGTCATAGCAACCAGCCCAATCAGAGTTAGAAAAAGCATGCAAATCTGGCAGTAGTGATCCCCCCTTGGGATAAAACAACCCAAGTAGCCGAGTACCACTCAAGTAGTGAAAGATATGCTTAATCGCCTGCCAATGCTTGAATCCTGGGCAATGCATAAACCTGCTCATCTGTGAGACAACAAACTAAATATCTGGCTGAGTAATGCACAAGTAAATCAAGCATCCAACAACCTACTGATAGAGAACAGCATCAAATGCATCTCCAACATCATGAAGACTCAATCGTAAACCTGTTTCCATAGGAGTGGCAATAGGCTTACAATCTTCAAGGCCAAAACACTGCAATAATGTGTCAATATATTTTGTTTGACACAAAGCCATTGCACCATCAACATGCATAAACTGAATGCCCAAATAATGATGCAAATGCCCCAAATCAGACATTTCAAATGAGGCATGCAAATCAGCCTTAAAATCATTAATATGCTTCTTAATAGGATGAGTGAGTAGTATGTCATCAACATAGATAACAATGATCAGAAGCACATCATTAGCACGCTTAACATATAAGGTGCTTTCAGTTGGACTGTTCTCAAAACCATGTGCAATCAGATAGGCATGTATCTTCTCATACCAAGCACGTGGTGCTTGCGTTAAACCATATAATGCCTTCTTTAACCTACACACCTGGTTTTCATGCCCTTTCTGCACAAAGCCTCGGGGCTGAAAAACATACACTTCTTCATGCAAGTCACCATTCAAAAATGCTGTTTTAATGTCCAACTGATGTACATTCCAACCATGATGGGCTTCAAGTGCACAGATGCTTCGAATAGTAGTCATACGGCATGTAGGTGCAAAGGTCTCATCAAAATCAATGCCTCTTTCCTGTGCATAACCCTTTGCAACAAGCCTAGCCTTATACCTGTCCACTGTACCATCAGGTTTACGCTTAAGCTTGTATACCACTTAGTGCCAATGGCCTTCTTGCCAGGGGAAAGTCACATAAAGACCAAGTACCATTCTTCATTATTGCATCATATTCAGATTGCATCGCAGCCATCCAATTTTCCAAATTTTGTGCTTCATCAAACGAAACAGGCTCAGCCTCATCACATAGACTAGATGCAGCCATAGCATAGCAATCTGATGCAAAAGAGGCACTATGAGAGCCTGATCGAGTACGATATGACAGAGGTGCATCTAATTTGCTATCATGCAAGGTCTGCACCAGCCATTTTGGCATAGTTCTTGCCTACTCAATATCAGGTCTCTCATCAATAAGTGCATCATGTAAATCTGCATCAGAAATGGAATGATATGCATCATCACATGAAACCTGCAAAGGCTGAGAAGTTGCCTCATTAGGACCAACACTAGACTGTCCACTTGTAAAAAGAGGCAACAAAGTATCATACATGTCTTTGGAGCTAAGAGATGTCTCTTTAGTACATGAAAGCAATGGCTGAATAGCATCCTCCACAAAAACAACATCACGACTAACCAGAATGTGTTTATTCTATGGATGATACAGACGATAGCCTTTACTTTCAAAACTATACCCAACAAAAATACATTTTACTACTTTATCATCCAATTTTCAGCGATGTTGTTCAGGCACTAATGCATATGCCAAACAACCAATAACACGCAGATGAGCAACAAATGGCTTGCGGTCATGCCAAGCCTCATATGGAGTGATAGACTGCAGTGCTTTAGTGGGACACCTATTTAGTACATATGCTGCACATATGACAACCTCAAGCTAGACTCTATGTGGTAAAGCCCGACTCTTGACCATACACCTCGCCATCTTTATGAGTGACCTGCTCTTTCGTTCAACAACTCCATTCTGTTGAGGTGTATACGGCACTGTACACTGGTGTTTTATCCCACGTTCAACTAGAAATGCATTAAAATCAGAAGACATATATTCCCCCCCTCGATCAGAACGGAGGGTGCCCATTTTACATGCTGACAGATTTTCAGCCAAAACCAAAAACTGTTTGAAGCACATGAACACTTCACACTTTGCCTTCAATGGATATACCCACGCATGCCTGGAAAAATCATCGATGAAAGTCACGACGTAAAGGTAATTCCCAAAAGAAGGTGTCTCCATAGGACCACAGATATCAGTATGTACAAGCTGCAATTTCTGAGTAGGCCAAACTGAACCATCTTTTGGAAAGGACGAACGCTGCATTTTGCCCAAAATACAGCCTTCAAAAACATGTTTTCCAGGTGCCTCAAGTTTGGGCAAAGAGGACACCATTTCAGATTTCTACAGGCATAGCAATCTAGCAAAATTCAGATGACCAAAGCGTGCATGCCAAAGCTTTGCATCTGACATAGCCTGAGAATCATTTACTACACATGCCAAATCATTTACTGATCTTTTATTGTCTATGAGCTTATACGGCCCATGAGATAAAATGCCAGAAGCAATAATCACATCGCCATTTGACAGATCATGAACTGTACACCTGTCATCAACAAATTTCACAACCAAGCCAATCTTGGCTAATGCAAAAACTGATAACAAGTTCTTCTTGATCCCTGGCACAAATAAAGCATCTGACAAAGTGAAAGAACTACCATCAGCAGTAGTCAAAATGATCTTACCAACTCCCATAATAGGATAAGAGGAGTTGTTGGCGCATGTAACAGTATTCCCCGTAGGGGCAGGCTAGAGTGAAGAGAAGAAACTCCGCTGCGAGGTAATATGTTTGGTTGCCACACTGTCAAAATACCAAATATCTGAGTCTATTGTAGACATGCACTACTCATGAGAAGATGGGTCAAAACTGCAGACAGTAGTAAACGCTCATTCTTCTTCCTGCACAAGATTAGCAGACTCTGTTTTTGGTGTAGAGGCCTCTGCAACAACCATTCTAGCCTCTTTCTTCTTTGCCTCTTTAGCAGCCAGTTTTGGACAGTTCTTTATGATATGAGCATTCCCTTTACAGTACTTACAAAACAATTTCTGCTTTTCTGATTTCTTCTCATCTTTATCTTCCTTCTTTGAATATGCAGAATTAGCAGATTTTTGCTTACTAGTTGAAGAGCTCCATTTTCCTTTGCCCTTCTGACTAGCCAGGAAAGCTTGATCTGCAACTCGCATAATGGACCTGTTCTACCTGGACTGATCTTCCTGCAACAGAACAGAGACTAACTCCTCAAATGATAAGGCATTCGGATTGCCTTTCATCATCAATCGAAGAGTAGAAGCAAAACTCTGATATGAATCAGGAAGACCATTCAGAACGGTCTGCACAAGTGAGCTATCTGGTATAACCTCATCAGCAAAAATCAACTGTTCCTTCAAGTCTTTGATCTTCGTTAGGAAACTGTCCATAGAATCACCTTCATTCATGTGCTCAATCTCCAACTGTTTTCGGAGGTAAGCAACACGAGCCTCATTCCTAGCTTGGTACAATGTGGTAAGTGTATCCCAAGCATCCTTAGCTGTTCTACAAGAGCGAATGTGAGGAATAATGGCACGTTTGACAGACAAAGCTATCAATGCATGTGCCTGGGCATCTCTGCCATCCCAATGAATCTGCTCTGTAGTAGGTGCAGCAGAAACCGCAGCACGAACAGGAATATGCAGAATATCATCATCTTCGACACCTTCTACATCAGCTTCAGTACCTGTAGTTGTAACAGTTGTAGGTGTGATAGGATGTTTTTCGACACCCTACACAATGTTCCACAGTCCTTTTGCAACCAACACATGCCGCATCATATAAGCCCATAATGGGTAGTTGGTACCATCCAACTTATCCTCAAAAGCCAACATACGGAATACATCACTGCTTTCAGCCATGGTCAATGACTAAAATAGCTTAATGCGGAAAATTGACTGTATCTCAAAAAGTGGAACAGAACTGCCTAGACGAATTCCACTAAACCTATAGTAGACTTCGAGACGCTTATACTGGCGAACAAAAACTGGTATATACCTTTGGCACAAAAAGACGAAATAGTCTGCACAAGCGTTATGATAGTGCGTTGAAGGCCGAAAGGAGCTCAAATCGCGATTTTGACACCACAAAGCGAAGCAGATTTGATCTCTGAAACACGCTGAGTATGCTCACCAAAATTCGTGTGGTTCTGAGATTGCAACCGGAGGAGTGTCGATGGTGCTCTAGATGAAGCGACAACCTGCTCTGATACCAATTGTTGGAGTTAGACGTCTGCGGAAGCACACGAACAACACAAGGAAGAAGAAGAAGCTTCGAGCACAATACACAATACTGAATGCGTTACTAGAGAATGTACAAAGATGAGTAGCCCTGTTGTAGAGCAAAGAGAGCACAAGGCAGAGAAAAAGAAGGGCCCCAAAATTTTTCCGATTTGGACACCTTATTTTTGTATCATAATCACTTTGTAATATATTTTCCGATGTAAATGCACTAGAGGAGTCCTCTAGATGCATCCCCACAGAAGATTAGTAGCTTACCCATGTAAATTAGTAGGAAATTAGCCTTTTAGTGAATAAAGTGCCGGTCTCTTGTGTGAAAGGACCATTTTTAGGGCACATGTATATAAGTCAATTTGTGACTTTTTGTAAAGACTTTTTGCCATTGTGAGAATCAAGAGCACAGAAATTCGAATTTGTGTCTTCTCCTCTCTATATCATCTTCTTTGTGAGCTTGTATGCATGTGTGTTGCTTGAAAAGAGTGTTAGGAAGTGTTGTCTATCCATGAAAGCGTTTGTTTGCTGTGGTTAAGGTGTGTGTGTGAAGTGTAGGAAGTGCTGAAGTGTAGGAAGGTCATTCCAATGACTCAGTATCTTGCTCATAACTTGAAGTAGAAGCATCAGAATTGAGTGAAAATACCACCATTGGATGCGTCTTCTCGAGAGCTTAGAAATGCATATGCTACTTGCTATATTCGAAGTTCGGAGCTGGGAGAAAAGCTGAATTTACTGTTGGCTGATGTTCCAAGTATTGCGACACCATGACTGATAGATGAAGCTTGTTTGGATTAGTCTTTGCCTTGTTTGCACTCTTTCAGTAACTCATTTGCATTGATCGTCATTTGAATGCATGTCTTCATACACTCGGCTAGGTTTTGGTACTCGTCGGATTGATAATTAAAGCGTGAATCCCCACTATATGTACTTGAGGGGGATTGAGGTATAGTCTCTTTCTCCACAAGTCCCTAAGTAGGTTCTTAGGTACACACTTTTTTTGGCGCCGTTGCAGGGGAGTGTCGAATCAAACCGAGGCATTCGTGTGATGGTAAGTAGCTTTTTGCATTGAAGCGAGAGGAGGAGTAGTGATTTTCTCTTCTTTGGTAAGTCACATTCACCCGTACTTACTACTTCTCACTCTTGGAGTGTGTGTAGTGAGTTATTAGACTAGGGAAGTGAGTGGAGTGAGTAGAGTAGAGTAAGGGAGTAGGCTAGGAGGTTAGAGTAGCATTCAACCTTTGTCTTGTTGTTCTTTTTCAGTGTAGGAGAATTTTTCAAAGAGTATAAAACCCAAAAAATATCATTTTTTAGTCACTTGTGTCTAGCACAAGTATCGTGAGAAGCTGCTGTCGAGTATCGTGAGCGAAGATCTGGGCTTTTTGAGCTGCGCAGAATGAATCAGAGGGGTTAGAGAGCTGAGAGAGAGTTCCCAAGGTAAGCACATTCATCATCCTCCCATCAGTGTCTCATAAATTAAACATATAAGAGAAAACGATCTGCGGTAAGTATCGCGAGAGTCCTCCGGGGGTGAGAGAAGTCTATTTCTATGATACAATTGGTGAGGAGAGGGTAGAGAAGCTTGATAAACACATATAATCATTCAAAATTCAAAACACACTTGCAAAAAACTAAAAAAGTGCCAAGTATCGTGTTCTCCCGCGGTCGAGTATCGCGATACCTAGGTATCGTGATCTCCTGTGGTTGAGTATCGCGATACCTAGCAAGTATCGAGTTTCGTGTGATCCGTGATTGTGATACTTCACAAGTATCGAGTATCGTGTGATCCCTGATCGCGATACTTCCCAAGTATCGAGTATCGTGTGATCCCTGATCGCGATACTTCCCAAGTATCGAGTATCGTGTGATCCCTGATCGCGATACTTCACAAGTATCGAGTATCGTGTGATCCCTGATCACAATACTTCCCAAGTATCGAGTATCGTGTGATCCCTGATCATGATACTTCCCAAGTATCGAGTATCGTGTGATCCCTGATCGCGATACTTCCCAAGTATCGAGTATCATGTGATCCCTGATTGCGATACTTCCCAAGTATCGAGTATCGTGTGATCCCTGATCGCGATACTTTCCAAGTATCGTGTATCATGTTCCTCAAGTATCAAGTATCATCCAACAAGTATCAAGTATCGAGTATCAAGTATCGTGAATTCCCAAGTATCGTATATCGTCTGTTTCAAAGATCGAGTATCGTGAACTTTTGTGGTCAAGTATCGTGACTTGAGGTCTCTCAATTAGTCCCGTCCCAACCAAATTTTTTCTAGAATTCCGACCCATAGTGAAGAGCTCTAGAAGCTAGAGGTTGGCAAGGGCTGATCAGAGCTTTTAAGGGGATGAACCTAAGATTTGGGAGAACCCTAGGAAGCTGATGAAGTGTGATCTCTTCTGTAGGAAGTGTAGCTGAACCAAGTAACCATTCACATTATTCTGAAACCTCTAGTGAGTCAGGAGAAGAAATTCCTATGGCTTCAAAGGATATGCAAAGCACGGTTCCAATGATTGGCATGATGTCAATTATTGAGGGAGAATATCGGACATCTTTAAAATATGTGACCACCAATCAACATGAGATACCTGTCTACCTAGATGGTATAAACCGATCAGTGGCCAGACTGAAGAAAGCTTCAAATGCTTACATAGTGCCTAGGCCAGCAGTCAAGTATGCAGGAGGAGTTTATATGGATAAAAGGGATATCCAGTATGTTGTCACAGAACATCGTGAAAACATCAATGAACTTGGGGAAGAAAACACTGCTCCAAACCTTAATGAAGACAGAAATGAAGAGCAAGTGACCACACCTAGGGGGAGATCTATTGTTGTTAGGGTTTGGAGAGGAGACTTGGTTCCCCAAGATGACTCCTTAATGGATGTGTATTTGATCAATGGAATGGAGCATCTCCTTAGAGCCCACTCTTCAATATGGGAAGCAGCCCCTAATCCAGCTACTGTCTATGAGTTACAAGATCCTAACTTCCCCACCATCATCACGTATTTGGACAAAAACCAAAGAAGGCCGGGTTGAAATATCAGAACATTCCAGTGTTTCCCCCGAGGGATTAAGCCACTACTTCACAAAACCCACTTGGAACCTCTCAAAATACTTCATTCCAACAGTCAGGACAAACACAACAAACACATATTCCGGTTAGACTACATGTGCAGTTTGCTATGCATGAAAATAACCCTAATTATTGGCCTCAACCACCTGTGGACCCAAGGAATGGAATTCCTGCCCCTATTAGACCACCTATAGCAAGAGGACCTAGTGTACCCATTGGAAGACTTGTTTTCCCTGTGATGCCTAGACCACCTGAAGGAGGAAGAAGATTAAGGCCAACTCAAGTTGCCAAATGCATGAGAAATCACTATGATGGCTCTAGTGAACCTTACAATCATATAGTTGAATTCAAGCAAGTAATCAGAGCCAAACAAGTAGAAGATTTCTTGATTCAATATGAATCTTTTGGTCTAACTTTGATGGACACAGCTTTAGCTTGGTTTCAGCCATTAGATCCTAATAATTTTCAAAACATGGAGCAAGTCTACCAAGAAATGATTGAGGAATTCACTAAATCTAGGATAAAAAACAACTCTTCCTCATTAATTCATAGCTTTAAGCAGGCTCCTACGGAATCAGTGAGATTGGCAGCAAGAAGATTCAAGCAGTATGTGGATAGGTGCCCAGTGGAAGAGAGACCCACTCAAAACAAGATGGTGTCATTGTTCCTGGAAGGATTACTGAATGGATCATTAAGATCTCTGGTGTACGTGAAAAGAGTTCAAACTTTGCAAGAATGTATGAAAGAATGTATTGACCTAGAAGAAAATCTAGCGGAGGATCTGAAAATACCTCAAGGTAGTATCAAAAGTGAAGATTCAGCCTGCAACACATCAAACCCTAAGAACAATGTTGAGGAAATAGCCGACCTGGTAGCAAAGAAGCTGAACGTCCAAGGATAGAGGAAATACCCCAACAACCCAATGAGAGTGCCCATGCTTGGAAGATGTATGCATTGTGGAGGTGATCATCCCTCTCATTTGTGCACTAGGGGAATAGTCCCACCACCTGCTTATGCCTACAATAGACCACCCGTTCCAGGCCCTTTACAATATTGCAGCATAGAACAAAAATACACAAATCACAACACAGAAAATTGTCCTTACAATAGGCAAGCAAGACCAACACAACCGCTCATGAGACCTTACGGATACCCTCAGAGAGATCAAGGAGGTGAAGCCTTTAGGTATCCCACATACCAGTGTTAGGACAACAACCACCCCATCCTCAAAATGTTGTCCCAGTGAAAATAGCTCAACCTGAAGAAAACCTAGAGAGAGCGATAGTCCCAGCCACACCATTGCCTAGTAATGAACCATATGACTCATCTTATGACCATAGTCAAGGAAACTATTCCAGTTATGAGAGCTCTATGATAGAATATGGACAAATGTACGAACCATATGCATATGGCATGGAAGCACCTGATAGTTCCTACGGATATGAGAAAGACTATGTGTCATTGATGTACACAGCCCCTAGGGCATCCATACCCCCCCTGACCTATGAACAGACCGCCTGTACCTAGAGGACCATGTTATAGATGCAGAGGTGATCATTATATCAGAGAATGTATACTACCAAACCCACCACCACCACAGCGAGTCTGGGAAGGATACAATAGTGATTGTGGTAAAGAACACCTTTTCAGAGATTGCCCCAAGAACCCCAACAAAGTTAACTCTAACGTGCAGATTAATGTGATAGAAGTGATAGAGTCATCAGGGAGTGATAAGGAGTACACTGTACCGTTGAAAGCAATAACTAGAGCCAAAGCTAAAGAGACCCTAGACAAAACTAAAGAAAATGATCAAGGTGACAAAGAAAGGAACATACCTACACCTCAAATAGTTGAAGACTCGGAAGAGCCTAAGAAAAGTGTTACAAGTAAACGAACACAGAGATGGAAGAACCATAGAGATAGGATGAAGGAAAAGAAACTACAACAAAAGAAGGAAAATGAAAAGAGTGAACAAAATCCAAAAGAGAAACAAGAAGAGGAAGAAGAAATTCGGAAAGGAAAGTAAAAAAAAGGAGAGGTAGGATCAATTTTAGCAGACCCCATGCCTGAAGAATTAGCCATGTGGATTTAGGCGTACAAAGCACGAATAAGAGCAGGACCTACCATTGAACAACATGAAAGAGAATATCCTAGAGGTGACCTAGAGAAAGAAAGGTTGGAGATATGTAGGAAGTTAATTGAAGTAGCTCAACAGACCTTAGAAAAACTTGTTCAATTACCCAACTCGCGAATTCTTGAAGAAGAATTCCAATAGTGTGTCATCCCTAAGGACCTCGAGAAAACCAAAGCAGGTGAGACACATAATGGGAAGTATTGTGAGGATAAAAGGGAAGGCTCCATTGTTCCCGAAGTAGAAGGGGAATGGCCTAAAGATTCGTGGGCAAGAGTCCAAGAAGACCGGTGGAAGAAAGTGGAAGGAGTAGAACCACCCTTTGAGGAGCTAGAAGCAGAAGGTGAAATTGAAGACTCCATACCTGAACTGAATTCAGAAGAAATAATACCAATTGATCCAAGTAACAAAGAAAATGACAGTGTAAAGGTTTTGCCAAATTACATAGGAGAGTACGAACATAATTTGGAATTATATTGTATTCCCTCGATAAGGAAAAAAGAACCGAACCCATCAATCAAAACATCGGATATCATACAACATCTTAAAAAGGTAAAAATCCCTTGTACCCCGACGTTAGAAGAACTGTTAAGGATCAAACCACATTTGAAGGAGAAACTGACCAGCCAATAGGAGATCAAGGAGGATGAGAAGGAGATGTCTGATGAAGTAAACACAGTAAAAATCCCAGTCGATAAGGTTGGGGAGTTCAGTGAGGGAGATGAAGGAAATACTTGCCTTCCAATTACCTATAGAGGTTACACCACTAAAGCCATCTTAGATTCTGGAGCTGGAGTAGGAATTGCTACTAAAGAAATCGGGGAAAAATGGGGAAAACCAGCTTTAAGACCAACGCACATGAAGATACAAATGGCAGATTGACACACTGAACGACCCTTGGGATTATGGGAACGGGTAGTTTTTACCACTTGCGGAGTTGAGTTCGAGCACACCTTAGCGATTTGTCAATTTGAAAGGCCTAGCAATTATGAAATGATACTTGGAAGACCTTTCATGAGACAACTAAGTAGTGCAAGATTGGGGAAAAGACGTTGTATACCTACAACATGAAGGAACCACCACAAGAATAAATCTCCACACATATACATATCAAGATGTTCCCCCCTTACAATGGAATCAGATTCACAAGGAGGAAGATAATCAGTCGATTCATAGTATAGTTTCAAGTGATCAATCGTGGATGAACGAAGACACTCATCTATGGATATGCCAAACCGCAAAAAAGGAAGAGGATAGGAGGAAAGGATGGTAGCAAAGGCAAGGAGTTGCTAGATCAGTACAAGATCCAGCCTATATGCCTCAAATATTCCTAGATGAAGAATTTGAACCTCATGGTTGGATGGAGATTTTAGCCACTCTCGATGTGTGTGTAAATGAAGAGGTGATAACCATGAATGAATGCATTGATGAGGAAGGATATGACGTTAGTCTATACATGGTAGTTCTTCAACGGGCCGAAGAAGGGGAAGTAATTGAAAAAGAATGGAAAGAGGATTACGAGAGCATTGAAATGGAGGAAGAGCAAATGGAAATAGAAAGTAGAAATCAAGAAGTAAGTCTCATAGCTAATGAAATAAATTGAGAACCAACACAGGAAGAGGAGCTTGGATTAGATAAAGCAAAAAATGACGAAGAAAACAAGCCTCAAGACCAATTTGAAGTGCCCGCCCACTTCGAAAAATATGAAGTAGAAGAGAGAAGAATTGCTATTCAAATGCCCAAACGAGAAGCACAGCCAGGAATAGCATATGACAACAAAGAGAAGACTAAGAAAATCTTAGTAACCTTAGAGGAAGGAGAAGAGCGATGTACTTTTATAGGTCAAGACGTCTCTATGGAGGAAGAACGAGAGTTAATACGCCTCATAAGGGAATACAGGGATGTCTTTGCCTGGACATATAAGGATTTGAAAGGAGTAGATCCATCTAAAAGTGCACATAGAATCCCTATGACATCTGAAGCTAAACCTTCCAAACAAAGACCATACACATATAACGATGTTTACTCAGCAAAGATCAAAGAAGAGATAGATAAACTGTTAGATGCTGGGTTCATATATGAGATTGAACACACGGAATGGGTATCACCTTTGGTGGTTGTACCGAAAAAGAATGGTAAGTTAAGAGTATGCATAAATATGAAAAAAGTAAATGCTGCCACCATTAGAGATAGTTACCCATTACCCATCACATATCATCTTTTGGAAAGAGTGGCAGGGAAGGAAGTTTACAGTTTTTTGGAGGACTTTTTAGGTTATAATCAGGTAGCCATTGCTCTTGAGGACCAGCATAAAACAGCCTTTGCAACTGAATGGGGAGTGTATGCCTTTAGGGTTATGCCTTTCGGCCTAACCAATGCCCCAACCACTTTCCAAAGATTGATGTGCCATGTATTCAAGGAGTTCCTGAGAAAGAGTATGGAGGTATACGTGGATTATTTATGCACTTATTCAGCTATACGATCAGAGCATATCCCTGAACTAGGAAAGATCTTTGCCAAATGTCGACAATATAGAGTATGCCTCAACCCAGAAAAATGTGTCTTCATGGTTCGACAAGGAAAGATATTAGGACATATTGTCTCTAAAAATGGTATTTCAACTGATGAAGACAAAATCAAAGTGATTCTGGATTTGCCGAGACCAAAGACTGCTAAAGAAGTACAAGCATTTATGGGACATTGTGAATACTACCGAAGATTTATACATATGTATGCCATAATTGCTAGACCTCTCTATGCATTATTGACTCAATTTAACTGGACTGAAGAATGTGAGAAAGCCTTTAATGAATTAAAGAGTCAATTGAGTTTAGCACCAATCCTCCGAGTACCCAATTGGAATAAGCCATTTCATATTCACATGGATGCTTCCAAGTTTGCCATTGGTTGCATCTTAGCTCAACCTGCAGATACCGGAAAGTTAGACCACCCTATAGCCTATGCCAGTAGACAATTAAATCAAGCGGAACGTAATTATACCACAACCGAGAGAGAAGGCCTAGGGATGGTGTATGCAATAAAGACGTTTTGACACTACTTATTGGCAAACAAATTCAAATTCTTCATTGATCGTCAAGCCCTACTGTACTTAGTCAATAAGCCTTGTAATACGGGACGACTAGTACACTGGTTTTTATTGTTGATGGAATTTGATTTTGAAGTAGTAGTCAAGAAAGGAAATACCCACATAAGAGCGGATCACCTATCAAGAATGACACATGGAGAACCACTCATAGGAGTACCTGATGATCTGCCAGATACGTACCTTTTTAATCTCGAAGTATGTCCCCAATGGGCAGAAAAGTTGATCCCTATACTCACGTATGGACCTAAAAAAGGGATCACACCAAACCAAACCCAAGACCTATGGAAGACTAAAAACCTTCATATCATTGCTGGAAGTTTGTATCACCAAGACTCAAATGGATTACTCATGAGATGCGTAGAAGAAGAGGAACAAGAAATGTGGCTTCAAAAAGCATATGAAAATCAATGGAAAACTCATTTAAGTGCGAATGGAACATGGCAAACACTAAAGAGATTGGGCATATATTGGCCAACCATGCAGAGGGATGCGCATAACTATGTATCAGCCTGCCCAACCTGTCAAGAATGGAATCCAGAAGAGAACTCCACTCTATGCTACTCCACCGTAGCACCAAGATGGAGCATGCCTCTGGTGAAGTTCTTAAAGACCCAAGAGTACCCAGAAGGAGCCGCTCTAGCAAGGAAACGTGCACTTGTAGAACAAAGCAAAGACTATGCTCTTATAGGAAAACAACTCTTTAAACGAGGAAGAGATAATCATTAGCGAGTGTGCATTCATGAAGACGAGTATCTTGCTGTTTTAGAGATGGCACATACAGGAGCTACAGGAGGACATTTTTTTGTAGATAAAACATCAAAAATGATTCTCTTTGCAGGAATGTGGTGGCCAACTTTACATCAGGATGCAACAACATATGTGCAAAGATGTGATACATGTCAACGAACAAAATATCCAATTAGAAGAGATGAAATGCCATTAAAACCCATGATGAGTGCCAGAGCTTTCACAAAATGGGGAATAGACTTCATAGGACCTATTAGCCCCCCAGCTAAAGGATCCCACACCGAGTATATAATTGTAGCCACTGACTATCTGACCAAATGGGTTGAAGCCAAAGCAACCAAGAAAAATGACACAAGAACTACTGCCAAGTTTCTCTTCGAGAACGTTTTCACTAGATTTGGACTACCGATAGAAATTGTGAGTGATAGAGGTACACATTTTGTGAATGAAGTGATAGAAGCCTTACTGAATGAATTCTTGGTAATTCATAATAAATCAGCCCCTTATCACCCACAAGCCAATGGACAAGCCAAAAGTTCAAATAAAACCTTGTGCACAGTTCTCACTAAAATTGTGAACAATGGTAGATCTGATTGGGATAAACAATTACATCATGCTTTATGGGCATTCAGAGTAGCCTACAAGACTGCCATAGGCACTAATCCTTTTAAGTTAGTGTATGGACAAAATGCTATTTTTCCAATTGATTTCTTAATACCCACTCTCAGAGTAGCAACAACTTATGAGTGGACAAGACATGAACTCTCATCTCAATTGGATCAAATAGAGAAGTTACATGAAACTAGGTTACAAGCAGTAGCAGGGATTTATGCTGCTAAACGGCGACAAAAGGCATATTTTGATGCTCATATTAAAGATAAAAATTTGAAGGAAGGAGATTTAGTTTTGGTATATTCCCTGAAACAACACGCAAAGAAATTGTAGAAAAGAGGATATGGCCCATTAATCATCAATCGCATATCCACCAGCGGAGCCATCAATTTAGCAACTCTAGATGGAGAAGTATTGCCAAATTATATCAGTGGATGTCGAGTAAAAAAATACTTAGAGCCATTAACTGAAGAAAATAATGTCACGATTGATAATGGGTAAAAATAGACGCATCGAGGAAGAAAGGATACGAGAAGAAGCCAGACAGGAAGCACTAGAACGAATCAAGAAACGAAAAGAGTGGATGAGAGAGAGAGATGAGAGATATCACCTAGGAGAGGAACTCATCTCTATGGCTAATTTTAGAGCCACTGAAAACCTAGGTCAACAAAGGAAGCAACCATATTTGAATTTGGGAGTCGGAAAAAAGGAATACCACTTAGTGGATGCTCTCATTGACACAGGAGCCACTATAAGCTGTATCAAGTATTCATTGACACAGACACTCAAAGAGGAATTACGCCCATCTAAAGCACAGTTGATTGGAATAGGAGGAAAGATCACCATGTGTATCGGAGAGATCACTCTACTTCTACATATGGGAAACAACACAATGGAAAAAAAACTCTTAGTATGTCACGATAAGGACTTATTGGAAGATCTCGTGTTAGGTCAAGACTGGATATACAAATATGAAGTAACTATTCAATTGGCCTTAGGATACATCTCGGCCAAGATAGGACATCGTGAAGTATTCAACATGCTAGACGAACGACCAATCAAAGCCGCAAGGATAGAACCAAAAACTCACTCAAATGAACACAATGATGAATGTATGTTCACTAGCACTATGGAAACCCCTTCATCGAGTACTTCATGTGAGGATACACTGAATTCTGCTTGCACACCATCTTCTAATCTAGCAAGTCACAAGAGTTTCATTCTATCTGAAAACAGCCTTAGCGAAGAACCACACACAAGAGAGACTCGTTCTCCAGGAAATCACAAGTCGGCACCTATTAGAATATACCCCATTCCTTACACTAGACAGGCTTGGATAAGGAAAGACCAAATGGCTGCATATCTTCAACAGAAGAACTACTTGCTACAGCAGAAGAACCCATAGAACCAGTATGTAAATCGCTCTGGATATTCAATTCCACAAAGAACTGCTAAAGTATGGATTCTGAAGAAGGTGATAGCTGCTCAGCCGGCCCGAACACAAATATGGATTCCAAAATTGTGTGCTCAAATGACAATCAACAGAAAGGTCGAACCAATGCTCAAGGAAAATCAGTATGGTCTAAAGGCAAAACAACCAAAGATGAATAGCTACAGGACAGAGAAGGAGTCTATATGTGCTTCAAAAACCATTCCAAGGTTCAAAAAATAGATAAAGCAGACGTACAACATGAGAAGCACCATATTCTTCAGGAATGTTAGGAATACAATCTGCCCCAATGGTGTGAAGTAGATTTGGATGCCGAAAAGCAAGACTAGCTGTAGGCATCAACCAAGTAATTCAAGTTGCACACATGTGGAGTTACCAGAATCCAAAGTATGCATGATAGGGCCACATTACAAGGCCACGCATTCGGCACAATATTCTTCTATTTCAGGATAGTGAAGCACACTTTCCTCTTGGGAAATAGGAGAGCACTTGTACATAATCTAACAAAAATTACCAAAAAAAATAATAACCGCTTCGGCTATGAACTAAATTTTCTGTTTTTCTTTTAGACAAAAACATAAAAATACCTAAAAATAGGAAAAAATCCCAGCTATTACCTTTCTCACACCCATGGGGAAGGGACGACACCATTCACGCGGAGCAATGTCAATCTTATGAAAGACAAATGAAGGAGGATTTTTGATACTATCTTGCCACTAATTCATACTCTATATTGAGTGCAGATGGCATCTACTAATTCCAAAGCTACGCAAGAGGAAGAGGTCCAACTTCTTCCATTGGAATCAATAACAAAAGCAAGAGGCCATTGGTTCCTGGATGACCAACTAGTATCGGATCTCATTTTCATGGCCACTATCAAAATCATGGACAGGGATCACTACTTCCCTATCATGTCGCGAGATTTTAAGACTATCATACAAGGATTACCATGCATGACAGATGTCTGGACACAAGCAAGAATGGATGCCTTTCTCAGATTGCCTATTTATCTACCAGATTTTCAGAGATGTACACAAGTGATGAATACACTTTAGCCTGCAATGAATAAGATATCAGTTCTTGAGGCACGGGTAGTGGATAAAGTTGGTGCCTGGAAGACAATTCAATTCACCCATGAGCTGATTAACAAAGCTTTTGGATGGAAACAAGAGGGAATCACGAATGTCAAAGATGAATGTCATGATCCTAAGAAGCGATCCTTTTTGGAAATCAATAGAACTGATATTGAAGAGGCTATTCGATTAGTGCATCAGCACTTTTGTTTTCCAAGTATGCATAGATATACATCACCTCAAAAGATCGTGGTGCAACTGCTCTCACATGCTATGAGGCAAGTCGAAAATCAAGTAAATATGACTCCATATGTCCAAGAACGCCTATTCTAAGCGAAGAAGAAGTGGAGTCAGAAAAAGTTCTTGAATGGTAGTTTGGCCTTGACCCTACTTATTTATGAGGCACTGGATATGAAGAATTGCTTGCGTGTGATGCCAACCTCAACAGAGTTAGCCAAATATGCCAAGTCAGCAACTGTCCCAAAGAAAAAGAAAACAGTCATCGTGGTTGAAGAAGTAGGAACCAGCTCAAAGACACCTATGAGAGGGACTAAATGCCTAAGAGAGGAAGAAGCTCAAGAGACACCACAATCAAAGAGAACACATGTGTTACCGAAGATTCCTGGGACCCAACAACCGATTACCAAGAGAGACCTCTCTGCAGCCCTAGAAGAAACGCATCAGTATATGCGGGGGCAAGTAAATTTGAATATTCAAGGTCACCATTATAGATAGGCAAGCCAGGAAAAGAAACAGAAGCATAAAGCAACTCATCAAGTACCTTCCAAATACAAAGAAATAGGGTTGGAGGAATCAAGCTCTAATGAGGAATCAAGCCCTGAGAAGGACACCCTGGATACGGATATACAAACAGAAACACACAATGAAGATTGGACAGAGATCAATCAAGTCGAAGTCACGCCAGACAACGAACAGAGACAACCAAAGAGCATAGAAGAACCAACTGAACCAGAGCACGTCATTCAATTGAATGATACGTCAAAGATCAGCATCAAGGAAGCTCCAATAACTAATAAAACTGTAATGCAACCTATCAAAGATGAAATACAAACTCCAGTGGACCAAGACTCAGGCTTACTACAAAACAAAGAGCCAACTGTGATTGAAGTGCCTGATGATACACCTCAAGGTAAAGTTGACCACATGGAGGCTGAGCCAAGGATCCAACTTCATATTAGGTAGCCCCATGATACTACATTACACGTGGCACAAGGGAAAGATGTGACAACAGGAGCAGAACCTAGTATACCTACCACTTGGTTAAATGTGGACGTTACTCAATTAAAACCTGTTGTCAAGCAAATGATACAAACGGCCATGGAGACGCAACCGTAAATGATGGATACAGATGCAAATTATGACAAGACCATGCGAGAAAAGAATCAGTTTCAAATCATGAGTGAACAACTGTCCGCAAAGCTCATTCAGGCTCAGAAAGAAACTGCCGCCAAAGAAAAGGAGTTGCTCGCAGTCAAAGCACAATGTGATACATTGATCACACAGCATCATCACCTCCAAGCACAACTGATAGATTTACAAAGATTACATGAAGCCAGTGAAGCAGACAAGGAGCGAATGAAAGCTAGAAGTAATCTGCTCGAAACACAACTAAAGGTGTACATGGAGGAAAACGACAATTTACGAAACATAAATAAAGAATTGATGAAGTCATTGTTATATGATCAACCTATCGAAAAACAAGAGACGACAGATACTAACCAGAAAGAATTAAAAGATCAGATCGAAAAGTATGCAGAACTGCTGAAACAAGAGCGAACCCTAAGAGAACAATGGGAACAAAAATACATGAATGAAACTAAGGAGCTCACAAAACAGTTAAACATCGCCAATGGAAAACTTGCAGTGAGTTACAACAAAAATATGGATTATGTAGGAGAAATTGGCAATGAACTGCTTGCAGCAAAAGAAGCACTCAGAGCAGCCATGCAAGAAAATAAAGAGAAGACTGAATGCATAGCACAATTAGAGACCAAAGCAGAAGCGAAAGCATCAATCGAGACACCAGAGCCAAGACAAGAAAATCCTACTGACAAGGTAGAGGTACGTCCTCTATCTCCCCCGATTTATAATTCTCCAATAAAAGAGCAGATGGCGGAGCCAAATGATGATCATCCAATGCCATATACTGCAGAAATAAGTCAGAAGGAACGGGCACTATTGGTGTCCCGGTTGACAGAAAATTTTGAAAATGAAGTTATCAAAGTCATGAAAGAAGCAAGGATTAAAGGAAAAGACTTGGAGACGATCATGAAGCCTTTCAACATTCCGTATGGACTATTGAAAGAGAAAACAAGACAATACATAAAGAAGATCACACAAAAAAACCCAGACGAACAACTGTCGTTCAAAAATGACACGTTCAACTATACTCAAGAAGAATTTGAAGCAGCACAGCCTGTTTGGAGGAGAAAATTTTTGGAGAAACATCCTACATTGCGGGTGCACTGGCAAGCAACACCTTACTTATTATAGGTAAATCCTTCTTTTTGTCCAACACCACGGTGAAGAGAAGCAAGATAATTTTTGGAAATGCAAAAGACTGGTGTGATCCATAAACAATGGCTAAACTATCCACTACTTCCAAGTCCACCGCATAACTACCTACCTATGGAGGATTACATGATCAAAACCATTGAATATTGGCTGCAGAATTATGCAACAGTACCCAATTTAACTATAAAGATGACCAATAAAATACTCAGTATGATACTTACAGTGTTAAAGGTCTTCAAACATTCGGCATATACATTTTTGAACTTCATTGGCATTAATCAAGGCACAGATATTCTTGTTTTTGACTTGTCTGTTATGCCTAGCCGACCAACAATAATGGCATATTATTCTAGGTTGATGTTTTTGTCGAGTACATATATGCAGGCATTCGAAGAAGCCTTTTTCACAGGGTTTTTTGAAATTGATTCAGAAATCTTCTTAAATATGTCACCCAACTTGAATGCCAGATTAGTGGCATATGAACTGAGCTTTTTCGCAGATCATAGACAACCACCACATGACGGTGTGAAAGTAGAACAGTGGAAGCAGCTAATGATACGTGAAGCTAATTTGCTTAATGAAACAGAGCAAAAAGTGTATAGAACATACTCCCGTCGACTTCCAAAGCCTGTCGGAGACGACAGAGTTTAGGAGGGGGCAGTGTTGAGGGAGAGTCAAGCAAAAAGAAGAAACGAAGAAGACAAAGAAAGAAGCTTCATTAAAAAGATCATATTTGAAGATACATCTCTGCAGGAAGCCCCGCAGGGGCGCAACACCCATCTCTGCACAGAGCCCCGCAGGGGCACATATCAAGGAAAAAGCACGTAGGTGGAAAGGAAGAACCAGGGCCAGGAAAGTATCCATGAAGATGTGCAAGAAGATATTTGGCAGGTAATAATCCTTCCGCTGATAGTGTGCAAGGTCAACAAAGTAAACAGGCTCAGAGCAATACAACAGGGTCAGATGTGTGCAACCAGGACAAATCAGGGGACCAAAAGCTAGAAAGAGGTCACTGGTGGCGTGCGTGGCAGCCCGGCTGAATACAGCAACCCAGATTTGTGATGTACGGGATATCAAGGGGAAAACAGAGGAAAAGGACTTACATCGGATAAAATAAAAAATTCTCTGACAGTCCTTGTTGCCGCTTCGACCATTGGGTGTGTGTATTCAGACCTCTTAAACAAGCTGAAGACAAGAAGCTAAAGCCTGTCAAGGGACGACAGAGACAAAGAGGGGGTGAGTGTTGCAGAGCAAAGAGAGCACAAGGCAGAGAAAAAGAAGGACCCCAAAATTTTTCCGATTTGGACACCTTATTTTTGTATAATAATCACTTTGTAATATATTTTCCGATGTAAATGCACTAGAGGAGTCCTCTAGATGCATCCCCACAGAAGATTAGTAGCTTACCCATGTAAATTAGTAGGAAATTAGCCTTTTAGTGAATAAAGTGCCGGTCTCTTGTGTGAAAGGACCATTTTTAGGGCACATGTATATAAGTCAATTTGTGACTCTTTGTAAAGACTTTTTGCCATTGTGAGAATCAAGAGCACAGAAATTCGAATTTGTGTCTTCTCCTCTCTGTATCATCTTCTTTGTGAGCTTGTATGCATGTGTGTTGCTTGAAAAGAGTGTTAGGAAGTGTTGTCTATCCATGAAAGCGTTTGTTTGCTGTGGTTAAGGTGTGTGTGAAGTGTAGGAAGTGCTAAAGTGTAGGAAGGTCATTCCCGTGACTCAGTATTTTGCTCTATAACTTGAAGTAGAAGCGTCAGAATTGAGTGAAAATACCATCATTGGATGTGTCTTCTCGAGAGCTTCGAAATGCATAGGCTATTTCCTATATTTAGAGTTTGAAGCTGGGAGAAAAGGTCAATTTACTGTTGGCTGCTGTTCCAAGTATTGCGACACCATGACTGACAGATGAAGCTTGTTTGGATTAGTCTTTGCCTTGTTTGCACTCTTTGAGTAACTCATTTGCATTGATCATCATTTGAATGCATGTCTTCATACACTCAGCTAGGTTTTGATACTCATCGGATTGATAATTAAAGCGTGAATCCCCACTATATGCACTTGAGGGGGATTGAGGTATAGTCTCTTTCTCCACAAGTCCCTAAGTAGGTTCTTAGGTACACAAGCCCATTAGGGCAATAGGCATATATACAAGTCGGGGGAAAAAAACCTCCTAAAGAGGGAAAAAAGTGCCCAGGCAGTCCTAGAGTGTTCACACATCACTACCTAAATATATCAACATTTGATACATAGTTATTGATAGCTAGTTCTAATGCAAACTTGAACTTAAAAACCGAATTTGTATGGATGGGTTCATATTTCCATGTTCTTGTGAAGTGTATTTCCATTATCATTTGGGTTCATATTTCCATGTTCTTGTGAAGTGTACTACTCACTGCCATATCTCTCAGTTTTCTCAGTCAGATTGCAGAGATGGTTTCTCTGATCTTGATGCATCATTTTCAGTGATTTAACTTGCTAAAGTTAGCTCTATAAGTCTACTATATGCTCACAAATTTTCATGTCATTTGGATGTTGCAATCTTCAGTTATGTTCAGTTGAAGTCAACAGTATCTGTTCATCTTCACTTCTCTGTCAGGTACCCGACTTTTTCACTCTCCTTGTCAGAGCCATTTCTCAGTGGTTACTTACGCAAATTCAATGGTTAAAAGCTTTTTAGATTCATCTTACTGTCTAGTATAACCATACAAATTTTCATAATCATTTGATTCCTATATTTTGAGTTATGTGCATTTTTCTACTCACTGGTCTCAAACTGTAACAGCCCGTGAAAATCGGGATGATGTCATCACTTGTTAAAACTCATTCTCAGTGTGTGGTTTATTATTTTTGATGAGATTACTCTTGAAAGTTAGCTCTTTAAGTTAACTAGACTTCCCCAAGGGGAATTAAGCTAATTGCTGCTGTGCTCAGAGAATTACGCAAAACAGTGGACAGGTGTATGAACCAAAATAGCAAGTTTTTCACCTCTGAGCTAACTCCAACTTATCTGTTTTGATCTATCTTTTTGAGAGTGATCTTCCAAGGTACATAGGGTGTCTAATACATCCATTGGCAAGCTAAAAGGGCCCAACATATACTCCTGAAGTTCATTTGGCTAGTGTAGATCAAGGATTTTGCAACACCTCTTCATCCTCAAGCACATACCTATCCATCTCTTCACATTTCTTTTGCTCATGATGCAAAGAAGGGGTTTTCAATCTATTAACAAGTCAAATTTTTTTCAAAAACACGTCAATGAAAGTCATTTTTCAAGCCCAATTTTCCTTTGAAGTGCAATTCTACTACCTCTTCTTATCCTAGTTTTCAATGAGCTCCTCATTCCAATTTTTTAGCAACACCCATAGCCTCATCCCTCGAACCTATGAAACCTCCTACCTTCAAACTTCAATGGTAGATGCTCAATAGAAGAGACCATGTATCACCTATTGGAATTGTGGTAAACATATTGCGGCCTCTCTATATGCAAGCTATTAAAGCCAAATGCACAATACTAGGAATTTCAAGAAGAAGTTCCTTCCATTTGGACAAACAACATATTAGAAAAAAATTTAAGTACCTTGGGTAACAGAAGCTCTATTCATTCTTTTTTTTTTGCATGCAAGGTAATATTAATAATAAAATTGATAATATATTACATGATGATTGTAGTTCTCATGATTTTATCTAACATATGTTAGTGGAGGAACTCAAATTAAAGTTTTTTCCTTCCTTTTATAAAGCTAAGGTTGCATTTCAAGGAAGTTGATATAATGTAACAAGTGAAGTGCATGATGTTAAGATTTGCATAGGTTCATATGTAGATGCATGAATATTTTTAATTGGTTAAGTCCATGAAGAACTATTTTGATGGAACAAGCTACCTGTATGATCATGTGGTAGAATTTAGACAAGTCTTGAGAGCTAAACAAGTTGATGATTTGTTCACACAATACAACGCTTTTGGTCTAACACTCAAGAACACGGCTTTTACATGGTTTCAACCACTACACCAGAGACAATTCAGGAAATAGAACAATTGTTAGAAGCCTTCATCATGGAGTTTTCTAAGAATGGCATAAGGCACAACACTTCATCACTAATCCATAGCTTTAAACAAACACCTCAAGAGATGATGAGACTTACAAGAAGAAGATTTTGGCAATACTTGGAGAGATGCCTGATTCTAGAGCTACCCACACTCGCCAAACAAGTGGGATTATTCCTAGATGGATTGTTGAGTGCTAAGTTGAGATCTTACCTGTAATCTAAAGAATTTGAGAACCATAGAGCAATGTGTATGCATGTGCATAGATATTGAGGATAATCTAGGAGAGCTCAAAGATTTACAAAGATTCAGATAGCTCTACTAGCCCCACCTCTAAACCATTTACATCTATTGAGGAACTTGCAAAAAAAGATATCTTAGGAGTTAGGAGTTTCTAGCAAGTAGATGCCTAGATTTGCACTAGTGAAATGATGTTATACCTGTGGAGGAGAACACATGGCTCATGTGTGCCCAATCATGGATCAAACCCAAGTGAACCCTAACAGCTAGTACGACACCATAGAAAGGAGGTATACTAACCATACCGCACAAGATTGCCCATATAACAAGCAAGTGGCTAGGCAAAATTACCCACAATCATATCCACAATAGGGGATATACCAAAACCAGTACCCACCATAGTAGTATGTTAGGCCCCAGCAACCCTACCAACCACACTATCAAGCTCAACAAAGTCCTCAACCAATGTTAGTTAAACAACCTCCACCTCTAGCCAGTGTAATCCTAGTGAAGTATGCCACCATTGAAGAAAATTTGAGTAGAGCCTTAGTGCCAACATCACCATTGATCCCAGAAATTGATCCGAACAATCACAATTTTGAATTGGTTCAAATGGATAGTCCACCAGCCTACTATATGTAGTCACCAGAGCATAATGAGAATTACTCTTATGAAGACCCTCGCAAACCTAGTTGGGAGCCAGAATACGCTAATGTAATGTATGCAAATCCTAACCTTAGGCCTCAACCTAGACAGATAAGACCCCCAACACCTAGAAGACCATGCTACAGATGCCAGGGAGATCACTTCATTTGTGATTGCCCTATACATGCACCTATGCAACCCCAATCAGTGACAATTCAAGATTTTTGTCAGGATTTTGGGAAGGAGCACCTCTTATAGGATTGTCCTAAGAACCTTAACAATGTACCAAAGATAAATCCTATCAATGTAATTGGGTTAGTAGTAGATTCTAATGGAAGTGTGACTTCCACTACCCCAATACAAGTGGTCACTAGAGCTCACACATTACAACAATGTCAATGCTTAGTTTAGGAAAAGAGTTCTGAGGTTATGAGACTAAGAGTCTAACTAAGAAAATGATAAGAGCGTGGAAGGATAGTGTGTACTTGAGCCGCAATGACTCAAGGACTTGTACCAATGAGACTATACCTCAATTGCAATACAAGTGCATATAGTGGAGTCCTTTGCACACATTTAATTATCAATCCGAAGGAATGACTTACCAAGTGTATGAAGACATTTGCACACGTGATAGAAAATGAAGTGAGTTAACTATCCAAGCAAGAGAAAAGACCAATACTACCCGCACCTACTGAAAAAACTGGAAGTGTTGCCGCAAACCTACTTTCAGCAGTTTTGGTTTTTTGAGGTTTTCTCCCAGCCCAGAACTCCGAACATAGGCAATAGGGTACTCGTTTCGAAGCTCTCGACGAGACGAATCCAATGGTGGTGGTTTCACTCAATTCTGACCACTCTGCTGCAAGTTATGGCAGAAACAGTGAATTACGGGAACTACTAACACCCGCGTTTTTGCTTCTCCTAGCTTACGCACGCACTACAGCCACTCAAAACAAGGGGGAAGGGGTAGACAACAGTCCTACACTTGCATTTCAAGCATCACACACACATACATGAGCAAAATGAAGATCAAAATCAGCAAGGAAGAGGCAAACTCGAAATTTCAGAAGTGCTCTTCTTCACAATGACAAGAAGTCCTTTACAATGAGTCACTTTTGACTTATATACTAGTGCCCTAAGTTTGGTCCTTTCACACAAGAGACCGGCACTTTATTCACTAAATTGCTAACTTCCTACTAATGTACATGGGTAATTCACTAATCTTCTGAGGGGATGCATCTAGAGGACTCCTCTAGTGCATTTACAACGGAAAATATATACAAAAGTGGTTATGTTACAAAAAAATTGTGTGTCCAAATCGGAAAAATTTTGGGGCCCGTCTTTTTTCTCTGCTTTCTGCGCTCTTTAGCTCTGCAACACTCTCCCCCTCTTCGTCTCTGTCGTCCCTTGACAGACTTTGCTTCGCGAACGCGTCCCGTGGGTAGTGTTGTCTGCTTCTTGATCTTGCATTACGTTTTAGAGGCGCTTCAGCTTTTCCACTGCACGCTCCCCTTGGTTAGTGTTGTCTGCAGTTAAACAGACATGCAGATTCGATGGCCTTCTTGATTCAAGCTCTACAACTCGAGAGCCTGATGTAGTTGTCTTGCCTGTTGACTCGGGTTGCCACGCACGCCACCAGTGACTAGGAATGTGCTGTTCTTAGTCACCCTCTTCAACTTTTCAGCCTCTACCCCTTTCTAACTTTTGGTCCTACTCTGATGTTTGAAAAGTCCACTACTCGGGACCCTGGGGTTTAGCTTTGTAGCCTGGTGCGTGCCCCTGCGGGGCTCTGTGCAGAGATGGGTGTTGCGCCCCTGCGGGGCTTCCTGCAGAGAGTGGTCCTTGATCATTTGATGTTTTATCTTTTACTGCGCACTTTTGGACTTGGACCTTCTTCTTCTTTTCTTTTTGCTTGATTGTCCCTCTACACGTCCCTCCTCCTGAACTCTGTCGTCCTCGACAGGCTTTCTGAGGCGACGCGTGTATGTTTGGATGGCTGTTTGCTCTCGTTGGTTCAGCAGATTTGCATGACATATCATAAATTCCTTCCATTGCTTTGACTTCACTCCGTCTTCTCGCGCCTGTCTGTGATCAGCGAAGAAGCTAGTTTCATAGGCCACCAGTCTTGCATTTAAATTTGAAGTCATCTTCACAAAAATTTCTGAATCAATTTCAAAGAAGCCTGTGAAGAATGCTTCTTCAAACGTCTGCATATACGTCGATGGCAAAAACATGAGACGAGAATAATATGCCATGATAGTTAGTCGGCTGGGAATAGTAGATAAATAAAAAATTAATGCTTCTGAGCCCTGCGTAATGTCGATGAAATTTAAAAATGTGTACTTAGCATGCTGGAACACCTTCAAAACTGTAATAAGCATGCTGAATATTTTGTTGGTCATCTTGACGGCTAAGTCCGGAACTGTAGCATATCTTGCAATCCAAAATTCCATTGTTTTGACCATATATTCTTCTGTCGGTAGGTAGTTATGTGGCGGACTAGGTAGTAATGGATAATTGAGCCACTGGTTATTAATATTGCCTTGGCGCTGTCCTTCCCAAAATTGCGTCCAAGATCGTCTGCGGGGTACAGGACAAAAAGATGGATTGACTTGAAGTGCATATGGAGATGCTTCCCACTGTACCCGCAATGTAGGATTCTTTTCCAAAAGCTTTCGTCTCCATATCGGATCTGCTCTCTCGAACTCCTCTTGAGTGTAATTGAACGTGTCATGTTTAAAGTGGAGGTTGTGGTCCGGATCCTTATTCGTTGTAGATTTTATATACTGCCGCGTCTGTTCTTTAAGTAGGCCGTATGGTACGTTGAATGGCTTCAAAATTTGATCCAATTGTTTATGCTCAATCTGAGCCTCTTTCATTATCTGAATTATTTGATCTTCAAATTCAGCAGTGAGCTGGGACACCAGTAGTGCCCTTTCTGGTCGGCTTAATTCTGCAATGTCCCGATTATTATGATCAATGTGGACCTCCGGAGCCTCTCTTGTCGGTGAATGATAAGAGGGGGGAGAGAGAGGACGTACCTCAGTCCCCACAGTAGTCTCTGCAGATGTCGGAACTACTGGTGTCCCCTGTTTGTCTTTTAGTTCTAGCTGCTCCTGAAGCCGTTTGATGATTTCGTCTTTATTCTTGAGTTCTTCTTCGGCCTTTGCAGTCTTTTCCTGATGTTTGATTAATTCCTGTGCAACTATGTTCATGTGATCTGTGTCTTCTTTGCACTGTTGGAAATAATCATTTTCTGCTTTTTTCCATTTCTTGCGTAGTGCTGCAGTGTCGTTCATATACCGTTGCTCCCAGTCAGCAATGACGGCCTGCTCCTGTTTGAGCTGATCTGCCATCTTTGTAATCTTTTCTTCCAGTTCTTTCATGTCCGTTTTTGAATCGGCAGTCTCTGTCGGTTGTTGATCACTGAGGAGAGCTGTCATGAGCTCCTTGTTTCTGTTCCTTAAGTGGTCAGCTTCCTCCATACTCACCTTGAGCTGTGATTCGAGGATCTTACTACGAGCATGGATCCTTGTTTTCTCTTTTTCTGTCATATCTAATTTCTTCGTGAGCTCCAAAATTTGTTCTTTTAGTTGGTCATTTTCCTTTTCTAATATCTGGCATTGTGTTTTGGTCTTCTTTATTTCCTCGTGTTTCTTTAAGGCTTGAGCTTCTGCTTTTGATAACCTATTAGCCAGATCCACACCTTCTTTTTGAAGCTCCTGCCTTTCACGCATGGCCTGATCGTAATCTTCATCAGCATCAAGCATTAACTGTTGAGTGTCTAGTGCAGTTCGAATCATATCCTGCACCACGGGCTTGAGCTGAGCTATATCGACGTTTAGCCATGTCCTTGGTATACTTGGGGTTTCCCCTGTGTGTACATCTTTCCCTTTGTCCACATGAATAGTTTCGTTATGTGGTTGTCGGACTTGTAGTTGTACATTCAGTTCTTCGTTGTTTTTATCTTGATCCTTAGATTTCGTGGCGCTTCCTTGAAACGTAACGTCCATGGGGGATGGTTCTGCCACAACCCTTAGTGGTGTGAAGGGTGCTTCGTCATGTCCTTCTTCTTGAGGCTTATCCTCTGATAGCACTAATTGTTCCTCATTATCAGATTTACCTTCTTTGATATGGGTAGTGGAGGCGTCTTTTGATTGAACAGGTTGTTGCCTTTCTTCTTCTTCCGGCTGTTTAGTAGCATTTGTGTCTACCTCTTTTGTCTGATCCTGTTCTTTGTGTCCGTCTTGGGTTGCGCCATAGTCCACTTCATTTAATTCATCCCATTGTCCATCATCTTTTGATTCGCTTTGAATATCGACATTAAGCAATGAATTGTCTGGTTCTTCTTGTTTCTCCGAGACCGAACTAGAATTATCCAAGCCTATTTCTTTATATCTATGAACTTTTGTGAGCTTGGCTTTCTGGTCTGTTGCTTGTTGTGATTGCTTATAGTGGTGACCTTGCACTGGCAAATTAACTTGCCCTTCTGTATATTGATGGGTCTCTTCGAGAGCTTCTGTCAAGTCTTTTTCCGTTATTTCTTTTCTTTTATCAATCGTGGCCTTGGGAACAACATGGACCCTCTTCCGAATTTGTGTGTCCTCTTCCTGTAACTCGAGTTCTCTGAGTCTTTTTGTGCCTCTCATTCTGGGTTGAGAGCTTGGTTCCGCCATCTCCACAATGGTTGTCTTTTTCTTTTTCTTAGGGACAGTTGCTACTTTGGCATATTGAGCTAAACCTGTTGATGAGGGCATTTCTTGTAGATGCTCCCTGATGCCTAGCGCATGGTATATCAGAATGGTCAGTGCAATACTCCCATTGAGGAACTTCTTGTTTTTCCATTGCTTCTTCGCTTCGAACAATCTTTCCTGCACATATGGGGTCAGATTAATTTGATTCCCGATTTGTTTGATTGCATGCGACAGTAATTGCACGATGATTTTTTGTGGGGCCGTGTATCGGTGCATGTTAGGAAAGCAGAAATGCTGGTGAATTAGCCTGACCGCCTCCTCGATGTCCACCCGATTAATTTCGGTGAATGTCCTAGTTTTGGCACCTCGGCTTTCTTCCTTCACCACTGTAATCCCATCTTTCTCCCATCCAAAAGCTTCCTTGATCAGTTCATGGGTGAACTGAATAATTACCCATTCTCCAACTTTGTCCATTACTCTAGCTTCTGGTACCAACGGGTCATGTAATGCTGGTTGTAATGTATTCATCACCTGTGTACATCTTTGGAAATCTGGTTTGTAAATGGGCAACTCGAAATACTTGAGAATGCCTGCTTTCGTCATGATATCCTGTATAGATGGCATCCCATGCAGTATTCGAAAATCCTGGGACAGAATAGTAAATTGATGATCGGTGTCCATGATCTTGATTGTTGCAAGGAAGATCGATTCCCCGTCAGGTTGATCTTCCCGGAACCAATGTCCCTTCGCCTTTGTAATACTTTGGGGTGGGAAATCCATGGCTTCTTCAGGTATGGTTGCTTCAGAATCTTGAGAAGACATCTGCACTCGTAAGTGAAGTATATTAGTTTCATACCAAAGAATGCAGTAGTGTGGTGCATTTCTGAGTATCGTCGTTCTTCACTCCGTTCCCATAACCCCATAGTTGAGATCTCTTACCACCTCTTTAGTTTCTTTTTCATTTTCCTGAAAGAGAACAACTGTTAGCATAGCCGAAGCTTTTATTTATTTACACTGTAGATCCATTCCTATTTGAGTTCAAGCTGAGAGCTAATCTCCCTGGGAGAATGTGTACCACTAATCTTGTTTGGAGCATCATGTGCCAAATGCGTGGCCGTGTAAGGTTGCCCTATTATGCATACTTTAGGTGCATTGTGTACTTCATGAGTGCAATTGGGATTGTCAAATGGTGAAGTTTTTCTTTGCACTTTCTTCGGCCTCCATATCTGAATCGTGGTCATCCTTTTGATACATGTTCTTTTGTTGCGTCCTTGATTGGCTGGTGTTGGTTTGATCTGACTCTGAGCACCAAAATCGGTGCCTAGGGTTCGCTGTTGAGATTTCATGGGTCTGCTGCTTCGTCTTTCTTGAAAAGAGGTATGTTCTTGGGTTGTCCTAGCTTTCTTTGCAATCCGAGCAGCCTTCTTGTGAATCCATATCTGTTGTCGGCCTCTCTGAGCTTCGAGTAAGGGTTTCGGAACCCAAATTTGCACTACTTTTTCCATAGACTTGGTTACTCCTCTTGCTGGTTCTGGGTTGGGTGTTGGTTGTCCTTGAATGCTCATTTGATCCTTGCGCACCCATTTGTATTTGTGTTGTGTCTGACCGGAACCTGTGCTTGAGGTTCTCCAATAGGTCGGTTGGGTAGCCTGTTGATAGTTTTGGGTAGTGGTTGAACTTTTCTTGACCGTTTGGGAATGTTCAGGTTCTTCTGCGGTCATCCTTGCATTCGAGGTCTCTGCTGTTTCCATATTGACTCTAGGAGCCTGGGTACCGGATTCCCTTTGTGGTTCTTTGCCTAAGCTATTCTCCGAATTTTCCACAATCTTAGGTTGGCACAGTGGCTTCTCTCCTAGTAAGCTAAATATTTCTTTGTGCCCTATTTTGGCAGAGATATACCCTTGAGCTAGATGGATACATACTTCATTCTCGATAATCCAGTCTTGTCCTAAAATCAAGTCTTCTATCAGGTCCTCATCGTTGCAGACTAACACTCTCTGTTTCATGGAGGAATTTCCTATGTGTAGAGATATGTTTGTCGTTCCAATACATTCTAGGGTTTGACCTCCCACTCCTATCAACCGTGCACTTGTGGGATTCACCTTCAACTGCTGATCTTTTATGACCTTGTTTCGTACACAACTAAGTCCTGCTCCTGAGTCGATTAATGCGTCTATCAATTTATACTCCGTCTGACCAATCCCTAAGTTTAAGTAAGGCTGTGCGTTGTACACACCATTCGTATCAGGGTTATTGACTCGATAATTAGCCATAGGGATAGGTTCTTCACCTTGGAGATAGCGTTCGTCTCGTTGCCTCATCCATTCTTTCCGTTTCCTAACGCGTTCTAGGGCTTCCTGTCTCGCTTCTTCTCGTATTCGTTCTTCTTCCCTTTTCCTATTTTGAGCTCCCAACAGTCTAGCTAGCATTTCATCGGTCAGAGGCTCCATGAATCGTTTCACTCGGCATCCACTGATGTAATTGGGAAGAATGTCGCCGTCTAGTGTGGCGAGATTGACTGCACCACTAGTGGAGATTCGATTTATGATCAGGGGACCATATCCGCGTTTTTGGAGCTTCTTTGCGTGCTGTTTTAGGGTGTACACCAAGACTAAATCACCTTCTTTGAGTCCCTTATCTTTAATATGTGAGTCATGGTATGCCTTTTGTCTCCGTTTAGCGGCATAGATGCCTGCTACCGCTTGCAATCTAGTCTCATGCAGCTTTTCGATTTGATCTAATTGCTGAGACAATTCATGACCGCTCCACTCATATTGCTGGGCTACTTTTAATGTAGGTATTAAGAAGTCAATTGGCAAAATTGCATTCTGCCCATACACTAGGTTGAAAGGTGTAGTTCCAATGGCCGTTTTATATGCCACTCGGAAGGCCCAAATTGCATGATGCAATTGTTTGTCCCAATCTGACCTTCCATTATTGACAATCTTTGTCAATACCGTACATAGTACCTTGTTGGAACTCTCTGCCTGACCATTGGCTTGGGGATGGTATGGGGCTGATTTTTTATGAATCACTAAGAATTCATTCATTAGCGATTCAATGACTTCGTTCAGGAAATGAGTTCCTCGATCACTCACTATCTCGATCGGTAGTCCAAATCGTGTGAAAATATGCTCAAAGAGAAATTTTGCTGTAGTTTGAGCATCATTTTTTCTGGTAGCCTTGGCTTCTACCCATTTAGTCAGGTAATCGGTGGCTACTATGATGTATTCTGCATGTGATCCTCTGGCTGGTGGATTGATGGGTCCTATGAAGTCAATTCCCCACTTGGTAAATGCTCTTGCACAAACCATGGGTCTTAAAGGCATGTCGTCTCTTCGAACGGGATATTTCGCTCTCTGGCATATTTCGCAACTTCTCACATATGTTTCAGCATCCATATGTAGAGTTGGCCACCACAAGCCTGCAAAGAGAATCATCTTGACCGTTCTATCTGCTGAAAAATGTCCTCCCGCAGCTCCTGCGTGTGCCATTTCTAATATGGGAAGATACTCTCCTTCATGCACGCATAATCTGAGTTGATTGTCTCTTCCTCTTTTGAACAACTGTTTTCCCATTATCACATAATCTTTGCTCAATTCTTCTAGGGATCGCTTTCTTGCTAGGCTAGCTCCTATTTCGTGCTCTTTGGTTTTGAGGAATTGCACTAGTGCTTTACTCCAATTAGGCGCTATGGTAGAAAATGGTAAGGACACGTGATCCTCAGGGCTAGTTTCTTTGCATTCCCCACAATTACTCACATGCTCGTGAACGTCCTTGGACATATCAGGCCAATATACGCCTAACCTCTTTAATTCTCGTATTGTTCCCTGCATTCCTTGATGGGTTTTCCACTTGTTTATGTGTGCCTGGTGAATTAATTGCTTCTGCTCGTCCTCCTCGACACATCTTGATAAGACACCGTTTGGTTCCTTATAATACATACTTCCCGCAACAATGTGTAAATTTCTTGTTGAAGAATCTCTTTTTTGCTATCCTTATTTATTGAGTGTTGAGGGCCATGGGTGAGTATAGGAATTAGTCGTTCCGCCCACTTTGGACATACCTCAAGATTAAACAGATAAGCATCTGGTAAATCATCAGGCACTCCGCTAGGTGGCTCTCCGTGTTTTAATCTAGAAAGGTGGTCTGCTCTCACATGTGTGTTTCCTTTTTTGACCACTACCTCAAAGTCAAACTCCATTAGTAACAAGAACCATCGTACCAATCTCCCTGTGTTGCAAGGCTTATTGACTAGATACAGCAAGGCTTGGTGGTCAATGAAGAATTTGAACTTGTTGGCTAAGAGGTAATGTCTAAACTTTTTTACTGCGTAGACCATTCCTAAGCCCTCTCTTTCAGTAGTCGTGTAATTTCTCTCAGCTTGGTTTAATTGTCTACTCGCGTAAGCGATTGGATGATCGAGCTTTCCTTCATCGGCCGGTTGAGCAAGGATACATCCAATGGCATAGTTCGAAGCATCAACATGAATATGAAAAGGCTTGCTCCAATTTGGTGACTTCAGAATTGGGGCTGTACTCAGCCGTTTCTTAAGCTCGTTGAAGGCTTTCTCACACTCGTCTGTCCAAGTGAACTGAGTCAATAGACCGTATAAGGGCTTAGCTATTATGGCATACATGTGAATAAACCTACGGTAATATCCACAGTGTCCCATAAAGGCTTGCACTTCCTTCGCATTCTTGGGTCTTGGTAAGTCCAATATGACTTTAATCTTATCCTCATCTGTAGATATTCCATTCTTTGAAACAATGTGTCCTAGGATTTTTCCTTGTCTTACCATGAAGACACATTTTTCTGGGTTCAAGCAAACTCTATACTGTCTACATTTATTGAATATTTTCCGCAGTTCCGGTATGTGGTCTGGTCGTTGATTTGAGTATGTACACAAATCATCTACGTATACTTCCATGCTTTTTCTCAGAAATTCTTTGAAAACATGACACATCAATCGTTGGAAGGTGGCTGGCGCATTAGTGAGCCCGAAAGGCATCACTCTAAATGCATAGATTCCCCATTCCGTCGCGAATGCGGTTTTATGCTGGTCCTCGGTTGCAATAGCTACTTGGTTATAACCAGAGAATCCATCCAAGAAGCTATAGACCTCCTTGCCGGCAACCCTTTCCAAAAGATGGTCTGTGATGGGTAAAGGGAAACTGTCGCGTATAGTTGCAGCATTTACTTTTTTTAAGTTGATACACACCCTTAATTTTCCGTTTTTCTTGGGCACTACAACTAGTGGCGATACCCATTCTGTGTGTTCAATCTCATAAATGAATCCTGCCGCTAGTAGTTTGTCAATTTCTTCCTTGATTTTGGCTGCATAAACCTCGTTATATGTGTAAGGGCGTTGTTTAGAAGGTTTCGCATCTGCAGTCATAGGGATTCGATGAGCGCATATGCTAGGTTCTACACCCTTAAGGTCTTTGTACGTCCACGCAAACACATCTCGGTATTCTCGGATGAGGTGTATGAGATCCTCTTCTTCTTCTTCCGATACATCATTTCCAATATACGTGCACCTCTCTTCTCCGTCTTCTATCGTTACAACCACTTTTTTGGTTTGTTCTTTGTTATCATAGGCTTCTCCGTCTCGTGCTTCTCGTTTAGGCATTTGAGTTGCTATTTTCCTTTCTTCCACTTCGTATCTTTTAAAATGTTCTGGAACTTCGAAGTGGTCTGGTTCAGGTTCCACTTTACTTGTGTCCTCTCTATGCTCGTGTAATCTTGGGATGGTGTCAATTGCTAAGACTTTTGTCGGCCTTTCTTTTGATTCTTTTTGCATAGTTTCTAAATATTGTTCTTCAGAGTCGAACTCTGGTTCCATTTCTATGCTTTCGTACTCTTCTTTCTCCTCTTCCTCTACAATTTCTCCTGCTTCTACTTCTTGGAGGACCACCATGTAGAGGTTCACATCATATCCTTCCTCGTCTATACAGTCGTTCATTGTCAATACTTCTTCATTCACACAAACGTCTAATGTGGCTAGGATTTCCATCCAGCCATGTGGTTCGAAGAGCTCATCTGAAAAAATTTGAGGCATGTAATCGGGGTCTTCTACCGATCGATAATTAGGGTGCCCTATTGGCCATATTTGTTTTTTACACTCCTCCTTCTTGGCTTCTTTGCACATCCACAACTGGGCATCCTCGTGCATCCAAGATTGGTCACTTGATCCCGCACTGTGAATGGATAAGTCATCTTCTTCTTTGTGGACTGGATTCCATTGTAATGGAGGGACATCCCGATAAGCGAATGTGTGCAGGTTTATTTTGGTAGTGTTCCCTTGATGTTGGAGATATAATGAATCTCTGCCCCAATCTTGTACTACTCGCATCTGTCGCATGAATGGTCGTCCTAATATCATTTCATAATTGTTTGCTTTTTCGAACTTACAGATGGCCAATGTGTGTTCAAACTCTACTCCACACGTGGTTAACCTAATTCCTTCCAATATTCCTAGGGGTTTCTCTACATGTCCATCTGCTAATTGTAACTTCATGCGAGTGGGTCGTAAGGCTGGTTTACCCCACTTTTCCCAAATTTCCTTCATTGCAATTCCTACTCCGGCTCCAGTGTCTAAGATGGCCTTGGTCATGTACCCATTGTAGGTGACAGGTAAGCACGTGTTACCTTCATCTCCTTCGCTAAATTCTCCTACTTTATCAACTGGAACACGTATTTTGGAGTGGTTTTCTTTTTCCTTTCCTTTCATTTCTCCTTTCTCTGCCGGTTGTTCTATTTGATTTGCTAGCTGTCTCCATAGATGTGGTCTAAGTTGAAGCAACTCTTCCACCGTCAATTTACATTGCACCTTTGTTTTCTTAAGTTCTGTTAGATTGTGTGAACTCTCTTCTGAGTTCCCTTTTTCTTTCCCATGCACTGTGGGTGCTCGTATTATTACCGACTCTCTTTCATATTCTCCCATGTAGTTGGGCAGCGTTGAGATGCTCATGGTTTCCTCTCTTCCTTTATCAAATCTTGACACTTCCTCATATGCTTCCTCTAGGTTATGATCTTGGTGACTTTCTGCTCCAATTATTTCCTCAAAAGGAGGTGGACTGATTCCATCCTTTTTCCATTGCTCTTCTCTAATTCTTTTCCACAAGTCTTTGGACCAATCTTCCTCTAGGTCGGGTATTATGGATACCTGTTCTTCTTGAGATTTCATTCGTTCATTTCGATCATCTTCTCGACTAGGTTCCTTATCTTTAGGTTGTATGTACTCTTCATATAGTTCTTGTGCGATCCTTGTTTCAGGCAAAATTGGGATAGTCTTTTCTAGAGTCGCCTGTGCTACTTCTATGAGTTTTTTGCATATCGCCAGTCTTTCTTTCTCTAATTCCCCTTGAGGATAGAGTCTTTCATGTTGTTCTAGGTTTGGTCCCATTTTGATTCTAGCTTGGTACGCTTTTAGCCACATGTCCAATTCCTCTGGCTTTGAGTCAGCTAGAATTGATCCTGGCTTCTTTTCCTCTGGGCTAATTGATGGTGATTCAGGGATCTCCTTATGCGTTTTTTGTTCATTAAGCTTTCTAGAACCCTTCGGTTGTTTTTTTCTGTCTTGGCTCTTGTTTCTTGCCCATTTCTCTTTGAGCTTTTCTCGTCTTTCTTTCCATTTTTGTACTTTGGTGTTTTGGGCATTCTCACATGAGTTCTCTGAATCCTCGACTACTTGAATGTTTGGTTCTACTGTTTTATTGTGCTCTGGTTTTTCTTCCGGTTTATTTCCTTTTTGTTGTTTTGTTTGAGCTCTAGTAATAGCTTTCAGCGGCACAGTGTACTCCTTATCACTTCCAGATTCTTCTATGACCTCTATTACATTGATTGGTGCAGGACCTTGAGTTTTTGTAGGGTTCTTAGGGCAATCTCTGAAAAGATGTTCTTTCCCACAATCACTACAATATCCTTCCCAAATCCTGGGTGGTGGAGGGTTGTAAGGTCGAGGACACTCCCGAATGAAGTGATCCCCTCCGCATCTATAACATGGTCCTCTTTGCACGGGTGGTCTAATAGGAGGTCTCAACGGTTGTTGTGTCTTGGGCATTGTATACATTAAAGTTGCAGTTTCCGTTCCATAATTCTGATCAAATCCCTCATATCCATAATAGGCCATGTCATATGCTGGTTCATATTCCATCATGTTGGCTTCATATGGATAGTACTCTCCTGGTGGAGGTTCATACCCTTGGTTGGTTGATTCTACATTGGTCGCTATTGAAGCTGGTATTATGGCTCTCTCCAAGTTTTCTTCCGGTTGAGTATACTTCACAGGTACAACTTGTTGAGGTTGAGATAGTTGGGGTCCCAATACTGGTTGTGGTGGTGGATACAGTGCTTGCTCGTATTGTCTCTGTGCTCCTACCGGATACGGATTGTATCTAGGCATCTCCCTACCAAGCTCTCTAGGTGGGTATCCATAAGGTCGGTATTGTGGTGGATTGACAGGTCGTGTTTGCCTATTAAAGGGACAGTTCTCAGTTGTATGATTGGTATATTTTTGCTCGATGTGACAGTATGAAGAAGTCCCTTGTTGTTGCTGTCTGTTGTGTGGATACATTGGTTGTGCACCAGCTCCTCCTCTGGCACACAAGTGTGTGGGATGTTCTCCTCCACATAAGTTACACCTCCTCATCATAGGCACTCTTTGAGCTGTATATTGGTAAGCTCTCTGTCCTTGGACTCCTAGTTTCTTAGCTAATAGTTCTGCTAGTTCTTCCATATTACTAGAATTGGACGTCACTGTGCTTCTTGAGTCTTCTGATTTTGTGAGGTCGGTAGTACCTTTGAGATCCTCAGCAAGGTTATCTTCCAAGTCGATGCACTCTTGAAGACACTCACTCAATGTTTGCAGCCTTTTTACATACACTAGGGTTCTTAGGGTCCCGTTAGAGAGTCCATCTAAAAACAATGAAATCATCTTTTGTTGAGTCGGTCTCTCAGCCGTAGGACATCTATCCATGTATTGGTTGAATCTTCGGGCAGCTGTCTTCACAGTTTCATTAGGGTTTTGCTTAAAGCTATGGATTAATGATGCAGAATTGTGTTTAATCCCTCTTTTTGTAAATTCTCCTATAAATTCTTGAAAGAATTGCTCCATGTTTCCAAATCGATTGGGATCTAAAGGTTGGAACCAAGTTAGAGCCGTTCCTTTGAGGGTGAGTCCAAAAGACTCATACTGCACAAAGAAGTCCTCTACTTGTTCTGCTCTTAGAACTTGTTTAAATTCGGCAATATGATCATATGGTTCCCCTGATCCATCATAATGGTTTCTCATAAACTTCGCAACTTGGATTGGTCTCAATCTTCTCATTGGTTCAGGTGGTCTGAGCATTACAGGGAAAACCGGGACAGCTGGTCGTAATGGAGGTATTCCTGGCTGTCCTCCCACAGGTGGTCGTGGTCTGACCGGTGGTCGGAAATGGTTCCCCATCCCTGTGTGGGTCTGATTATGAGTGTGCCCACCTGGAGTTGCAAACTGTACATGAGTACGGTTGGGCACACTTCTTTGACTGGTCTGTCCTGATGTGGTATGTTCCGTCTCTTGTTGATCTCCAAAAGGATTCTGCGAGGTAGTTGCCTGCTCCCTCTGAGGAAATACAGGCGCACCCATATATCTCAGCCGAGCCTTGTCTAGGACACCTACCGGCCAATATCTTCTTCGATTCTTATCTAGGTAAGTGAGTCTAGTTTCGTCCTCTGGGTCTTTCAACTCATAGAAGGTCATGGGGCTCTCTCCTATTCCTTGAACAGGTACGTCAGTTTGAAGCAATAAGTCTGCTCCGTGAATCATGTAGACTTCCAACAAGTAGTCGTCTTGAGGTATCAAGACTCCTCTCAAGACCCGTGATACCTGCGATCTGCCTCTAGGGGTGGTCACTAACTCTTCAGAGTTGTTGGGATCCATGAACTCTCCTCTTTCATTGATCCTCTCCGGAAATTCAGTTACTATATAGATGTGACCCATTTTGTCAATGTAAGCACCTCCCTCGTATTTGACAGCTGGTCGTGGTATGATGGTGACATCTTGTACTGTTGCCATTCTGGCAACGGACCTGTTTAAGCCATCCAGATAGATTGGAATCTCCTGGGTATTTGTGGACACATATTGTAAGGCAGTACGGTACTCACCTTCCACTGTAGACATGAAGTTCCTATGTGGTGCTGGACCTTGCATGTCTTCTGATGCCATTGGTATGTCTTCCTCAGATTCACTAGAGGTCTCTGAGTAGACGGAGTGGTGACTGACCTGAGCAGTGCTTCCTATAGAAGAGATGACACTCCTTCGGCTACTTAGCACTCTTCCTGACCTCAAGTTCATCCACACACCTAAGCCTCCCTTTATACTTCTTAGACTCCCCTTGGTTAGCTCTCCTAAAGGCTCAAAGTGTCTGACTAAAGAAAGGGTTTATCTCGGCGATACCACTTCCTGACGATACTGCTCTCGGCGATACTCCTTTGACTGCGATACGATACCAGAATCACACGATACGATACTGACAATCACACGATACGATACGAGACCATGCCCACGATACGATATCAGGCACAGAGGCGATACGATACCAGTGTGGTGTCGCGATACCACTTTGGGAAGCAGACGATACGATACCCCTGCTGCACACGATACGATACTGGAACTATGACGATACGATACCAAAGGATTCCAACGATACGATACCTGATCTTCTGCCGATACGATACCTGTGTGATTTCGCGATACTTACTCTAGGAGGAAGCGATACGATACCACCGAATTTTTGGCCGATACGATACCTGTGACAGTATCGCGATACGATCTTTAAACTTCGACGATACGATACTAAGTATAGTATCGCGATACTTCCCTAGGAACTCCACGATACGATACTAGAGACTATGACGATACGATCTCACGATGGTGTCGCGATACTGTCCTTAGTGGGAGACGATACGATATCACTGTAGTAAGCGCGATCGCGATACCGACTTGGCTACACGATACCAGAATGGTATCGCGATACCAGGGTCGATGACCAGCGATACGATACTACCGCAATTGTGCGATCGCGATACCAACTCAGGGTCACGACACCAGTGCGGTATCGCGATACCAAGTTAGGTATCAAGCGATACGATACTGACGGCGAATATCGCGATACAAGGGAGTTTTGGTATCGCGATACCAGAACTCAACCGATCGCGATACTCAAGCCAAATCACAAGAAATGTGGAAATTTTCTCACCCCCTTGCAGCTCTTACACTCCTCCTCCCTTCTAGGCCTCTCTATCACACAACAACTCAGAAATAACTTCTCTTTACCCCCCCCGCGATACTGCGCACTGTTTTAATCACGTTTTGTGCATGTTTCAAGTGCTTTGAGTGAATGATCTTGATAAGAACTCACCTTTGCCTGCTCTAGCTTGCCCTTTTGGTTCAAACTCTCACTGAAACAGCCTCGAACGCACGATACCAGATCCACGATACCGGTCGCTGTCGCTCACGATACCAGAGTTCCAGCAAGTGTCAAATGAGTCAATTTTTTGGGTTTTTATACTTTTTGGGATAGAACTTGAAATTTTGGTCTATTTTTGGTGAATTTTTTGGGTTTTTTTTTGCCTATTCCTACTTCTCCTCTCCTCTCTACTCCTCTCATGAACTAACCCTAACTCTTCCTTCTCTTCCCTCCTCCTACACCTAAACCTAAAACTTATCACACACACCTCAAGGATGAGAAGTGACAAGTGCTGAAATGGAATACTACTCGTCAATGGACAAATTCACCTCTACAAGTACGATTCGATCACACTTGCTCTCTAACTATCACGAAGGCAACTTGGTGGAGTGCCTCCCCGGCAACGGCGCCAAAAACGTGTGTACTTGAGCCGCAATGACTCAAGGACTTGTACCAATGAGACTATACCTCAATTGCAATACAAGTGCATATAGTGGAGTCCTTTGCACACATTTAATTATCAATCCGAAGGAATGACTTACCAAGTGTATGAAGACATTTGCACACGTGATAGAAAATGAAGTGAGTTAACTATCCAAGCAAGAGAAAAGACCAATACTACCCGCACCTACTGAAAAAACTGGAAGTGTTGCCGCAAACCTACTTTCAGCAGTTTTGGTTTTTTGAGGTTTTCTCCCAGCCCAGAACTCCGAACATAGGCAATAGGGTACTCGTTTCGAAGCTCTCGACGAGACGAATCCAACGGTGGTGGTTTCACTCAATTCTGACCACTCTGCTGCAAGTTATGGCAGAAACAGTGAATTACGGGAACTACTAACACCCGCGTTTTTGCTTCTCCTAGCTTACGCACGCACTACAGCCACTCAAAACAAGGGGGAAGGGGTAGACAACAGTCCTACACTTGCATTTCAAGCATCACACACACATACATGAGCAAAATGAAGATCAAAATCAACAAGGAAGAGGCAAACTCGAAATTTCAGAAGTGCTCTTCTTCACAATGACAAGAAGTCCTTTACAATGAGTCACTTTTGACTTATATACTAGTGCCCTAAGTTTGGTCCTTTCACACAAGAGACCGGCACTTTATTCACTAAATTGTTAACTTCCTACTAATGTACATGGGTAATTCACTAATCTTCTGAGGGGATGCATCTAGAGGACTCCTCTAGTGCATTTACAACGGAAAATATATACAAAAGTGGTTATGTTACAAAAAAATTGTGTGTCCAAATCGGAAAAATTTTGGGGCCCATCTTTTTTCTCTGCTTTCTGCGCTCTTTAGCTCTGCAACACTCTCCCCCTCTTCGTCTCTGTCGTCCCTTGACAGACTTTGCTTCGCGAACGCGTCCCGTGGGTAGTGTTGTCTGCTTCTTGATCTTGCATTACGTTTTAGAGGCGCTTCAGCTTTTCCACTGCACGCTCCCCTTGGTCAGTGTTGTCTGCAGTTAAACAGACATGCAGATTCGATGGCCTTCTTGATTCAAGCTCTACAACTCGAGAGCCTGATGTAGTTGTCTTGCCTGTTGACTCGGGTTGCCACGCACGCCACCAGTGACTAGGAATGTGCTGTTCTTAGTCACCCTCTTCAACTTTTCAGCCTCTACCCCTTTCTAACTTTTGGTCCTACTCTGATGTTTGAAAAGTCCACTACTCGGGACCCTGGGGTTTAGCTTTGTAGCCTGGTGCGTGCCCCTGCGGGGCTCTGTGCAGAGATGGGTGTTGCGCCCCTGCGGGGCTTCCTGCAGAGAGTGGTCCTTGATCATTTGATGTTTTATCTTTTACTGCGCACTTTTGGACTTGGACCTTCTTCTTCTTTTCTTTTTGCTTGATTGTCCCTCTACAGATAGCCATGAACAAATGAAGAGACAATGGTCAAAGAAGATGATCAAACTTGAGGAGAGCCTAAGAGAAACAAAAGCCAAGATAACTGCACTCACATCTCAAACACACTCTCACACATCACCACCACCACCATCACCATCACCATCTACTCAAACATAACCCCACCACCACCTAGAGTAGGATCAGTGTTAGTAGATCCCACTTCCAAAGGCCTAGACATGATGCTGAAAGCATATCAGACCAGAATCCAAGAAGGGACACATATGACAAAACACAAAAAGTGTTACCCTAGGGATGACCTAGAGATTGAGCAAACCAGGCTTTGTGCAAAGATGTTAGAATTGGCTCAAACCATGTTTGAGGCCAATTGTCTCTTCAATTGTAGAACCTCAACCAAAACATAGTTACACTTTGACGAATTATTAGAAAGGTTGGAAAAGATGATAGCTAAGTCAGGAAAGTAAGCTACATCACAAGTGAGTAACATCAGAAGTGAAAGGATAAGCCTTCCTTCCAAGGGTGCTTATGTTCCCAACTCCTTTTATTCAAGAACATCTGCTCCTGCCCCTTCATCTAACCTTAGTGTCTTGATGTGTGCATCACATTCTTTCTCAACAAGGGACCTAAACTTTGAAATCATGAAAACACTTATGATTTTTCCTTGATAACATATAGCCATACCTTTCTTGAGTAGTCATCAATGAATTTGACAAAGTACCTAGATCCTCCCAATGAATCCTCTCTGCTAGGGCCCCATACATCTGAGTGTATAAGCTCCAAGATCGTAAGGATTTGTACTCACTCCTTGGAAATGGCTTTCTTGCTTGCTTACTTAGCTGAAAAGCATCACAAAAATTATGTAGATCTTGGGCTTTAAGGTTTGGTAGTCCCTGCACTAAACCTACTTTGCACATGCTTTTGAACTTGGGAATATTGATATATCCTACCCTCTTGTGCCAAAGATCAATCTCTGCAATCCTTTTGTTACCAATAATCACATAACATACCTTTTTATGTCTAGGAGCAACATCTAGTGTGAAAAATCTCCCTTCTTTCCTTCCCTTGGTAATGATCTTGCCTCCTTGCTTCATCATGCACCCTTTTGCATCAAATATAACCTGCATAACTCTCTCTACCATATGTCCTATAGGGATAAGGTTCTCGAAAATAGATGGAACATGAGCACATCTTTAAGAGTCTTGATAGATTTACCTTCACCTAGCTTCACATCCCCCACATGTGTAATGGGAGGCTCAATGTTATCTCCTATCTCCACACAACCTATTGAGCTTGGGACTTGTATATGAAAAAAAGATTCCTCCATACATGACATGTGGTTAGAGCATCGAGAGTCTATGTACCAGTTTGTGTCCTTGGGATCATTAGTGTATCCATGTCTCATGGCGAGGAGGTCTCATTCTCATCATCCTTCTTGGAGTTGTTAGCATAGTTCCCTTGATCCTTCTTCTTCTTGCCTTTGTCATCCTTGAACAAAAAATTAGAAGAAATATGATGCTTCTTACCACATATAATACAAGTTTACCTTGATGAGGGTTGTTCTTCCCTTTGTCATTCTTGCCCTTTCTTGACGATGATGCTTTGCTTTCTCCTTTTGAATCTGAATCTTCTTCCTTAGACTACTTCCACTTGTTTTTTCCTCCTTTCTCATTCTTGAAACTCTTTCCTTTGCCTTTGCTAGCATATAGGACCTCTGAGTGACCATCCATCTTGGATGTGTCTCTTGTGACAACCTCTTTTGCCACTAGGTGTGGGATCAACTCCTCAAGAGCTGGAAGAGGATCTCTATACAAGATGGGTTTTCCACTTGTCTTTCCCTTTCAGCCCATTGAGAGTAATCTACACAAGGCCTTCCTCATCTACTTTGCAGCCAATGGATGCCAATTGCTCCTTGAACCCCACAGATCGACCACTACCCTTCTTCAAAAATGGATTTCATTCTTAAGCTGCATCTTTCTGCTTCTTGTGGAAGTGGCATATATCTTCTCTAAGGCCTCCCAAACATCTCGAGTGAAGATCAATGCCTTCACACTTCAAGGATCACCTCGATTTTTCTTCCGCAGCTTCATGTTGGACCAAGGAAGTGCTCTAGTATTATATTTCTCTTCTTCCATTCTTTTCACACACTCTAGTTAGTGAATAGGGGGAGTGAAACATGGATTCCAAGGGTAAAAAAATCATGGAACACACTTCTCCATCTGAAGAACAACTAGAGGACCCTGACCACATGATGTAAGAGGTAGACCGTGAGTAGGAAGTTGAGAGAAAACTAGAGGGAAAAGAGCCTAAACAAGAAGAGTATACTTATGAGGAACTTCTCGATGAGTTTGTTACTCATGAATAATTTGCAGACTTAAAAGAATAGACCCTTAGGTTAGAGAGAGACATAGGTAGCATGACGTCTCTCATTGAGGAGCTTAAGTCTCAAATGATCTCACTTGAGACACATGTCACCTCTTTCCTTGCCAGGAAGGAAAGAGAAATTCCTACTCTTCCTATAGAGATGACTAGGAAAGAGCTTTCTTTTCCTAGTAAGCACGAAGGAGAGAGCTCTAGGGAAGCTCCCCTCTTGAAAGACTTGAAGCCACCTACCTTTACAGGGGATGACCGAGATAGAACAAGGATGCAATCTACATTTTTTTGAAAAAGTGGAATGATTTGCATCAACTAAAGGGCACCCCACCTGAGTACCGTGTGCTAGAGGTGAGCCTCTTGCTTGGCCCACATGCTTGTAAGTGGTGGATGAGTCTCAAGGAGGCGAATTCTATCCCTACAGACTAGGCTCAATTTGAAACTCATTCCTTTAAAGAGTTTCTTCTTGAGAATGAGGAAGAGAGGAAGTGGGATGAATGGGATAGGATCACCCAGAGAGGTAAGCCTTAGATGGTCTACATATCCCACTACAGAGAGATCATTTTGAAACTTAAGGAATTGGATGACTTCCAAAAAACTAGAGGGTTTGTTAGGGGCTTAGATAAAGCCATCAAGAGAGAGGTAAGAAGAAATGCACCAAAGACATTTGAGGAGGCAATCAAATATGCCTAGATTTACTTCTATGGAGATGGATCAGCCCCTCAAACCTCTTAGTACGACTAAGTTAAAAAAGAAAGTGCCATTAGGAAGAAACAAAATCTTCATTAAGAAACAAAGATCACAAGGGCCTAAGTTACCTACAAATCAGTTTGAGAGGGCCAAGAGAGAGAACCTGTGCTTTAGGTGTTTGTCTCCTAGCCATTCATAGTGGAACTGCCCACTCAAGAAGGGGGAAGAAAAGAAGAGAGGAGCAGAGAGTAGTACAACCCCTGATAAGGGCAAAAAGGTGGTCCACCTAGTGCGGACACTTCCTATTCATGGAAGCTCTAGCTATAAGGGAGTAGAGGTGATGTACGAGGATATTGATCACACTTGTTGTTTGACTCAGTCATTGTGGTCACCTCAGTTTGGACCACATGACTTGGTTAAACTTCATGGTAGTGTATACGGGACTAGGGTGCGAGTCATGATAGATGACTCTGCCACTCATAACTTTATAAACTATGCTATGGTCAAAAGGCCAAAGATTTCCCAAGAGCCCAATGCACATAAATACATAGCATCTATGATGCAAGGGGAAGACAAGAGGATATGGGATACGATGGTATCCAATTTGGAAGTCAAGATGTAGGACTATACTGACCACATGGACTTCCAAATTATGAATATGGAGAGGACATGCCTTGTGTTAGGAAGAGAGTGGCTATGGGGGTTGGGAGACAGACTTAACCGTAGCTATTAAAACAACACACAGGTTTGAAAGAAATGGAAGTAGATTTTGTATACGAGGAGAGAGAGATGTACCTAGTGCACCTCTCATTTCATCTTTAGAGTTGTAAAGCCTTTGTCATTTTCAAAATGTACAAGAGATCTTTTTATTGCATAGTGAGGACTTTGAGCATTGCACAGACATTTCATCTGATGTATATTTTCATGCTAGAAATCTAAATATGGATAATATTTTTTACTATTCTTTCTTGTAAGAGTGTATTGTTAAAAGTTTTAAAGATCTTATGTTTGAGTTTAGAGATGACTTACCTAGAGGGCTACCACATGAGAGAGGGGACATTGACCATGCTATTGAGGTAGTTACTAACACTAACCGTATTTGTAAGCCACCTTATAAGCTTAGTGTTTCTCAACATGAGAAGGTTGAGAAGCAATTACAAGACTATTTAGATAAGGGCTTCATTAGACCTAGTAATTCACCTTGGGCATCACCAATGCTCCTAGTTAAGGAAAAGGATGGTTCTATGAGGTTATGTATAGATTATAGAGAACTAAACAAGGTAACTATAAAAAATAGGTTTCCAATGCCTAGGTTGGAAGACCTATTTGATTAGTTACATCAAGATAGGTATTTTACCAAGCTTGACCTTAGATTAGGTTATCATCAGATTAGGATTAGGGTAGAGGATGTCCCTAAGACTGCATTTAGGACTATATATGGGCACCATGAGTTTTTGGTGATGCCTTTTGGTCTCATCAATGCTCCTGCCACTTTCATGAAACTCATGAATAATGTGTTATGGCCTTATCTAGGGTAGTTTGTAGTAGAATTCTTAGATGATATTCTGATCTATAGTAGATCAAAACAGGAGCACTCGGAACACTTAAGAAAAGTATTCCAAGTGTTAAGGGAAAATTCACTCTTTGTTAAGGAGTCAAAGTATGAATTTTTCAAAACAAAGATTAGATACCTTGGGCATTTAGTCTCCTAGAATGGAATCCAGATGGATCCTACAAAAGTAAGGGCTATTATGGAATGACCACATCCTACGAACCTAGAAGAGCTACATATCTTCCTAGGTTCATTAGGTTTCTATCAAAGATTCATTAAGAATTATGCCAAAATTGCTGTCCTCATGATAGAACAACTTAAAGCGAAAGGGAAAACCTTTCATTTTGAGGATGAATAGAAGAAAAATATGGAGATATTGAAAGTAGCCATTGCGACAACTCCACTTTTACATATAGAAAATCCCAATAAACCCTTTGTGGTTGAGACTGATGTGAATGATTTTTCCATAGGAGTGGTTTTAGTTCAGGATGATCGACTAGTAGCTTTTGAGAGTACGAAACTAGATCCAGCTTAGAAGAATTACTTGGTCTATGAGAAGGAGTTGTATGAAATTGTCCATGCTTTGAAGAAGTGGCATCATTATTTATATGGTGCCAAAGTCACGATAGTTTTGATCAAGAGAGCATTAACTGGCTCTCTAACCAAACAAACCTTAAAGGCTATAAGGCCCGATAGGCAGAGACCCTTCAGGAATTTGATTATGAGCTTAGGTATAGGAAGGGAAAGTTTAACGTAGTAACTGATTCACTTAGCCGCATACCTATGAATCAATGGACCGAGTTTTACTCAGATCACTAGTGAGCTACTTGAGTCCATTAGAGGGAAATGTAGGTTTGGTCCTACAAATTCTGAGATTTGGGAAGCCATAGAGAATGGGGATCGTGATACATGGGTTTCTAGTGAGGATGGAATATCGATGGGTACTCAAGGAGGATTCAAATTCAAATGGAAGAATTACAGTGTCCATGATGGATATCTGTTATATAAAGGTAAGGTGTGTGTCCCTAGAGATCTTGAGATGAGACAACACATTCTTTATGAGTGTCATGACACACCTAGTGCAGGACAACCAAGAGTTAACAAGACTTATGATCTTGTTAAGAGGTAGTTTTACTGGCCTGGACTTCATAAGGATGTCCTAGAGTATGTGCTTAAGTGCACTAAATGCCAGGTCAATAAAGCTGAAAGGTTGAGGATTGGAGGACTATCCACCCATTGGATATTCCCAATGGGAAGTGGGAGAGTATCTCCATGTATTTTATAGTTGCATTACCTAAGACACAAAGAGGGCACGCCTTGGTCTGGGTAATTATGGATAGGTTAACCAAAACAGTTAGGTTTATTCTGACACATACTACAACAAAGACACCTGAGTTGGCTAGACTTTTTGTGGAGAGCCTATACCAGTTATATGGTCTTCCTTTAGACATAGTTTCTGATTGGGATAGGAAATCTACTAGCCACTTTTGGAGAGCGGTCTTCAAAAGATTGGATATGAAACTTAGCATGAGTACGGTTGAGCATCCATAGTCAGATGGGCAAATAGAGAGGGTTAACCAAATCCTAGGGGATATGCTTCGAGCTTATGTGAATGAAAGGCAAAATAATTGGGAAGAGTACTTACCTATAGTAGAGTTTGCATATAATAGTGCCAAACACTCTTCCATTGGGCATAGTCCATTTATGCTTATGTATGGGTTTCAACCAAGAGTTCCTTATGCAGTAGGATTACAGAATGAGAAAGTTCAAGCTAGAAAGGACTTCTTGGAAGAGATGAATGATATGCTTAGGCTTGCTAAGGATAGTATTAGGAGAGTTCAGGATAGAGCTAGAGCCTATGCTGACCCTCAAAGGAGAGATATCAGCTTTGAGGTAGGAGAGCAAGCCTATCTTAGAGTTCCATCTAGATCTAAAAACATGAAGAAGGGACCTTGTCCAAAACTATCTCCTAGGTATTGTGGACCTTTCCAAATACTTAAGAGAATAGGAAAGATGGATTACCAGGTCCAATTTTCTAGAGAATAGCCAGATCCATCCAGTTTTTCATGTTAACTAGCTTAGGAAAAGATTGGGTGAATTTGACAGCCTCATTCTAGATAGTGAGGTAGTAGAGCCTATTTCTGTTCAATCTATTCCACATGAGCCTGAGAGCATACTACATACTCAAGAGAAATGGGCGAGAAGTAACTTATATAAAGAGTGTCTAGTAAAGTGGAAATATATTTCATAGGATAATGCTACACGGGAGCTGGTTAAAACCCCTCAGAGACGGTTTCCCAGTTTTAGATTACTTTCCCAAGAGACTTTTTAAGGGGAAGGATACAGGGAAACAACACAGAGATGTGACCATGTACATCGAATACATGGGGATATAGTGGGAGTGTTATCTCTATTAATTCTCTTTTTCTGTCAGACCTTCCAATACCATTTTTGAGGGCAAAAATGGAGTTAAGGGGAAAGAAATGTAACATATGGTGTTCTAGAGGAAGAGGTGTCAACCACCTCTTAGACATTATGAGATAGGCACACACATGAGTGCCAAGTGGCACTTATGTGTGAAGCCATGTATAGATATTCTTTGTGGGTATTTGGATAGAGAGAGAGAGAGAGAGAGAATTGGGATAGCATGCGACTAGGTGGTAGAATTATGATGAGGACTCCTTGTTTGTTTGATCCGCATTCGTAGTTGGTGACATACGTCGGGTGCAAAAAGCATTAAAAAATGAAGGCTATCATTGGGAAGAGGCTACCACAAAATCCCAACTAAAAAATCATGGAAATTGGCTCCCTCTTTCTAGGAGATTCTTTCAACTTTTGGCTTTTACAATTGACCAAAATAAATACATAAATTTTATCTTTGGAACTTTACAAACACATGTTCACATGAACACATCTATGTGAGATAAATTAAGAGCATAGTCCATCAGTTAAAGCAAACCTCTTAGGCTTGCTTCTTGCACCAACTCGCCTTCAAGCCTAAGAAGATTGAGTCTTCAATACTTCAAAACCTCTTGCAACCGAATCATTGATTCAAACCTATTTAGCTTGATTCCAGCCAATGCTTTTGTCATCATATCTACACATTGTTGATGAGTTGATACATATGATAATTGAATCTCATTGCTTGTAATCTTTTTCCTAATATTATGGTAATGTACTTCTTTGTGCTTAGTCATGGCATGATAGATTGGGTTAGCAGCAAGATGTAATGAACTAATATTATCCCCAAAGATGTGAGGAATAGATGACTTAAGACCTAAATCAAAGTACAAGGTCTTAATCCATATTGCTTCATGAGTTGCATTTGCAAGCCCTCTACATTTAGGTTGAGTTGATGAGAGTGAAATAGTGGATTGCTTCTTTGAGGACCATGAAATAAATTTTGTACCTACAAGGGTGAGGTACCCAAATGTGCTTCTCCTATCATCTTTAGAGCTTGCCCAATTTACATCGAAAAATAGCTTGATATCTACATGATGTATAAGGGTAATACAGACCTTCATTGATGGTTCCCTTCAAGTATTTGAGAATTCTTTTGGCTTCTTCCTTATGGGGCTTCCTTGGAGTATGCATGAACTGACTTAAGACACTTACTCCATAGCAAATGTCCACTCTAGTTAATGTAGCATAGTTGAAACTACCAACTAGATAATAATAGCTAGTTATATCCTCTATTTTCTCTCCTTCATGAGCACTTAACTTCAAGTTCATCTCCATAGGTGCACTTGCAATCTTTGAGTTCTCCATTTTTTATTTTACAAGCATATCTTTGATATACTTTCTCCGAGTGAGATACATACCCTTTTTTGTGTATACCACTTCCAATCCTCGTGAGTATGTGAGGAGACTGAGATCAATGATTTTGAATTCCTCTTTCATCTAAAGCTTGATCTTCCTTATTCCTTCACCATCATACCTGTAATTATGATATATCAACATATATACATAGGTATATGACTTCAAACTAATTCCTCTTCACGAAGAGGGAATCATCTACTTTGCTCACATTGAATACTTTATCCTATAAATAGGTAAGAAGCATAATATTTCAAGACCTAAGGGCTTGCTTCAAACCATACAAAGCTTTTCTTAACCTACATACATACTCAAGACATGAAAAATTTTCAAAACGAGGAGTTTGAGCCATGTATACCTCCTTAGATATCCATCCATTTAGAAACACACTTTTTACATCCATTCGGTATATCTTCCAATTCTTGGAAGCTGCAACACTCGTAAGGACCTTGATGGTTGGCATCTTTGCAACTGGTTAAAAAGTTTCTTCATAATCAATTCCTTGTGTTTACACATACCCTTTTTCCACAATTTTTGTTTGTAATTTTTTATAGATCCATAAGAATTTCACTTTACCTTTTATATCCATCTTGAACCTATAATCTTCATAAATGGAGTCTTGGGCACCAATTTCCAAGTTTTATTTTCTTGTAAGGCATCAATATCTTCCTCCATAACATTCATCCATTCAGGCTTCTTCTTTGCTTCTTCATATGATGAGGGCTCCTCAGAGTTTGACTCATGTGCTAGGTATATAGAAATTTTAGTAACTAATGGAGTATCGTAGCCATACCTTTCTAGATTTCTCTTTTGTTGAGTCGACCTTCTTATTGTTTGTTGAAAGGATTCTTCCACATCCCTCAACTCCTCCACTTTGCTTTTGCCTTTCAATTTCCAAGAGTTGACTTCTCTTCTTGGAATCTTCTAATCATCTTCTCAATAAATTGATGCTTCAAGTATATGCTCATTACTCTTTGATAAGGTTGGAAAGTCCTCCTTTAGTTCATAAGGTAGCTTGATCCTCTCACAATCATCTTCAAACCATGATTTGTTTTCATCAAACACAACATCCCTACTTACAATGAAACCTTTGTTGCTTGGATTGTATAGTGTATAACCTTTGTGATTAAGGTCATAACCAATGAAGATGCATTTCTCTACCTTAGGGTCCAATTTTCCTCTAATTTGTGAAGGTACATGTGCATATGCAATGCACCCAAAGATTGTGCAATGATCAAGGCTAGGTTTTCTTCCATTCCATGCCTCATATGCAATCATTCCGTCACGAGCCTTTGATGAAACTCTATTCACCAAATGTGTGGCTATCTATATTACCTCAACCCACTAGTTGGGGTTTTTGTTTCTCATTGAGCATTGATCTTGTAGCCTCAACAACTTGATGGAGAGTGTTAATCTCCAAAAGAACAAGCTATCCTTGATGTTAGAGCACCTCTATATCAAGAACAACTTAAAACCTTTACTAATTTGGAGGATCAATACTAGATTGTCAAAATCTTGAACAAACTATGAAGAGAATTAATACTTAGAAAGTCTGCTGCACATAAGTCACTCATTGAATGATCAAATGTGTAAAGTTTTTGAAAAAACTTTGCAGAAGGTTTCTATAGGTTGTGCACCTTCTCCAATTTAAATCATCTCAAAAGATTGAGCATATCTTGAGAAATGATCCTTACAATTCACCTATGTCTAAAACTGTACTTTCTTATAGTCGACTTTGACACCTATAACTTCTAAAGCATGGTTCTCTCAAAATACAACCCATTTATTCAAATGATTTTATTCATAGGTAGCTTACCTTCCAACTTAAAGAATGAGTGCTTGCTTGCTCAAAACTTTACACTGTGGAAAGAGAACTGACCAAAACCTTAGCATCAAATTTTGTGCTTATTGCAACTTCACTTCTTCACATTTACACATGTAAATGTTCCTACTCTCAATTCTCTCGGCATGAACACATTAGGATCTAAAAACTTGTACAAAGGTCAATCAACTATAGACTGATACTTGTACAAAAGCATTACACAAAATATTAAACACAGAAGGAGTACTTAGCAAAAGATCGGATGCAATATTTCTTCATCTCTGAAATTTTTACATCTGGATGAGAGAGAGATCGACCTCACTTCTAAGGTGTCTAATGACTTCTAATTATTCTCATCTCATACTCTCTCATATTTTCCCCGACTTTTTACTTGTATATATAGGCATATATGTACAAGCTCATGTCCATACAAAAGGTATATGTGATCTAACTACAAAGTAATGTACATATGTATACAAGTCTTCATCTTCTGAACATACACTATTTTCAAGCTTCATAAACCATTCTTTTCTTCATTCTTTGACTTCACGTCTTTATCTAAAACATCAATTGGTGGTTGACTTGCACCAACAACTTCCCCTCAATCATCAATTGAGGTTTTCTCTATCTTGTTTATACCTGCCATGTCTGTGAATCTCTGTAGCTTTGGTCCATCCAAGCTTTTGGTTAGCATATCTGCAATCTGATCTTTTGTTGAAGTATGTATAACTTCAATCTCCTTATCAATCATGTTCTCTCTTAAGAAGTGATATTGAATCTCAATGTGTTTAGTCCTGGCATGAAAAACAAGGTTAGCAGCTAGATATAATGAACTCATGTTATCTCCATGAATAGTGGGTGTACTCTGAATGATGTCAAAACTCTTCATAAGAGTCTTTAGCCATATGACTTCCTTTGCAGATTCAACCATAACTTTATACTATGCCTCTATAGATGATAAAGCAACTGTATGTTGCTTCTTTGAACACCAAGAGGTTAAATTATCTCCCACATAACACAAGTATCCATATGTTGATCTCATATCATTAGGATTCCTTGTGCAATCCGTATCACTATATAGTTTGATGTTTGTATCTGATGTAAAACCATAATACAAACCTTTCTTGAGTGTACCCTTAATGTACCTCAACACCTTTTGTCCTGCAATCCAATGTTCTTTCCTAGGACAGTGCATGAACTGAGACAATACTCCAACTGCATATGACAAATCAGACCTAGTTAGAGTTGCATAGATTAGACTACCAACCAAACTTTGATATAGCTTCATATCCTTGAATTCTTCTCCTCCATATCTGCTCAACTTATAGTTCACCTCCATTGGAGTAGGCGCCACCGTGCAATCATCCATTTTAAACTTGATCAACAAGTTCTTCAAATACCTTTCTTGAGTCACATACACTCCATGTTGAGTATATGAAATCTCCATGCCCAAGAAATATGACAAGTCTCCCAAGTCACTAATCTTGAACTCTTTCCCCATCTGCTTCTTTAGGCTTTGTATGCCCTTCTCATCTATACCTCTAGGAATTATTTCATCATGTAAGCATAGTCTTTAGTAGCCAAAAAAGAAGTGTCATAGCTATACCTTGTAAGTTTCCATTTATGTCTTGATGACCTTATGAGTTCTCCACTTCTTTTTGCAATGATCTAAGGTAGGTCTCTTACCCCACCATGCCTCATATGGTATCATACCCTACAAAGCTTTACATGGTAACCTATTGACCAAATATGTAGCTGTATTTACAACCTCAACCCACAAATAATTTGGGCAATTTTTCTCCTTCATCATGGACCTTGCAAACTCAACAAGAGTTCTATTTCTTCTTTCTGCTACACCATTTTGTTGAGGAGAATACCTGCAAGTAACTTCCCTTTTTATACCTGCATTCCATAAGTAATCAATGAACTCATTAGAGAAATACTCTCCCCCTCCATCTGACCTTAGTCTCTTGAACTTTTGACATAAGCCATTTTGAACCTTAAGTGCCTGAATGGTCATAACTCCACCATACAAACTCCGATTAATGAGATTTTGGTCTCATTGGAAACCTAGTTGAGAATGCTATGTGTATTTTTAAGTTGGCCATTCGGTAGGATTAGGGGGTCATAAGATTTTGGGGGTACAGTGAGTTACTCCAAGGGGGGCATATATTTGTTGATGTGTGTCTATCAACTCATTGTAATCCAGGACAATATTAACTGGTGAACCCTTGCAGGAACATTGTGTGCAATCAAGGCATTCCAGAGCAAGCTAGCAAGGGTGAGCACCAAGCTTGGGAGAAGGCTACCTGGACTTGTGCAGCAGTGTGAGCAACCAGAGAATTGAGGTTGGAAGTTCTCTCAACCCTCCTTTGTCAATTCCTAGCTTAGGCTAAGTACGACTTAGGTGTGGTGATTAATTTGAGTAACGCTAGGCACGAATCAAGTCCAAGAGAACTAACCAACTAAGTACAAGCATTAAGTAGAGCTTGAGTGCGAAAATTCTAAGGAACAAAAGTAAACTTGAATCAATCAAATATCAAGTGCAAAATTCACTTAAGTAATCCTGACGACGTGATTCCAAACAAGGGCTTAACACAATATTCAACTAAAAAGAACAACGTGATTGGTACAAATTAACCTGCAACGAGAGTGTACTTGGGTCCAAGGGGTAGAGAAACCGGGCATATGAACCTTAGGTTAGGAAGACACTTAGGCAGAGACAGACAAAGCCTCAGATCTTCTGAAGCTAGTGTCAATCACATTGCTAGGTCTTGGGCCCAGCAGTTGAGTGATTACCCATACACTCCAAGATCAGAAACAAGCGATTTTGAGATGTCCTATCACATGGAGAGACCAGTAGGTAGTTCAGGGGTGGCATACCTAGAAAAGCCAGAAGGACCTTACAAGACTCAATTGGAATATATCAGGACTAATCGTCTAGGTGCTCGCATCTACGAAGACGGCTTGAGAAGATCTGTGGTTCAGATTAAGAACCCCGACCAACCCCATGGACTAGAACATCCGGTAGTCAAGTTCAAGGATGGAGCATACCTAGATAAAGAAGGGACTATCTATGTAGTCACCACCCTTCTAGATAGGACAGATGAGTTCAGCAATGTGATCGTTGAGACTGACATGGGTGACATAGAGCAAGGGAACTTAGGGAGAGAGCCGAGGACTCCGCATGGCAAATCAATCCTCACCAGAATCTTGACTCCAGAGTGGGTTCCCCAGGATAGTAAAAGTATAGATTTTCTTTTAAACCGAGAAACCGATGAGGCTTTTTGAAGGTATAATCCTGACCAGCCTCATGAAGTAGGAGCTCTCACAATTTATGAGTTTAAAGACCCTGATAGCCCAGGCAAAGTAACCTACCTAGAGAATACATCAGAGAGGATCTTCGTGGTCTCAGAGCATGGGAGACATGCCTACACTTGGAAGGGTGAATTTGTTTTTCCCCAACCTCGGTCCAATGTGTCCTACAACCACCAAGGAGTTGGGACCTCCCAAGCTCATGGAGATCAAAGGGATAGAAGTAGAGACAGACCTAAGGTAAGCTTTGCCAACCCCCTAGGAAGAGAAAAGATGAGAACATAAACGGATAGAGAAGAAACCGAGAGACCTAGAGCCCCAAGGAACCAAAGAAATGCTGATGATTTCCCTTTGCCAAGGCGGAGAGAACACACTAGGACCCTGAGGCCAACTCAACTGGTGAAGTCCATGAAGAATTACTTCGATGGCACTGGAGACCCTCACGACCATGTGGCAGAATTTAGACAAGTCTTGAGAGCTAAACAAGTTGAGGACCTATTCACACAATACAATGCTTTTGGCCTAACTCTTAGAAACACAGCTCTTACGTGGTTTCAACCACTACATGAGAGGCAGTTTAGGAGCATAGACCAACTTTTAGAAGCTTTCATCACTGAGTTCTCTAAGAGTGGTATACGACATAATACTTCCTCCCTGATTCATAGCTTCAAGCAAACACCTCAAGAGATGGTCCGATTGGTAGGATTAGGCAATACCTAGAGAGGTGTCCGATGCCTGAGTTACCCACACCAGCCAAGCAAGTGGCTTTGTTTTTAGATGGATTGTTGAGTACCAAGCTGAGATCATATGTATATCTAAAAGACCCCAGAACCATAGAAGAATGTGTACGCGTGTGCATAGACATTGAGGATAATATAGGAGAGGAGCTGGAGCTTTCAAAAATCTACAAGGATTCAGATAGCTCTAGTAGCCTTACTTCCGGTCAATCCACATCTATCGAGGAACTTGCAGAGAAGGTAGCTCAAAAACTAGGTGTCTCTAGCAAACAAATTCCAAGATTTGCACTAGGAAAACGATGCTATACTTGTGGAGGTGACCATATGGTGAGTGTATGTCCCATTATGGCTCAACCCCAAGTGAATCCTAGTAGCTAGTACTGCACCATAGAGCGAAAGTACACCAACCACACCACAAAAGATTGTCCTCATAACAAGCAAACTGTTAGGCAAAACTACCCTCAGCCATATCCACAACAGGGTAGATTCCAGACTCAGTACCCACCACAACAATATGGTAGGTCCCAGCAATCCTACCCATCACCCTATCAAGGGCAATAGAGACCCCAACTAGTCCTAGTGCAGCAACCCCCTGCTCCAACCAATGTGATTCCAGTGAAATATGCATCTGCTGAAGAAAATCTGAACAAAGCCATAGTTCCAATAACACCATTGCTATCAGAAAGTGATCCAAGTGACCATAGTTTTGACTCCACACATATTGATAGCCCACAGGCTTACTACATGCAGTCACCCAAGCATAATGAGTCATACTATTATGAAGAACCCAGTGAATCTAGTTGGGAGCCAGGTTATACTAATGTCATGTACGCAAACCCCAACTCTAGACCTCAACCTAGGCAGATAAGACCTCCATTCCCTAGAGGGCCATGCTTTCGATGTCAGGGAGATCACCTCATCCGTGATTTCCCTCTACCAACACCTACATAAACCCAATCTGTGACAATTCAAGGATTTTGCCCAGATTGTGGAAAGGAGCATTTGATATGAGAGTGTCCCAAGAACCCCATAAATATGCCAAAAATTGCTCCTATCAATGTTATCGGGTTAGTATAGATTCTACAAGAAGTGTAACATCCATAGCCCCAGTGCATGTGGTCACTAGAGCTCAAGCCTTGCAGCAAACTCAAGGAGTAGGGCAGGAAAAGAGTTTTGAGGTTAGTGAGACAAAGAGTATAACCAAGAAAAGGACAAGAGCATGGAGATATAGCCGAGAGAGAATGAAAAGACAATGGTCACAAAAATGAGTGAACTAGAGGAAAGCTTGAGAGAAACAAAAGCCAAGATAATTGAACTCACATCTCAAACACACTCTCACTCCACCCCACCACCCCCATTTCCATCTCCCTCCAACCCATCACCTTCTATTCCCCAACCTTCTAATCCACCACACGTAACACACCCACCACCCAGAGTAGGATCAATCCTAGCCGATCCCACTCCTAAGGATCTAGACATGATGCTTAAAGCATATCAGGCCAGAATCAAAGAAGGGCCAAATGTGACAGATCATGACAAATGTTATCCTAGAGCCGATCTAGAGATAGAGAGAACAAAACTTTGTGCTAAGATGGTAGAATTGGCGCAAGCTATGTTTGAAGCCAGTCGCTTGTTCAATGGCTCTAGCTCCACTACGACACCATTGCATTTTGATGGTCTATTAGATAGATTGGAGAGGTTACTTGCAAAGTCTAGAAAAGGAGCTATCTCACAATCTAAAAAGAGTGCACGTGATAGAATAAGCATTCCTCCCCAGGAAGCTTATGTGCCTAACTCCACTGAACGAGACACCTCTTCTTCTATGAATCGGTATTCACCAGAATTTCTCAGAGAGATTCAAGAAGAGAAATGGGCTAAAGAAAGTGAAGATCCTCCTCCGATTGAACTTGTGGATGACACGCACGATCAATTCCCACAAGACATTCCTTCCATTTATGGAGAACAGGAGAGTGCCCAATCTCATGAGAGGTTAGACTTTGAATCTAATTCCTTGTAGGAATTACCCCATTTCACCGGCCCTTGGGAAACTAAGTCTACTTGCATGAGAGCGCCCACAGTCATGATAAGAAATGAAGACTCGATCATACCTAGGAGTAGCCAAACAAGTGCTAGATGTAGCGAAATCTTGTTCCCAGGTAGGATCTCATAGAACAGTGCCAGAAATTCCATTGGATAAGATAGGAGACATGAATGAAGGAGAAGAAGGAAACACCTATCTTCCCGTTACCCATCAGGGGTACACAACCAAGGCAATCTTGGACTCAGGTGCAGGAGTTGCAATTGCTACCACTTCCTTATGGAAGCGTTGGGGCTAGCCAACACTCAGAGCATACTTTTTCTATATGCGACTTTAGCAAAAACGAAGCCTATGAGATGATTTTGGGAAGGCCATTTATGCGGCAATTGCAAGTGGTACATGATTGGGGAACCAATTCCTTATATTTGCAACACCTATGTGTTACAACCAAAGTCAATCTCAAGGATTACTCTCATAGAGATGTACCGCCTATTCAATGGAATCCCATCCATAGAGCCAAGGATGACACGGAGTCAGTGCACTCCATAGGATCAAGATCCTCATGGATGCATGAAGACACCCACTTGTGGATGTGTAAAGTAGCAGTAGAAGAGGAGAAGAGAGAAACAACTAGAGAGATAGGTGCGAAGGAAACTCATAGATCGGGTCAGGACCCAGCCTATGCACCTGTAGTATTCCTTGATGAAGAATTTAAACCCCACAGTTGGGCAGAAATTCTAGCAACTATGGATCTAGCCATCAATGAAGAATAGTGGACACCCCACTGTGACGAGGATGGCTATGACATTTCAGTCTTCATGATAGAGCCAGTCATGCGTGATCCAATCATTGAAGAATGTGAACCCAATACTGATGCACTCGAGGACGCAAGTGATTTTGATCTAGAGTCAATCATTATGGATCCGCCTTTTGCATCAGATGAGGAATATTTCCACGAGGTAGAATCTCACCCTTAGAGACACGAGGAAGGTATGAATGAGGTGAGATTAACCACACAAGTGACCCCCAAGAGTGAAGTAAAGAAAAGAAAGAAGAAAGAAGTCACACCGGAGGAAGAAGAATCTCTGTTTGAGGTGCTTGAAAATTTCAAGAAGTATGAAGTGGAAGATAGGAGAGTTATGGTAAGAATGCCTAAACGTGAGGCACAATTAGGAGAGGCCTACGATAACAAAGAAACCACCAAGAAAATTGTTGTAGCCATAGAAGAAGGAAAAGAAAGATGCACCTACATAGGACATGACCTGACAGAAGAAGAAGAGCAAGAGTTGATAGCTTTGCTAAGAGAGTACAGGGATGTATTTTCTTGGAGCTACAAGGACCTAAAAGGTGTAGACCCTGACATATGCTCACACACGATCCCCATGACCTCAGATGCCAGACCCTCTAAACAAAAGCCATACACATACAATGACAACTATGTTGCCAAGATCAAAGAAGAGATAGATCGTTTAATGGAAGCTGGATTTATCTATGAAATCAAGCACACTGAATGGGTTTCCCCCATTGTAGTGGTGCCCAAAAAGAATGGTAAACTATGTGTATGCATTAACTTGAAGAAGGTTAATGCAGCCACTATCAGAGATAGTTATCCACTTCCAATCACTGAGCATCTATTAGAAAGGGTAGCAGGCAAGGAAGTGTACAGCTTCCTGGATGGATTTTCTGGCTACAATCAAGTAGCCATTGCTCCAGAAGATCAGCATAAGACGGCTTTCGCCGCAGAGTGGGGCATATTTGCTTTTCGGGTAATGCCATTTGGCCTAACCAATGCGCCTACAACCTTCCAAAGACTGATGTGTCATGTATTCAAAGAATTCTTGAGGAAGAATTTGTCTTAAGGAAATATCAAACCCAATGGAATAAAGCAAAAGAGACTATCATCAAAGATAAAGGAAAAACCCAAAAGACTACAACACGGAAATCCCAATCCAAGAACAAAAGAAGGTCAAAGACTACATTCAAGAATCAAGGAAGGTTGACGCAGTAGAAGCAACTACCATGAGAACAGGATACAATGTTTATTTGGAGGCTGAAGAAGCAACAAGGAATCAACATACTTGCACTCATGAAGAGTCTATTGCATCCAACGTATGCACGTAAGGGCCACATCACAGGGCTAAGCATTTGGCACACAACTTCTTCAATGAAAGTAGTGGTGCACATTTCCATAACCAGAGTAGGAATCAAATGATGGTGGAGGGTGGGAAGAGTTGAAGCTAGTAGAGGATTCACATGAAGTGGACAACCAACAACAAGAACAAGCACAGGATACTACATTCAAAGGTGAACTAGAAGAGAGACCACAAAAGGAAGATATATATACATTTAAGATGAATGACATGACAAAGCTTCAAGTCACAGGAATTAGTCTTGAAGGTCAGTCTACAATGAAGAGTCCGAAGGCAGAACCAACGCTTATAGAGAAATGTAAAGAGGATGCTGATCAGGTAGCTCTATTGGGAGAACGACTCCTGTAGAGTAATGAAGCACTTACAACATCTAATAACAAAATATTTGAGAGGGATGCAATCATTGAAAGTCTACATGCTCAATTACTACATGGCAATCAAATGTGGACACCAGTAGTTCCAAGCTCAAATATGTTATTGTTGAGGAAGAGGTACATCCTCCTTCTTCCCCTAACCTATACATACGGGTGAGGTAGAACAAAGAGTTGATCAAAATACATGGCCTATTCCAGAATTAAGCTGAAATGTGCAGGCACTGTTGGCGTCCCAACTTACTAAAAAGTTTGAAGACTAGATAGTGAAGGTCATGAAAGAAGCAAAGATCAAAAGTAAAGATTTGGAAGAAATTATGAATCCTTTAGTGTACCATATGAACTACTAAAAGAAGAAACCAGGCTTTACATCAAAAGAACAATGCAAAAAGAACCTGATCGAGACTTATAGTTCAGAGTAGATACTTTCTCATACACACAAGAAGAATTCGATAAAGCCGATCCCATATGAAGAAATAATTTTTTGGGAAAGAATCCTACTCTATGGGTGCATTGGGAATCAACATCGTACTTGTTACAAGTAAATCCATCTTTTTGCCCAGTGCCATGAAGAAGATCATGGCTACAATTTCGGGAAGACAACATCAAGGAACAATAAATAATTAGTGATTAAATTATCCACTATTACCAAGAGCACCTCATAACTACTTTCCTACTCAAGAGTATATGGTATGAAGTGTTGGAGTTAGACGTTTGCGAAAGCACGCAAATAGCACAAGGAAGAAGAAGAAGCTTGGAGCACAACACACAATACTGAATGTATTACTAGAGAATGTACAAAGATAAGTAGCCCATTACGACAATAGGCGTATATACAAGCCGGGGGAAAAAAACCTCCTAAAGAGGGAAAAAAGTGCCCCGGCGGTCCTAGAGTGTTCACACACATCACTACATAAATATATCAACAAATCCCCCCTGGGAGTGATGCGGTGAACAAGTAGCTGGCACTCATGTATAAGGAAGTGCCAAGCTATGTGGAAGTCACTTCACAAAAGGAAGTAAGCCCAAAGCTTTGAAAAAAGCTTCAAACTTCTCCTTGGGCACAGCCTTCGTGAAAAGGTCTGCAATGTTCTCCTGCGTGGGCACATATGCCAAGCTCATCTCCCTAGCAGAGAACCTCTCCCTGACATAGTGATAATGCACCTCAATGTGCTTAGTGCGAGCATGGAACACAGGGTTCCTCGCAACTGCCAATGCACTCTGAATGTCAGTGAAGATGGTGGTGGTAGAATTCTGACCAACACCCAAATCAACCATAAGGAGTCTTAGCCACACACACTCAACAGTAGCTAAAGCTGTCCTATACTCAGCCTCACAACTGGAAGTGGCCATAGTAGGCTGCTTCTTCCTCAACCAAGATATACATGAGCTACCAAGCATGAAGCAAAAGCCACTAGTGGACACACGAGTGTCATAGCAACCAGCCCAATCAGAGTCAGAAAAAGCTTGCAAATCTGGCGGTAGTGATCCCCCCTTGGGATAAAACAACCCAAGTAGCCGAGTACCACTCAAGTAGCGAAAGATATGCTTAACCGTTTGCCAATGCTTGACTCCTGGGCAATGCATAAACTTGCTCATCTGTGAGACAACAAACTGAATATCTGGGCGAGGAATGCATAAGTAAATCAACCATCCAGCAGCTTGCTGTTGGCACACAAAGCAACAGAGGAATCATGCACAATACGGCAACAAGGCCAGATCATTTTTTCCCTTAGATTATGTACAACTCAAGTGATTTTAATCACTACACAAACATTGTAAATTCCGTTTTTGGTAGATTAGACTCCATTTTGTGCAAGCCGAGGAGTCCTTGAGCTTGAGGAGTATTAGAAGTACCATCGTACCAATTTTCATAATTTTTAGACTTCGTTTGAGCCATCAAATAAGCCCTGGAACCTAATTTTTAACTAGGCCGGACACTAGGTCTGGACAGGGCCAAAAGCTAGTCAAAAACTATAAAAAGAGCTAGAGAGCTCATTTTTGAGGTTAGATTGTAATTGAAACGAACTTGTAAGAGCTTTTGAAAGTAATCTAAAGAACTCCATTGATCCTCTCTCTTTGTCTTGCCGTGTGTGCGCGTGTGTGTGTATGTGTGTGCATGCTTGTGTGCTTCTCACTCACGCACTTGTGCCGCCACTTGCTCAAGGTCTTCATACCATCCTCACGTCTTCCCGGATTGACATTAAAGGAGGTGCTACTCATCATTGAGCTACACTTGCTGATAGAGAACAACATCAAATGCATCTCCAACATCATGAAGACTCAATCGTAAACCTGTCTCCATAGGAGTGGCAATAGGCTTACAGTCTTCAAGGCCAAAACATTGCAATAATGTGTCAATATATTTCGTTTGACACAAAGCCATTCCACCATCAACTTGCATAAACTGAATGCCTACATAGTGATGCAAATGCCCCAAATCAGACATCTCAAATGAGGCATGCAAATCAGCCTTAAAATTAGCAATATGCTTCTCAATAGGACCAGTGAGCAACATGTCATCAACATAGATAACAATGATTAGAAGCATATCATTAGCACGCTTAACATATAAGGTGCTTTCACTTGGACTGTCCTCAAAACCATGTGCAATCAGATAGGCATGTATCTTTTCATACCAAGCACGAGGTGCTTGCTTTAAACCATATAATGCCTTCTTTAACCTGCACACTTGGTTTTCATGCCCTTTTTGCACAAAGCCACAGGGCTGAAAAACATACACTTCTTCATGCAAGTCAACATTCAGAAATGCAGTTTTAATGTCCAACTGATGTACATTCCAACCATGATGGGCTGCAAGTGCACAAATGCTCTGAATAGTAGTCATACGACATGGAGGTACAAAGGTCTCATCAAAATCAATGCCTCTTTCCTGCGCATAACCCTTTGCGGTACTAAATCCCAAGTACCATTCTTGTGAATAGAATCCAACTCACTCTTCATGGCACGCTCCCACTTGACATGATCCTCTGTCTGCATGGCCTCTTTGTAGCAAGAAGGCTCACCGGCATCTGTTAGCATAACAAAATCTAAACCTGGAACATATCTATCAGGTGGATGTGAGACACGTGTAGAACATCTCAATGGTTGCTGAACAGGAACATGTGTAGACTGATCTGAATGGACATTCTCTTTAACATCCCTATGTGCAGCATTTTTATGCATGCTAACTAGAGGACTAGTATCCTCAAACACCACTCTTCTCACTTCAACCTCCTTAATGGGCTTTTTATGCATCTTAGACTCATTGAAAATGACATCACTACTTCTGATCACTGATCATGTTTCAGGATCCCATAAGTGATATCCAAATTGTCCTTCTCGACCATATCCAAGAAAAATGCATTTCTTTGACTTGTGGTCCAACTTTTGTCTAAGATTCTTGGGTATATGAACATATTCTTCACACCCAAAAACTCAAAGATGATCATAATATGGTGGCTCCCCTGTCCATAACTCTTGTGCGACTCTCAGACCTTTGCCAGTACTAGGTGAAAGGTTAATCACATGAACTGCAGTCAATACTGCTTCTGCCCAAAAGCCTTGTGAGAGGTTTGCATGGTGCAACATAGAGACTAATCTATCTTGAATAGTTCTATTCATCCTCTTAGCTACACCATTCTGTACCGAGATATAAGGAGATATAAACTCTCTATGGATCCCTCTAGACTGATAGAAAAGGCTGAATTTATGTGAGGTATACTCACCCTTGTTATCTGAACATAAAGCCTTAAGCTTAGTTCCTTTTTCAGTCTCAACTGAAGCAAGCCATTTTTTGAAAGTAGGGAATACCTCATCCTTTGATTTGGTAGGATATATCCAAACTTTTCTAGTAGCATCATCTATGAAAGTGGCAAAGTAGAGAGAACCACCTAAGGACCTAGTGGGCATGGGACCACACACATCTGTATGAATGAGATCTAAAGGCTGAATTGAAGAGTCAATGTGCGTTCTATGCACATTTGTGGTTTGCTTTCCATATTGACAATGCTCACAAAATGAAAAATCGGAGAAAGATAACACAGGTACGTTGTTGGCACCAGTCAAGGTACCCAATGACCCACAACACAAGGAAGTCAAAGAAGGGAGTCGGAGCAAGGATCAAGCAGGCAAAGTAGTCAACGCAGATCTGGCAGATAGGCCCTTAAATTTTTCCAAATATTTCCCAAATAGTGATTCTCATCACTCTACACCATTGTAAATACCATTTCACCTTTTGATAGCTCCATTTTGTGCAAGCCAAGGAGTCCTTGAGCTTGAGGAGCATTAGAAGTACCTACCTATCAATTTTCATCTTTTTTAGACTCCGTTTGAGCCCTCAAATAGGCCCTAGAACCTAATTTTTAACTAGGCCGAACGCTAGGTCTAGACAAGGCCAAAGCTAGTCAAAAACTATAAAAAGATCTAGAGAGCTCATTTTTGGGGTTAGCTTGTTATAGTTTTGAACCGGATTGACATTAAAGGAGGTGCTACTCATCACTGAGCTACACCAAATTTTGGTGCCGTTGTCGGGGATCAAGCTTTGAGGACGAGCATGTGATGGTAAGACGTAGAGTTGAGGCGTTAGAGTCATAGGTATTTTCTTCACTTTTATCTATTTTCTTTTGTTTTCTTCACCATCTTCATCACCATCATCATCATCATCATCATCATCATCACCATCTCCCACCTCCATCTCCATCATCGTGAAAAATTTCAATTTTTGGTCATATCACCCTACCCATACCATTCCCCTCATTTCACTTGTGAGAGAGAGCGAGAGAGCATATGTGTGTTTGTGCTATTGTGTTGTTTTCTGAGATTTTTTGCAAGAATCAGCCTCCCCAGCAATTGCACTAGCTCAGTAGGTAAAATTTTTGACTGTGCAGGTCCCGAGGCGTTGACCTCTATCAATCGCGACCGACAGAAAAAGTGATCCTTTTTCTAAATAAAGTGCATAATCATGATGCGTAGCCTAGAGCATCCTAAATTTGTGTTTACAATTTTAAAACTCCTCTGTTTTCTATCAATCGCGATCGACACATCAATCACGATCGACAAATGACGATGGACACTTTCCGACGGACCTATCAATCGTGATCGACCCGTCAATCACGACCGACAGAGTCAACGAATGACTGACCATGACCGACAGGCCTATCATGCGCCACCTGTCAATCGCAACCGACCCATCAGTCGCGATCGACCCATTAATCACGATCGACAACCCCGACGGACCTGTCAATCACAATTGACCATGTCAACAATTGTTTGACCATGATCGACAGACCCCATGTGCCACGTGTCAATCATGATCGACCTGTCAATCGTGATCGACAAAGTCAACGATCATTTGACCACGATTGATTAAAATTACGGGCCACGTGTCAATCGTGATTGACCCATCAATCGCGATTGATAGCTACGACGGACTTGTCAATCGTGACCGACACGTCGATCGCGACTGACATATCAATCGTGATTGATAGACCACTCGATCGTGATTGACGGGCAAATTTGGCCTTTTTTTAGGGCAAAGATATTTGGTCAATTTTTGGCAATTATTTGAGAAACATTAAAAGTTTATTAGAGCACTGTGAGGTTGCTACGCAAGTAATTCGAGAAATCCTGCTTGCCTGATTAGCCTGTTTGAACCCTGTTTTAGCCCCAGAACCCTGAACTGGCATAACTTTCTCATACAAAATCTGTTCGGGGTGATCTTAGGCTTGTCGGAAAGCTCGTGGGGGAAGAAAACCAACGGATCAAAGCCAAAGAACAATTTGGTCTCTGAATTGCATGAATGAAAATGGTTTGTTGTGTCAATTGAATTCAAATCTTGAGTTAACTTTGGGACTTTTACAGGTCCATTGAAAGCGCCAAAGGGAAATCTAAGCAAGAGTAAGTGCAAGCTTGAGAACACGCTTCTTGGGCATACAAGGGCAATCGAGAAGCGAAACTAAAGGTTGGAAATTCTCAATACCCTCTATCAATTCCTAGCTTAAGCTAAGTACGGATAGAGGTTTTGATCAATTAGGGTTACGTTAAGCACGACCAAGTCCAGGAACTCTAATCAGTCAAGTGCAAGTACAAAGAAATTACATTTGTGAAACAACCTAAGGGAAAAGAATTTAAATCAAGCGACCAAACTCAAGTACGATAAAACCTAAGTGTTCCATGTGACGAAGATTGATTGGACAAGAAGTGACATCCTAAGAAAAATTAAAAAGAACAAGTGATTAATACAAAAGAACTCAACAATGAAGTTGTGCTTGGGAAATTTGGGGTTAGTCAATTGGGCATATGAACCTTAGATCAGGACGACACCTAAGGAGAGATAGACACAGTCTTAGGTCTTGTTAGACGGCCGCCGGAGTGGGACAGACGTAATGACCGCCTGATATACTGGAATTATCAAAATCCATGCAAAAAAGTTGGTACGCGCATCTCGAAAAAGATATATAAAGCAATGTAAAGAGAATGGCGAGAGAGACGCTTGTGTGAAACGGTTTTCTTGGAATTGCCAGTTTGTTCGCCTGATTATTTGTCAGATTATTATTACACTGTTACGAAGTCTGAGTATTGTTTGTGTTGATTCTTGTTCTGTTCTGCGCTTGGTCTAGTCGTTTATTCACTCCGTAGTGCAGAGTTACGAATTAGTAATCTTGTGTTACGAATCTGTTCGGTAATGGTTGAGTGTGTCTCTGAGTGTTAATAAGTTGCATTGTGTTACTTGTCAGTAGTATACTGAACAAGGAAGTATGGAAGTAGTTCCGAACTGATCGCATGTTAACCATTTTGGTAAGTGACCAAGTTCGATGCAGTAGTCTACGTTCACTGTTGATTCCGATCACAGGAAGACTAGCATCTGTAACGGTTGAAGTGCGAGTAGGTCATTGTTAAGCCTGTAACGAGTCGCTTGTTGTCAGGACATTTGTTGCTCGTAATTGGTCTACGATGAGTTGTATAATTTCAGTATATATATATGTGTGTTTGGTATACCTGTCTGTTCTGAAGAAGTACGTATTAGGTGATCTTCGTTTACTGAAGTAGATTATTCTATTGGATACAAGTCACCGGACTACTGCTCAGACCATCATAGCAGGATTAGTTCAGAAATTCTAAGTCCAGTACAACGAACAGTCATCGGTTGTTCAGAATTGCGCACGGAGCTAAGACGCTAGAAGTAATTATGATTGTGTAATAAGTTGGGAAAATAGTACAGGGCCTCTGTCTAACAGACCCCTACCACTCCCAAGGACTCACGTGGCTAAGAGGTAATTTACGGTTAGGAAAGGTTCGGAAACGTCTGAACTTGAAGGTATTTTGAGTTTGAAGTTGGAAGTTTAACGATTAACATTTAACAGTCTTTAGAGGCTAGTGTCAATCATACTGCTAGGTCTTGGGCCCAGCAGTTGAGCCATTATTGGCACTACCCTAACTCTCAAACGAGCGAGTCCCAGATGTCTCATGGTATGGAGAGACCCACAGGAAGTTCAGGCGTGCCATACTTACAAAGGGTCGAAGGCCCTTACAAGATGCAACTCGAATACCTTAGAACCAACCGATTAGGTGCTTGCATCTATGAGGACGGCCTAGGAAGATCTGTGGTCTAGATCAAAAACCCAGATCAACCCATTGGAATTGAACATCGAGCTGTCAAGTTTGAAAATGGAGCATACCTGGACAAAGAGGGAACCATATACATAGTCACCAGCCACCCAGATAGGACAGAAGAATTCAGGAATGTGATCCCAGAGATGGACATAGGTGACCTAGAGCAAGGAAACATAGGAGGAGAGCCTAAAACATCGCGAGGCAAATCTGTACTTACTAGAATTATCACACCAGAGTGGATTCCCCAGGACAACAAGAGCATAGATCTACTCTTGAACTGAGAGACTGACGAAGCTTTTTGGAGATATAAGCCTGATCAACCAAATGAGGTCGGAACGTTTACGATCTACGAGTTTAAAGATCCGGATAGCCCAGGCAAAGTGAACTATTTAGACAATACTTCAGAGAGGATCTTTGTGGTCTCAGAACATGGTAGACATGCCTACACTTGGAAGGGTGAATTCATTTTTTCCCAACCAATATCTAATGTCTCTATGGACACCAAGGAGCTCGAACATCCCAAGCTCATGGAGCTCATAGGGACAAAAGTAGAGATAGACCAGAAGTAAGCTTTGCCAACCCAATAGGAAGAGAACGAATGCGAACAGAGATGGATAGAGAAGAAACTGAGAGAACTAGTCCCAAGAAACCTAATAAATGCTGATGATTTTCCTTTTCCAAGGCCTAGAGAACACACTAGGAGCTTGAGGCCAACTCAGCTGGTTAAGTCCATGAAGAACTATTTCGATGGCATTGGAGACCCATATGATCATGTGGCTGAGTTTAGGCAAGTCTTGAGAGCTGAAAAAGTTGTGGACCTGTTCACGCAATACAATGCCTTTGGTATAACCCTTAGGAACACAACCCTTACGTGGTTTCAACCACTAAATGAGAGACACTTTAGGAACATAGACCAACTTCTAGAGGCTTTCATTATCGAATTCTCTAAGAGTGGCATAAGGCATAACACTTCCTCACTGATTCATAGCTTCAAGCAGACACCTCAAGAGACCGTGAGACTTGCAGGAAGAAGGTTTAGGGAATACCTAGAGAGATGCCCTATTCCTGAGTTACCCACACCAGCCAAACAGGTGGCTTTATTCTTGGATGGATTGCTAAGTACCAAATTGAGATCATACGTGTACTTGAAGGACCCTAGGACCATAGAAGAGTGTGTACGCATGTGCATTGACATTGAAGATAACCTAGGGGAGGAATTAGAGCTTTCAAAAATCTACAAAGATTCAGATAGTTCTACTAGCCTCTCTTCCATGCAATCCACATCTATTGAGGAACTTGCCGAGAAAGTAGCTCAAAAACTAGGTGTCTTGTAGCTCAGTGATGAGTAGCACCTCCTTTAATGTCAATCCGGGAAGACGTGAGGATGGTATGAAGACCTCGAGCAAGTGTAGGCACAAGTGCGTGAGTGAGAAGCACACTAACATGCACACACATACACGCACACGTGCACACACAGTAAGACAAAGAGCGAGAATCAATGGAGTTCTTAGATTACTTTCCAAAAGCTCTTACAAGTTCATTTCAATTACAAGCTAACCTCAAAAATGAGCTCTCTAGCTCTTTTTATAGTTTTTGACTAGGTTTTGGCCTTGTCCAGACCTAGTCTCCGGCCTAGTTAAAAATTAGGTTCTCTACCCTATTTGGAGGTTCAAACGAAGTCTAAAAAATGTGAAAACTGATAGGTAGGTACTTCTAAAGCTCCTCAAGCTCAAGGACTCCTTGGCTTGCACAAAATGGAGCTACAAAAATACGAAATGATATTTACAATGATGGTTAGTGATAAAAATCACTATTATAAAGATGTTGTTTTTGGAAAAATTTGAAGGCCTATCTGCCAGATCTGCGTCGACTGCTTTGTCTACTTAATCCTTCGCCTTGCTCTGACTCTCTCCGCTGACTTCCTTGTCTCCTCAGTCCGTGGGTGCCCATACTGCTCTCAACACCCCCCCCTCTCTCGCGTCTGTCGTCCCTGACAGACCCTTGTTGCTGGGAGTGTTGGATGTAATATTCCACAACCTGAGTAGCGAGCTGATGTTCTTGTATGCGTAGTCCTCTGGCCAAATCTGCCATCATACGATCCCAATCAATTGGTCCTGGAATGTCCGGATGTGGCAGACGTAACTGATCTGCATGGATCACTTGTTCTACTGCGAATAGATGTAGCAAATGTGTGGGTCTGGGAATGAAAATTTCTGAATGATATTCCCAGAATCCCGTAGAGAACATTTCCTCAAATGTCTGCTTGAAGCATGCGGGTAAGTACTTTATTCGTGCATGCCAGGAAAAGATTATAGTGACCGAGGGAGTCTGGCTCATGTCGTAGACTAAATCCTTGTTACCCTGAGAGAAGCCAGGAGCAGAAATGTATGGGGCTTGTACCTTTCGAAAGGTTTTGAAGACAATGGTCATGAGCTCGAATATTTTCATACACATTTTCGCAGCTATGTCGGGTACATTATTTAGATGTGTAGACCAGTGTCGAATTGTTGATAGCATGTAGGCTACGGTTGGGGTCCCTCGAGGCGGAGCAAAATATGGATAGTTAACCCAAGCCGAGCATTCTTTGTTGTTGCGTACCTTGATTGCAAATGCTTGCCAAGATCTGCGACGTACCACGGGGCAATAGCATGGATTATACTTGATATACAGAGGCATGGTTGCCCAGGTGCTCATCATCTCTGGGTAATCGGTTAGTAGACGTGCACGCCAATTAGGTTGGAAGATCGAGCCAGCACGTGCATCTGTCGGTAAATCCCCTAGCTCAAATTGAGTGGCGAATGTGGGCTCCTTCCCTGTATGTCTTTTGACTTCTGCATTATAATCATGTAGCAAGACAAAATAAGGCATGTATTGCGACTCTGATGTTGTGATTAACCGTTGGTGGGATAGGTTCTGAAAGTAAGAAGACTGAAGGACAGTCTCTTCCAGATTTGTGAGAGATTGCATTTGCACAGCAACGCGATCATCATGTGTTTTACCCACTTTCTCGACCCTTTTGACCCAATCTGGAACTTGAATTCCTAGGGTGTCTTGTCCTTCCTCTGTAGTCCGTCCACCGGGTGTTGGCATCGGCTCATACGACTCTTCATAGCTGTCATCGATGGGGATTTCTACTACTGTTTCAGGTTCTGGTTCTTCGGTTGGCGAGGGTGGCCTTTCATATGGTAAGAGACGTGCTTGGAGTTCGGTCACCTGTTTCCGGAGGGTCTCTAATTCTTCTGGAGAGTGTTGCAAGACTACCGGCTCCTGTTGAGTTGTGGGGGCGCTGGCTAACTGCTTCTTTAGATCTGCACATTCAACCTCTAACTTTTCATATGACTCCAGGAAATTTGCATGCTCTTCGAGTAAGATGCGAATGTCTTCTGATGGGACAGCTCTATACTTGGTAGGGCTAACGGTTGCTCCTGTAGTTCCTTCCATAGCCGCTTCAAAGTTGTCTTGATTTTGTTGTTGAAGCCTCTTGTTCTCTTCTAGTGCTGCTGCCATATGCTTCCTTAATAGCCCAAGGTTGCATCTGAGTGTAGCATTAGATATCATTTGCGCTTGGAGCACTGTTTCTAGTTCCTTGACTGCTTGATCATCTACTGTCGATGTCTTTGATTCCAATTCAGAGTGAGCCTACTGTAAGGTGGTATGCTCGGTTAGGAGCGTTTGGTAATCAGCTTCAAGAGTGGTGACTCTAGCTTGCAGACGCTGAGATTCTGCCTGGAGGGCAGCAGTGCGTTCTTCCAATTGATGGTATTCTTGTTGTAGTTGATGTGCACACTGAAGTAATGTGTTGAACGTGCTATTTACATTATGAGATGCAAGGGGAAAAGTTTGAAATGCAGGGGAGGTGGGATTGGGGAGGGAGGTAGTGAATGCGGTGTGTGCCAATGATGTGGTTAGTGGTGAGGTGGGGGGTAGTGGAGGGGGAGAGGGTGGAATTGTGGGGAGAGGTGCTGTGGTGGGTGAAATGTCCATTGGGTCAGACAGAGTGGTGTGTATAGGGGCTACCATGTAGGTGGGTATGGTAGGTGAAGTGAGTGTGGTGTTCGTGTAAATTGATGTCGTTGCGAACATCGGGGAAAGGTGCCTTTGAAACATTGGAGAGCGGAAGAACTGCTCCACAAAGGACGGGTATTGGGGTGGTGAGGTCAGGTTGAAAGAGGTGTAGGGGCCAGATGGGAAGTGAGGGTCATGGAATGGAGGTACCCGTATTGGGGGATAGGCAGGGAAACACAGGGTGCCTTCTGTGGGTGCCGGGTTTCCAACCACACTTGGAATTATGGGATGGCCAGTTATGGGTTCGGAGGATAGAAGGGTTGAAGCGTACAAGGGATTGGTGACGAAAGAGAAGAGGGTGTCTTGTGAGGTGGGTTCGCGAAATGAGAATGATGTGAATGAGGATGGGTTATAAGTGAAGGTAGAGGTGATGACTGTCGTTTCTTCCATGGTGGGAGGTGGTGGTGGGGTTGGAGAAGGTGGTGATGGGGGATGCTGGGGTGAGATGGGTGATGTCTGAACGAAGGTTTTAGCAGAGAGGTCAATGGTGGTGGTGGGGGTAGCTGTGGTTTCAATGGGTACTTCGTGTTCAGTGACGGGTATCCTGATAGTCCTACCTGCGCGTGGTAATGTGTCAACTCTGCGTTTGTCATACCTCACGGACTGGCGGACTGCTGTGTGGACAGCCTCCGGAACTCCTAAAGATTCTGACACTAATTTGAGGGTGTCAATGAAATGTTGGTCCACCCCCTCATCTGATAGCATTTCTTGCATCAAAGCTTGACCTGACACAAGAGAGAGTTGATGCCTTTCTTGTACTGCTTTGATTGTGTCGTATAGCCTTTGTAGTTGAGCTGTATATGCAGGTGCACCTATAATTTCTGGCACTTCTTGTTGCTCATCATGTTGCTCTTGATCATAATCCTCCTCATCTTCCTCTTGTTCTTCTTCTTCATTATCCTCTTCATCCACTTCAACTGTTGTGACAGGTACTTGGGAGGCTGTTGCCTGTGTTTGCACATTCTCCACTTGTTGTGCCTCTTCTGCTTCCAGCTCTACATCTTGTAATAATTGTTCAAAGTCTTCATTCATGAGTTCTTCCAAAGGTGCACCACTAGGAAATTCAAGATCTGCTGGGACTGGAGGGAATATCAAGGTAGAACCATCGGTGCTGCGTCTTGGAAGTCAGAGTGTGAATGGTCGGACTCTTCGGGGTGGAGGGGTGACGTCTGGTGTTAGGGTGGCTCCCCGTGGTTGGGCACAAGGGACTTGGACAGTACCTCTCATTTTCTTAGAAGGCGGTCCAGTGGATGTCCTGCCTCTAAACTGCTCTACACGATTCCACATTAGGGCCCGTTGAATAGGGATGTCATAAGCCAAACATCTATAAATTATTCTCGTTAGAGCACAGCATCCATATAAAACCTGTTTCCGCGGCCACCGTTTGTGAGCTAGGTGTATCTGATCAATTATCCAGTGGGGTAGGTTGATGGTGAGGCTCTGTGTCTCTGCCAGATACAAACTAAACCAAATCTTTTTGGGCGGCATGGTGAACCTATCTTGTGCAAGAAAAGCAAAGTGTTGCATGCACATGCGAAGGTGTATTGCAATATTAGGCGTCATGGACACCATGTCCTTGAGTTTGGTGAGACTTCGGTTCTTCATGTAATCCGGAACTAGGGTTTCCTTCTCTGTAGGAATATGCATTCCGCGCATATCTAGAGCCTCTCTCACCAAGTTGTTTGATAGCCTGAACCTCTTGAGCTCATTCCCCTTTGTCAGAGATGGAATCACAAATGAGCTTGCACCTTTTGGGTTCTTGTTTGGAGTCAGGGTGTTGACGAGATAGTAGCATCGCATGAAGTCAGGCTTTGGGAGCCGTGCACTGAAATATGCCTTCTCTGTAGGAATATGCATTCCGCGCATATCTAGAGCCTCTCTCACCAAGTTGTTTGATAGCCTGAACCTCTTGAGCTCATTCCCCTTTGTCAGAGATGGAATCACAAATGAGCTTGCACCTTTTGGGTTCTTGTTTGGAGTTAGGGTGTTGACGAGATAGTAGCATCGCATGAAGTCAGGCTTTGGGAGCCGTGCACTGAGCTTGCACCTTTTGGGTTCTTGTTTGGAGTCAGGGTGTTGACGAGATAGTAGCATCGCATGAAGTCAGGCTTTGGGAGCCGTACCTTTCGAAAGGTTTTGAAGACAATGGTCATGAGCTCGAATATTTTCATACACATTTTCGCAGCTATGTCGGGTACATTATTTAGACGTGTAGACCAGTGTCGAATTGTTGATAGCATGTAGGCTACGGTTGGGGTCCCTCGAGGCGGAGCAAAATATGGATAGTTAACCCAAGCCGAGCGTTCTTTGTTGTTGCGTACCTTGATTGCAAATGCTTGCCAAGATCTGCGACGTACCACGGGGCAATAGCATGGATTATACTTGATATACAGAGGCATGGTTGCCCAGGTGCTCATCATCTCTGGGTAATCGGTTAGTAGACGTGCACGCCAATTAGGTTGGAAGATCGAGCCAGCACGTGCATCTGTCGGTAAATCCCCTAGCTCAAATTGAGTGGCGAATGTGGGCTCCTTCCCTGTATGTCTTTTGACTTTTGCATTATAATCATGTAGCAAGACAAAATAAGGCATGTATTGCGACTCTGATGTTGTGATTAACCGTTGGTGGGATAGGTTCTGAAAGTAAGAAGACCGAAGGACAGTCTCTTCCAGATTTGTGAGAGATTGCATTTGCACAGCAACGCGATCATCATGTGTTTTACCCACTTTCTCGACCCTTTTGACCCAATCTGGAACTTGAATTTCTAGGGTGTCTTGTCCTTCCTCTGTAGTCCGTCCACCGGGTGTTGGCATCGGCTCATACGGCTCTTCATAGCTGTCATCGATGGGGATTTCTACTACTGTTTCAGGTTCTGGTTCTTCGGTTGGCGAGGGTGGCCTTTCATATGGTAAGAGACGTGCTTGGAGTTCGGTCACCTGTTTCCGGAGGGTCTCTAATTCTTCTGGAGAGTGTTGCAAGGCTACCGGCTCCTGTTGAGTTGTGGGGGCGCTGGCTAACTGCTTCTTTAGATCCGCACATTCAACCTCTAACTTTTCATATGACTCCAGGAAATTTGCATGCTCTTCGAGTAAGATGCGAATGTCTTCTGATGGGACAGCTCTATACTTGGTAGGGCTAACGGTTGCTCCTGTAGTTCCTTCCATAGCCGCTTCAAAGTTGTCTTGATTTTGTTGTTGAAGCCTCTTGTTCTCTTCTAGTGCTGCTGCCATATGCTTCCTTAATAGCCCAAGGTTGCGTCTGAGTGTAGCATTAGATATCATTTGCGCTTGGAGCACTGTTTCTAGTTCCTTGACTGCTTGATCATCTACTGTCGATGTCTTTGATTCCAATTCAGAGTGAGCCTGCTGTAAGGTGGTATGCTCGGTTAGGAGCGTTTGGTAATCAGCTTCAAGAGTGGTGACTCTAGCTTGCAGACGCTGAGATTCTGCCTGGAGGGCAGCAGTGCGTTCTTCCAATTGATGGTATTCTTGTTGTAGTTGATGTGCACACTGAAGTAATGTGTTGAACGTGCTATTTACATTATGAGATGCAAGGGGAAAAGTTTGAAATGCAGGGGAGGTGGGATTGGGGAGGGAGGTAGTGAATGCGGTGTGTGCCAATGATGTGGTTAGTGGTGAGGTGGGGGGTAGTGGAGGGGGAGAGGGTGGAATTGTGGGGAGAGGTGCTGTGGTGGGTGAAATGTCCATTGGGTCAGACAGAGTGGTGTGTATAGGGGCTACCATGTAGGTGGGTATGGTAGGTGAAGTGAGTGTGGTGTTCGTGTAAATTGATGTCGTTGCGAACATCGGGGAAAGGTGCCTTTGAAACATTGGAGAGCGGAAGAACTGCTCCACAAAGGACGGGTATTGGGGTGGTGAGGTCAGGTTGAAAGAGGTGTAGGGGCCAGATGGGAAGTGAGGGTCATGGAATGGAGGTACCCGTATTGGGGGATAGGCGGGGAAACACAGGGTGCCTTCTGTGGGTGCCGGGTTTCCAACCACACTTGGAATTATGGGATGGCCAGTTATGGGTTCGGAGGATAGAAGGGTTGAAGCGTACAAGGGATTGGTGACGAAAGAGAAGAGGGTGTCTTGTGAGGTGGGTTCGCAAAATGAGAATGATGTGAATGAGGATGGGTTATAAGTGAAGGTAGAGGTGATGACTGTCATTTCTTCCATGGTGGGAGGTGGTGGTGGGGTTGGAGAAGGTGGTGATGGGGGATGCTGGGGTGAGATGGGTGATGTCTGAACGAAGGTTTCAGCAGAGGTCAATGGTGGTGGTGGGGGTAGCTGTGGTTTCAATGGGTACTTCGTGTTCGGTGACGGGTATCCTGATAGTCTTACCTGCGCGTGGTAATGTGTCAACTCTGCGTTTGTCATACCTCACGGACTGGCGGACTGCTGTGTGGACAGCCTCCGGAACTCCTAAAGATTCTGACACTAATTTGAGGGTGTCAATGAAATGTTGGTCCACCCCCTCATCTGATAGCATTTCTTGCATCAAAGCTTGACCTGACACAAGAGAGAGTTGATGCCTTTCTTGTACTGCTTTGATTGTGTCGTATAGCCTTTGTAGTTGAGCTGTATATGCAGGTGCACCTATAATTTCTGGCACTTCTTGTTGCTCATCATGTTGCTCTTGATCATAATCCTCCTCATCTTCCTCTTGTTCTTCTTCTTCATTATCCTCTTCATCCACTTCAACTGTTGTGACAGGTACTTGGGAGGTTGTTGCCTGTGTTTGCACATTCTCCACTTGTTGTGCCTCTTCTGCTTCCAGCTCTACATCTTGTAATAATTGTTCAAAGTCTTCATTCGTGAGTTCTTCCAAAGGTGCACCACTAGGAAATTCAAGATCTGCTGGGACTGGAGGGAATATCAAGGTAGAACCATCGGTGCTGCGTCTTGGAAGTCGGAGTGTGAATGGTCGGACTCTTCGGGGTGGAGGGGTGACGTCTGGTGTTAGGGTGGCTCCCCGTGGTTGGGCACAAGGGACTTGGACAGTACCTCTCATTTTCTTAGAAGGCGGTCCAGTGGATGTCCTGCCTCTAAACTGCTCTACACGATTCCACATTAGGGCCCGTTGAATAGGGATGTCATAAGCCAAACATCTATAAATTATTCTCGTTAGAGCACAGCATCCATATAAAACCTGTTTCCGCGGCCACCGTTTGTGAGCTAGGTGTATCTGATCAATTATCCAGTGGGGTAGGTTGATGGTGAGGCTCTGTGTCTCTGCCAGATACAAACTAAACCAAATCTTTTTGGGCGGCATGGTGAACCTATCTTGTGCAGGAAAAGCAAAGTGTTGCATGCACATGCGAAGGTGTATTGCAATATTAGGCATCATGGACACCATGTCCTTGAGTTTGGTGAGACTTCGGTTCTTCATGTAATCCGGAACTAGGGTTTCCTTCTCTGTAGGAATATGCATTCCGCGCATATCTAGAGCCTCTCTCACCAAGTTGTTTGATAGCCTGAACCTCTTGAGCTCATTCCCCTTTGTCAGAGATGGAATCACAAATGAGCTTGCACCTTTTGGGTTCTTGTTTGGAGTCAGGGTGTTGACGAGATAGTAGCATCGCATGAAGTCAGGCTTTGGGAGCCGTGCACTGAAATATGCATTCAATCCTGCCTTCTCCCATATCGAACGTAGACCTTCGGCATTTTGTAACTTCTCAAATTCTCTTGTAAAGAAATGGTATCTACCTTGCTTTCCATTGAAGTCCAGCTCAGATTCCCATAGATACGTTCCTTCTCCCAAGGGACCTGCAACTTCACTAAACCAGTGGGAAGTTTTGCCTACGGGCATGGTATGGCCACTGGGAGGGTCCGCAATAGGTATGATTTTGATGGCCTGCAGTTCTTCTGGTTTTTCATTTGTCTTAGGCAAAACGGGTAAACTGTCTAAGTCCACCACTTGCTGGCTCGTTTCGGTTTGAGAGCTAGTTCCTGCCGCCTCGGCCATGTTGAAAACTTCGCAGCTGGTTCTGTGAGAATATATGAACAAACGTTAACATTGCAATGGACACAAAATGACACTGTGTCCCCGTTACAACATTAACTTGATGAATTGTGATGTAGTTAGTTGGTTAGTTAGTGCTTGCGTGGATGTGAGTGTGAAGTGTGGTTAGCTGATGCTGACTACCTAAGAGCTAATGGGGGTCGGGTGCAGTGTGAGGTGATACGGTTGGTCAGTGGTAATGAATTTACAAATGGGGTCGGGGCTTTGGTACATGCTTTGGGCTGCCAAACAAACTGATTGGCTGTTGGTCTTGATTTTGTGGAGACTCTGGAGGGTTTCATAAGAGTGTCTGCCTGGAAATGAGGCTTTTTAGAGACCCATTTACAAGTGATTCTGCTCGTGCTCATGTGCCAATGTGTGTTCACGCGTGATGAATACAAGTGGGTATCGGTTGTGCGAGTGAGTGAACCATGTTGTACAGGGTGTGATCTCGGTGTAGCTATTTGAGCCCGCAAGCAAGCCTTAGGCACCCAAATTTGTCTTGATTGTGGGCTAGACTTCATCGACTTCTTGGGTACCCAAATAGACTTTACTTTCGCAGAAGAGTTTATGAAGGACTTCTTATTAGTGTTGATTACTAATAAGAGGTTTTGGCCGTGATGTTGGCCTGGCCGGAACAGGGTGTTTGCCTTTTTGCCTCCATACTTGTTTCATCGGCTGAAACAATCTGCTTTGCTCCTTTGTTTGGCCTCTAGCATAGGTAGTGTTCTGCTTCTTCTGTATTCGATCTGCCTTTGGTTGCTGCATCCCTCTGGCCTTTGGAACAGAAGGGAGTGCCTTCTTATCCTTGACTCTGTTGTTGAGACAATCCTCTTTCTGCATCATACAACGTTGGACAAGAATAGTATTGTCAACTTCATGTGTGCCCCTGGAAGGACCAGGAGTTCGTGCCTTCCCTAATTCTTTGAGTGCCTCATTTTCCAATTCAACCGTAATTCGACTATGATTTACCCATACCTGAAGAAGTCCACTTCTTAGGTTTAGGTTGACTGCATGATCATAGATCCAGTCCTGACCCAAGACAAGAGGCTCAGTGAGGTCCTCATCTTGACACACTAGTACCTTGACTGTCATTACTTCGTCTTGAATATAGAGGGGAAGTTCCACCTCGCCCATGCAAGGGGTTTCCACACCTCCCAATCCTATGAGATATGCTTCTATAGGATTAACAGTTAATTTCAACTCTTGACAGTAAGACAATTTAACCGCACTAGTGGCTGCACCTGAGTCAATCAAGGCTCTTACAGTCCTTGCATCCTTTCCTTGTCCTATATCTAAGGTTATAAAAGGACGTCTATCAATTATTCTATGGGAACTTGTTCCTACGACTTCACACATTGCCATATGATATCCTTGATCTGCATAGTCATTTGTTCTAGGCTGATCTCTACCTTGTCTTCACAACTTCATCCTTCTGATGCGTTCTAAAGCTTCTGCTTGAGCTTCTTCTCGAATCCGCTTTTCTTCTTCCTTGCGTTTCTTGGCGATATTGAGTCGACTTAGCATTTCCTCTGTGAGAGGTTCCTGATATAACTTGACTCTGCATCCACTTATATAGCTTGGGAGAACGTCACCTTCCAATGTGGCTAGTTGCACTGCTCCACTTGTGGAGATCCTTTTTATGATCAGAGGTCCATAACCTCTTTTCTCTAGTTTTCTCGCATGTTGTTTCAAAGTGTATACTAGTACTAGGTCGCCTGCCTTCAACCCTTTATCCTTAACGTGGGCATCAAAGTATGCCTTCTGTCGTTTCTTAGCTGCATATATCCCTGCAGCTGCCCTTAGTCTTGTTTCTCCTAATCGTTCAAGGTCAAACAGTCTAGAGGAGAGTTCATGACCCGTCCATTCATGCTCTTGTGCTACTTTCAATGTAGGTATTAAGAAGTCCAATGGTAGCACTGCATTTTGGCCGAATACCATCTGGAAGGGGGTGGCTTGGAGTACCGTTTTGTAGGCGACTCGGTATGCCCAAACAACATGGTGTAGCTGTTTGTCCCAATCAGAGCATTTATTATTCACTAGCTTGGTCAACACATTGCACAGAATCTTGTTCGTGCTTTCGGCTTGCCCATTAGCTTGTGGGTGGTAGGGGGCAGACTTCTTATGAACTACCAAGAATTCTTGGAGCAGATTTTCAATTACTTCATTCAAGAAGTGAGTGCCTCTATCACTTACTAACTCTATAGGTAGCCCGTATCTGGTGAACACATTCTCAAATAAGAACCTAGCTGTCGTCTGAGCATCATTCTTAGTCGTAGCTTTTACCTCTACCCATTTGGTTAGATAGTCCGTAGCCACAATGATGTATTCAGCATGGGAACCCTTAGCTGGGGGATTAATTGGACCTACGAAGTCTATTCCCCACTTAGAGAATGCACGTCCACCCATCATAGGTTTCAGTGGCATCTCATCCTTGCGTATAGGATACTGGGTTCTCTGACACACATCACATCGTTTCACATAGGTATGTGCGTCCATGTGAAGGGTCGGCCACCAGAAGCCCGCAAATAGTATTGCCTTGATCACCCGATCTGGTCCAAAGTGTCCTCCTGCTACACCTTGGTGAGCAGTTTCCAATATCTTAAGATATTCACTCTCATGGACACAAAGTCTCAGGTAACCATCTTTACCACGCTTGTATAAATTATCACCAATGAGTGAGTAATCCTAGGCTTCTTGCTCTAAACTCCTTTTCCTAGCTAGAGTCATGTCTTGAGGGAATGTTTTCGTCCTCAGGAAGGATACTAGTGGTTCACTCCAATCTGGCACTATGGACACCTGATAAAGAGTGGCATGTTCCACCGGTGGTTTAGTGCAACAGATTGGGCATTCCTTGCACAACTTTTGGACATCAGCTTCCATAGTCGGCCAATGCACTCCGAGTCTCCTTAGTGTTTGTAGGGTTCGTGGCCTTGAATAATGTTGCTCTAATGCACCTACATGTGCTAATTGCAACCATTTAGCGTACTAGTCCTCTTCTACACAACACACCAAGATTCCTTGATCTGTGTGTTTGTACATACTTCCTGCCATGATGTGATACTTTTGGGCTTTCACTACCTCTCTATTCTGGGTGTTCACTACTGGATGGTTAGGCCCGTATGTCAATACTGGCACTAATGGTTTAGCCCACTGTGGCACCACTTCCAAATTAAACAAGTAAGCATCAGGAAGGTCATCTGACACTCCTTGTGGGGCTTCCCCAGACGTGAGTCTAGAGAGATGGTCTGCTCTCAAGTGAGTCCTACCTTTCCTTACCACAACCTCGAAATCATATTCCATTAGCAAGAGAAAACATCTTACTAATCTTCCTGTATTACAAGGTTTGTTTACCAAGTACAACAATGCTTGATGATCAGTAAAAAATTTAAACTTATTTGCAAGCAAATAATGTCTAAACTTTTTAACAGCATATACCATGCCTAATCCTTCCCGTTCCGTAGTTGTATAATTTCGTTCAGCTGCATTTAATTGTCTACTAGCATAGGCAATTGGACGATCCATATTACCTTCACCAGTAGGTTGCGCGAGTACACACCCAATAGCGTAATTGGATGCATCCACATGAACGTGAAATGGCTTATTCCAATCTGGTGTAGTCAAGATTGGGGCTGAACATAATCTTCGTTTAAGCTCCTGGAAGGAGTTCTCACATTCATCAGTCCACTCAAAGTTAGTCAAAAGTCCATACAGAGGCTTTGCTATGATGGCATACATATGTATAAACCGTCGGTAATAACCACAATGCCCCATGAAAGCTTGTACTTCCTTGACATTCCTTGGCCTAGGTAGCTCTGCAATGGCTCTCACCTTCTCTTCATCCGTGGATATGCCATTCTTTGACACTATGTGTCCTAGAATCTTGCCTTGCCTGACCATGAAAACACACTTTTCTGGGTTCAGGCAGACCTGATATTCCCTACATTTGTCAAAGATCTGTCTGAGTTCAGGAATATGAGTTTGTCTAATGTTGGAATGAGCACAAAGATCATCAACATAGACCTCTAAGTTCTTCCTCAAGAACTCTTTGAACACATGGCACATCAGCCTCTGGAATGTAGCTGGTGCATTGGTAAGCCCAAATGGCATTACCCGAAAGGCAAAAATGCCCCATTCAGTGGCAAAAGCCGTCTTATGCTGATCGTTTGGAGCTATGGCTACTTGATTGTAGCCCGAAAATCCATCAAGGAAGCTGTACACCTCCTTGCCTGCCACTCTTTCCAGTAGATGCTCTGTGATAGGAAGCGGGTAATTATCTCGAATTGTGGCTGCATTAACCTTCTTCAAGTTAATGCACACACGCAGCTTTCCATTCTTCTTGGGCACCACTACGATGGGGGATACCCACTCAGTGTGCTCAATTTCATAGATAAATCCAGCTTCAACCAGTCTATCTATCTCTTCTTTGATCTTAGCAGCATAGTTATCATTGTATGTGTATGGCTTCTGCTTAGAGGGTTTGGCATCTGAAGTCATGGGGATGGTGTGTGAGCATATGTCTGGGTCAACACCCTTCAAATCCTTGTAACTCCAAGCGAATACATCTCTGTATTCTCTTAGCAAGGCTATTAGTGCATGCTCTTCTTCCTCTGTTAAGTCATGGCCTATGTACGTGCATCTCTCTTCTCCTTCTTCTAAGGCCACTACTATTTTCTTGGTGGTTTCTTTGTTATCATAGGCCTCCCCTGATTGCGCCTCTCTTTTAGGCATTCTGATCATGACTCTCCTGTCATCTATCTCATATTTCTTAAAATTTTCCGGGACCTCAAACAAAGATTCTTCCTCTTCTGGTGTGACTTCTCTCTTCTTTCTTTTCTTTCCTTCTTCCTTCGGGGTCATATGTGTGGCTAGTCTTACATCACTTGTAAGCTCTCCATGCCTCTGGGGTTGAAATTTTACTTCGCAGAAGTATTCTTCATCTGATGCAAACGGTGGGTCCATAATGATTGACTCTAGATCGGAGTCACTTGCATCCTCAAATGCATCAGGGCTAGGTTCACACTCTTCTAAAATTGCATCTCCCATGATTGGCTCTATGGAGAAGAATGAAATGTCATAGCCATCTTCATCACAGTTGAAGTAATTCGATGGCGTGCACCACACTGGACTCTCCTTCTCGAGAGCTCCACGAGGATATACTCAAAGTAGAAAACCGAGCTCTGGTCGCCACACACAGTACTACGCACAGATGTTGTAGAATACACAGAAAACGCAGTACACAGGGAGCACGAACACAGACTTCTTAGGTTTTTGCAAATGCGGTCGAACTTACAGTCTGTGACTGACCAGGCCACTATATGTTTTATTAAAGAACATATACAAAGAAGTGTCCGGTGGCCATTTGGCCTTTCACATGGACACTAACGGTAACAATCTCCCACTAAAGGCCAATATGGCCAGAGTAACTATGGGAGAAAAAAGAAAGAATGATAAAGAATACCTGAGTGTAAGTATACAAACTATACCTCCCACCTGATGGGCATGTTACACAGTATACAAGTGACTGTGTAAGATCAAGAATCAAGTAACCCCCATCAAGTGACAACAGTGTCGAAAGCTATCCTGTGGTAGAGCTTTAGTCAAAGCATCTGCAGCATTATCTCGAGTGTGAACCTTCTCAAGAATAATGCTCTCAGTGGCTAAGCAATCTCTAATGAAGTGATACCTCACCTCAATGTGCTTGGTCTTTGCATGATAGACCGGATTCTTAGCCAAAGCAATGGCACTCTGACTATCACTGAGCAAGTGAGGTACATGCTGAGGCAAACCCATATCACAAGCAAGACGAGAAAGCCACAATGCTTCCTTACATGCCTCACTTGCTGCAACATACTCTGCTTCTGTGGTGGAAACAGCTGTACATTCTTGAAGACGAGATCTCCAAGAGATAGCACCTCCAGCAAAATGAAAAATGTACCCTGATGTAGACTTACGATTGTCTACACAACCAGCATAGTCAGAATCTGTGTAACCAATAATGGATGCTTTCCCTCTACCTAAGCATAGACACTTGTCCTTAGTGCCACTCAGATATCTCAAAATCATTTTGACCGCTTCCCAATGTTTCTTGCCAGGATTAGACATATATCTGCTCACAACTCCCACTGCAAATGCAATGTCTGGTCTCGTAGCTACCATAGCATACATGAGACTACCAACAGCACACTGATAGGGAATTTTGGTCATGAATTCCTTTTCCTCATCTGATTTGGGGCAGTCATCCTTGCTCAATTTCACATATGTGGGTAAAGGTGTACTCAATGCCTTTCCACCCTGCATATTGAATCGATGAAGTACTTTGGATATGTACTCACTTTGAGACAAGTATATGCATCTTTTACTCCTATCACGAGTAATGCGCATGCCAAGAATATGTTTGGAGTGCAAAAGAAGAGGAGGAAGGAGGAGATGGAACGAGAGAGAAGAGAGGAGAGACGCGCGGATATGCGTGGGAGCCTCGAAACCCACATAATGATCTCTCTTGAGGCAATGCTCTATATATGATGTATATATATGAATATGGGGGTAAGGTCACATGACCCTTACATCCCCAACAATCTCCCACTTAAGGGTCAATGTGACCATAAGTGGTAACATATACAAAGAATGATGTAGGACTATACAATAATGTACAGGAAGAGTCCGGATCTCAACCCATACCAGATCAGCCTACACCAACCGCCTCAAACAAGGTGTATCCATGCACCTCAAACTGCTCTAGACTCATATCGACAAGAGTCGAGCTCACATCTGAGTGATGCAAGAACTGATGAAGTTCCTGCAAAGCTCCCACTCGCTCCATGCCTATGTCAATCATCGAACGACTGACAACTCCAAGTGCAAATGCTCCAATCACAACTGCAATGTCTGGTCTCGAGCATAACAACTCGTACATCAGACTCCCGAATGCTGACGAAACATGTGCTATCCTGGCTAACCTAAGCATGTCAGCCATGCCTCTATCCAAGGCATCCAAAGCACCATCGTCAAGACCAACATGTCCTGACATATCTATGTCAACATCTGGCATGAGCGAATCCAAGAATGACTGCATAACTGCTGACTCCTCAGCATCTAAATCAGCCATGCTCACAACCAAGGATGTATCTAGTTGTGCATCATGAGAGCTAATATGCTCTACCATACACTGTGTATCATGAGAGCTATCGTGCTCTACCACACCAAGTGTATCATCATGCTCCACATGAGCTGACTGCACAACATCAACACCAAGATCCATCTGATGATCTAACTTTAAGTGAGTATCATCACAATGCTCTACATGAGCATCCACATCATGCTCTAAAGCATCCAACTGATCATCCAAAGTATGCTCTATGTGAGCATCCATATGATCAAGAAAATCATGCTCTATATAAGCATCATGAGCATCCGAAATATGCTCTATATGTGCATCCATCTGAGCATCTGAATCCTGCCATACATGTGCATCATGAATGTCAATAGACCTATCTATAGGTAGACAAAATGAGACATGACGAGTCTCACATCGCACATAAGGCTGAACTCCCACTGAGACGAGACTGTCTCTCACATGAAGTACCTGCAGTGGATACATGTGCCCAATCCTGGCACCTCTAACAAGCATAAGCTGTCCCAACTGTAACTGAAAATGATGCTCACCAAGGAATGCATAACATCTGCTCTCCTGTAATTGGCTAACTGAAATCAAGCTCATAGGGAATGAAGGCACATAACGTACATGTCTGAGTATAAGTGATGCTCCACTAGGTAGCATAATGCATACATCTCCTGCACCCTCAATATCATATGTCGTACCATCAGGCATGTGCACACATCCACGACTCTCACCTGAGAATCGACAAAACCACTCACGATGTGGAGTAACATGAAAAGTGGCTAATGCATCAAGCAACCAAGCCATATGTGTGCTATCCAATGAATAAGAGGAATCATGAGATGAACTATAGGAGAAAGTGATATCTCCATCACTAGTATAATCAACTGCCATAGAATCTCCTGAAACCACTACCTGATCTGCATCACGTGCATATCTCTGACGTCGTCGTCGCATCCGCCTGAAGCAACGTCGTCGAATATGGCCCTCACGACCACAATGCCAACATCGAAGTCGTCGATGTGATCTATGTCTCATATGAGTCAATGGACTCACATACATATCATGTAGTCTCTGCCATAATGCACTACTCGTCTCCTCATACATAACAGACTCATATATAGAATCCACAAGCTGTAATCGGATAGTGGAGCTGGCCAATGCATCCATATCCATCCATACGTGATCGGGCATGTCACGAGGCCTCTGTGCATCTCTATGCACATACATGTGTAACCCTGCACGAACCAATGTATGCCACATCTGAGCTTTCCATCTCGGAAAGTCAGTGCCATCAAACCGAGAAGACACCATGCTGGCAATCTAATAGACTAGCAATATAACAAGAGACTAGAAACAATACTCTATCCTGAATAGGATCACACCTGCATATCCATATGCATAACTCACATCACATATGTCTCACTGGAGAAGAAAACCATGTGAACCACCTGTCACATAATCATGCATCTAGCATGCACATAAAACTATGAGCATAAGCCTGCTCACCAAGTCTCCAAAGTGACCAAGTAGATGTGAAAGAATCCTGGGAAAATTTCGACAGAGTATCCCCTGAAAACTGAGCAATCAAACAAGATAACCAATCAACAAAGAACAATGAATAATCTGTCACCACCTGTCACTGATATAAATCAAGAAGATAATGGCAACTACATGTGCCAAAAAACTAATGGCAATACACGCCAATACAATGGCAATACAACTCCCACTCAAGAATAAATCCTGCAAGATGGTCCAACCTGCCACAAACAACCTGTGACCAAGTCCAAGTGAATGGAGATAGTCAATGATCCAAAGCTATCACAAAAGCTTCAAGATCCACAAGAGCTCTCTTTTAGCATAAAAGCCGATAAAATTTCGGCAGCATCTCCTCTGTAAAATGGACTCTAGAACCAAAATAACCATGTGGGAATCACCATCCACATATGCCAAGAATCACACTGGCAAATATATATCAGTCAATGACCAAATGCTAATAATAGTGACAAACGAATGTGTAACTGAGGCTCCAATCTGGATCACGTACCTGCAAAGAAAACAAAGATACAAGTACCAAACAAGATCCAAAATCAACTCTCATAAAAGTATGTGCAACCGGCAAGTAAATCCATAACCAAGTGGCATAAGCAAGATGTAGACCACAATGCCACTATACATCCATGATCGAACTCATGATGACATAAACCTCAAAAAGAGTATACCACAATGTCATCTTACATGCCAAACACGTGACAAAATCATGCTCTACTCTCATATGGAGGAGCTACCACAATGATCATACATGTACAATGCTTTGAAGCTCTGAAAATAAGAGCTTGCACACCATAAATTCTCTCTCGAAGAAGTTCCAAAGCAAATTCAACCTCCAAGTGGAATTAGGGTTGTTTGGGCAAAACTGTACTGCTCTGTGTTTTGCTGTTTCAGAGGTGATAACCTCTGAATCTGAACTTTTGGTCTTCAGCAAACTTGAAGATCTGCTTCTTGGCTACGTAACGACATAAAGAACACCTCAATCGGAGGTGCGTAGCTCAAGATATGCTCAAAATAAGCACCTGCTGTCAATTTCACTTTCACTTGCAACAGTACTGCTCTGTATTCTGCAATTTCGGCAACCTAAAACTCAGAATCTGAATCTGAGTTCTTCTACAAAGTTGTAGCTATCTTTCCAAGCTACAAGCAGCAAGTTGAATCATCGCATTCCGAGCTGTAGAACTCAAGTTATGACAAAAAAACCGAGCTATTGTCCTACTCAATGTAGATTCGCCTTCTACAATACTTTGTGTTTTTCGAATTTTCGGCACTTCAGAAGTCCGAACCAAGTTCTGCGCCCTTCTGTGAAGTTGTAGCTCTCTGTGTTAGCTACACACAGAACTTTAAAACGCGTCAATCCGAGCTTTTTAGCTCGAGTTATGACCGAAATACTGAACAGCTGTCAAGAGATGCCGACCTGCACTTTCTCTTCTTCTCACCTAAGCTTCCATTGAAGCTTCTTGCACACCAGCCTTCAACATGCTCTGATACCAATGAAGGGGTTTGGAGTGCAGAAGAAGAGGAGGAAGGAGGAGATGGAACGAGAGAGAAGAGAGGAGAGACGCGCGGATATGCGTGGGAGCCTCGAAACCCACATAATGATCTCTCTTGAGGCAATGCTCTATATATGATGTATATATATGAATATGGGGGTAAGGTCACATGACCCTTACATCCCCAACAACAGTGAGGTGTCCATTGTTCTTCGTTGATGGCTACATCCATTGTTGCTAGGATTTCTGCCCAGCCGTGGGGTTCAAATTCTTCATCAGGAAATACTACAGGTGCATAGGCTGTGTCTTGAATTGATCTATGTGTTTCTTTTGCACCTAACTCTCTGGCTTCTTCTCTCTTCTCTTCTTCTACTGCTACTTTGCACATCCATAAGTGGGTGTCTTCATGCATCCATGAGGATCCTGATCCTATGGAATGCACAGATTCCGTATCATCTTTGGCTCTATGGATGGGGTTCCATTGGATAGGAGGGACATCCCTATGAGAGTAATCTTTGAGATTCACCTTGGTCGTAACACCTAAGTGTTGCAAATACAAAGAGTTGGTTCCCCAATCCTGTACCACCTGCAACTGTCGCATAAATGGTCTTCCCAAAATCATCTCATAGGCATGGTTTTTGCTAAAATCACATATAGCAAATGTGTGCTCAAACTCAACACCACAGGTGGTGAGAGTTATTCCTTCTAGCAATCCTAAGGGTCTCTCAATATGTCCATCGGCCATCTGCAATTTCATTCTCGTTGGTCTGAGTGCTGGCTTGCCCCAATGCTTCCATAGGGAAGTGGTGGCAATTGCAACTCCTGCACCTGAGTCTAAAATGGCCTTGGTCGTGTAACCCTGGTAGGTAATGGGGAGATAGGTGTTCCCTTCTTCACCTTCACACATGTCTCCTATCTTATACAAGGGTATTTCGGGCACTGTTCTATGGGATCCTACCTGGGAACGAGGTTTTGCTACTTCTGGCACTTGATTGGCTACATGTTTCCATAATTCAGGTCTAACCTTGAGTAGCTCTTCTAACTTGAGATTGCACTGCACTTTGGTGTTTTTCACTACCTCTGTGTTCCTAGGTAAGACTGAATCCTCATTTCGTACCATGACCGTGGGTGCTCTCATGCATGTAGATTTAGCTTCCCATGGGCCCGTGAAGTGGGGTAATTCTTGTAAAGAATTAGACTCAAAGTCTAATCTTTCCTGAGATTGTGTACTTTCCTGCTCTCCATAGATGGATGGGATGTCTTGTGGGAATTGGTCATGTGCATCATCCACCAGTTCAATAGGAGGAGGGACTTCACTTTCTTTAGCCCATTTGTCTTCTTGAATCTCACGTAGGAATTCCGGTGTGAATCGATTCATAGAAGATGATGTGTCTGGCTCCGTAGAATTTGGCACATAAACAACCTGGGAAGGAGGGTTTATTCTATCGTTGGCTCTTTCCTCGTTCTGATAGATAGTAGGAGCATAAGCTTCTTGGGTAGGATTACTTATTCTATCACTTGTCCTCTCCTCAGTTGGATAGGAGTTTGGCACATAAGCTTTCTGGGGGGGAACATAGGTTTTCTGAACAGGTGCATGTTCTCCCTGAGAAGGAATGTAAGCAACCTGTGGAGGTACATAAGCCTTCGAGGGAGGCTCTTCTGCCATTTGGGAAGAAAGATACGCTTTTTGAGGGGGATCATAGACTTCCTGGGTAGAAAGACCTGCTCTTTCACTTGCCTTATCCTTAGGTTGGGCCGCGGGTTCCTTTTCTGATTGTGCAATTAGCTTCTCTATTCTTTCTAATAGTCCGTCAAAGTGTAACTGTGTCTTAGCTGAACTAGAGATGTTGAAGAGGCGACTGGCTTCAAACATGGTCTGAGCCAATTCCACCATTTTGGCACAAATTTTGGTTCATTCTAGCTCTAGTTCTGCCCTAGGATAGCACTTTTCATGATCAGTTACGTTTGGCCCTTCTTGGATTCTGGCCTGATATGCTTTAAGCATCATATTAAGGTCCTCGAGAGTGGGATCTGCTAGGACTGATCCTACTCTAGGGGGTGGTGGAATTAGGTGAGGCGGGTTGGAAGGTGGCGGTTCAGATGGAGTTGGGAATGGTGGGGGTGGGGTAGTGTGAGAGGGAGTTTGAGATGTGAGTTCAGTTATCCTGGCCTTTGTTTCTCTGAGGCTTTCCTCGAGTTCACTCATCTTTTTTGCCCATTGCCTTTTCATTCTTTCACGACTATCTCTCCAAGCTCTAGTCCTCTTCTTTGTCATGCTCTCCGTTTCACTAACATCTGGGCTCTTTTCCTGGCCTACACTTTGGTTTTGTTGTAATGCTTGAGCTCTAGTGACTACCTGTACTGGTGCAGTGGAAGTCACACTCCCTGTGGAGTATACAACTAACCCAATCACGTTGATAGGAGTGATTTTTGGCATATTATTGGGATTCTTAGGGCAGTCTCGTAAGAGATGCTCCTTTCCACACTCTTGGCAAAAGCCCTGGATCGTCACTGGCTGGGGTTGTGTAGGTGGAGGCATGGGACAATCACGAATGAGATGATCTCCCTGACATCTTTAGCATGGTCCTCTAGGGAATGGAGGTCTTACTTGCCTAGGTTGAGGTCTAGGGTTGGGGTTTGTATACATGACGTGTGTGTAATCTGACTCCCAACTAGGTTCACTCGGTTCCTCACTGTAGTAGGACTCGCCATGTTCAGGAGATTGCATGTAATAGGCCTGGGGGCTATCTATGTGTGTGGAATCAAAACTTTGATCACTCGGATCATTCTCTGAAATTAATGGAGTCACTGGGACTATGGCTCTATTCAAATTCTCTTCTGCAGCTGCATATTTTACAGGGATTGCATTTGCTGGAGCAGGAGGTTGTTGTGCTAGCACGGGTTGAGGTCTCTATTGGGCCTGATATTGTGGTGGGTAGTTTTGCTGAGGCCTAGTATACTGCTGTGGTGGATACTGGCTCTGATATCTTCCCTGTTGTGGGTAGGGCTGAGGGTATGTTTGCCTAATAGCTTGCTTATTGTAGGGGCAGTCTTGTGCGGTGTGATTGGTGTATCTCCGCTCTATGGTGCAGTACTGGCTACTAGGATTCACCTGGGGTTGAGCCATGATGGGACACACGTTCGCCATATGGTCACCGCCGCAAGTATAGCATCTTTTCACAGGGGCGAACCTTGGGATTTGCTTACTAGAGACACCTAGTTTTTGAGCTACTTTCTCTGCAAGTTCTTCAATTGATGTGGATTGCGTTGAAGGGAGGCTAGAGGTACTATCTGAGTCCTTGTGGATTTTGGAAAGCTCTAGTTCTTCCCCTAGGTTATCTTCAATGTCAATGCACATGCGTACACACTCTTCTATGGTCCTAGGGTCCTTCAAGTACACATATGATCTTAATTTGGTACTTAGCAATCCATCCAAGAATAATGCCACTTGCTTGGCTGGAGTGGGTAACTCAAGGATAGGGCATCTCTCTAAGTATTGCCTAAATCTTCTTCCTGCAAGTCTCACGATTTCTTGAGGGGTTTGCTTGAAGCTGTGAATCAACGAGGAGGTATTATGCCTTATGCCACTCTTAGAGAATTCGGTGATGAAGGCCTCTAGGAGTTGGTCTATGCTCCTGAACTGTCTCTCATTCAATGGTTGAAACCACGTAAGGGCTGTGTTCCTAAGGGTTAGACCAAAGGCATTGTACTGTGTGAATAGATCCTCCACTTGTTCCGCTCTCAAGACTTGCCTAAACTCAGCCACATGATCATATGGATCACCAGTGCCATCGAAGTAGTTCTTCATGGACTTAACTAGTTGAGTTGGTCTCAAAGTCCTTGTGTGCTCTCTTGGTCTTGGCAAAGGAAAATCATCGACATTTCTTCGGTTTCCTGGGGCTCTATGACCCTCAGGTTCTACTCTATTTGTTTCTGTCCTCGTTCTTTCTCTGCCCCCTGGGTTGGCAAAGCTTACTTCAGGTCTCTCTCTATGTCTGTCTCTTTGAGATCCATGGGCATGGGATGTTCCAGCACCTGGATGACCATAGGACACATTCGATCTTGGTTGGGGGAAAACGAATTCACCCTTCCAAGTGTAAGCATGCCTATCATTTCCCGTAACCACAAAGATCCTCTCTGAAGCGTGATCTAAGTAGGTCACTCTGCCTGGGCTATCAGGATCTTTAAACTCATAGACCATGATTGTTCCTATATCATTTGGCCGATCAGATTTATACCTCCAAAAGGCTTCATCAGTCTCTCGGTTCAACAGAAGATCTATACTCTTGTTATCCTGGGGAATCCACTCAGGAGTGAGAATTCTCGTAAGAACAGATTTCCCTCGAGGGGTCCTAGGCTCTGCTCCCATGTTTCCTTGCTCCAGGTCACCTAAGTCCGCTTCTGGGATCACATTTCCGAATTCGTCTGTCCTATCTGGGTGACTGGTAACTACGTATATGGTTCCTTCTTTGTCCAAATATGCCCCGTTTTCAAACTTGACAGCTGGGTGCTCTAGTCCTATGGACTGGTCAGGGTTTTTAATCTGGACCACGGATCTTCCTAGACCGTCCTCATAGATGCTAGCACCTAATCGGTTCGTCCTAAGGTATTCCAACTGCGTTTTGTAAGGGCCTTCTACTCTGTGCAAGTATGGCACTCCTGAACTTCCCGTAGGTCTGTCCATGCCTTGAGACATCTCTGATTCATTGGTCTCAGAGCTAGGGTAGTATGAGTGGTGGCTCAACTGTTGGGCCCAAGATCTAGCAGTGTGGTTGACGCTAGCCTCTGAAGACCTAAGGCTTTGTCTATCTCTCCCTAGATGTCGTCCTGATCTAAGGTTCATAAGCCTATTTCAGTAGCCCAATTTTGCCCAAGTATAACCTCGTCGCTGAGTTCTTTTGTATCAGTTACTTGATTCTTTTTAGTGGTTACCGTGTTTATGCTCTTGTCAGAAATCACGTCGTCAGGAATATTTGAGTTAATTTCCGCACTGTAAGTTGATCGTTCCACGTTAGATTCTTTCCTTTAAGGTTATCGCATCACGAAGAGATTAGGTTTAATCTTGAGCTTGAGTGCATCGGTAGTCTTCAACTTGACAAATGCCTATCGTTGCCCTGACTTACTCCTAACACTAGTCGTTCTTAGCCTAAGCTAGGAATTGACAAAGGGAGTTGAGAATTCCCAACCTTTTGTTTCCTTCTTGGTTGCCCTTGAGTGCCCAGGAAGTGTGTTCCCAAGCTTGCACTTACTCTTGCTCAGAATGCCCTCAAGTGCTCTTGCTGGATCTGTAAAAGTCCCACGGTTAGCTCAAGACTTAGATTCAAATGACACAATAGACCACTTTCATGTATGTGACTCACAGGCCCAATTATCCTTTGCCTTCATGGAAAATAATCCTAGGGATCCCTCAGTTTTTCTACCTCGGGGTATGGTCAACTTCAAAAAACCCTATCAAAAAACCCCACGAGCTTTCCAACAAAACAAGAATCACAGCAAACGGATTTCGTATGAGAAAATTATGTCAGTTCAGGCTTCAAGGATTAAAACAGGGTTCAAACAGGCCAACAGGGCATCAGGTTTTCCTCGGGTTATTTGCCTATAGCCTCCTTATGTGCTCTAGAGTCCATGATCCATGTCCAAAATTAGCCAAAACCTTCAAATTAAACAACCCTAAAAAATTGGCCAAAATTGGTTGTCAATCGCGATGGATTGGGCTGTCGATCGCGACGGACAGGAGTCGATCGCGACGGACAGGAGTCGATCGCGACGGACAGGAGTCGATCGCGACGGACAGGAGTCGATCGTGACGGATAGGCAGTCGATCGCGATGGACAGGCAGTCAATCGCGATGGATGGGTGTCGATCGCGACGGACAGGCAGTCAATCACGACGGACAGGTGTCGATCGCGACGGACAGGCAGTCAATCACGACGGACAGGCAGTCAATCGCGATGGATGGGTGTCGATCGCGACGGACAGGCAGTCAATCGCGACGGACAAGCAGTCAATCGCGATGGATGGGTGTCGATCGCGACGGACAGGCAGTCAATCGCGACGGAAAGGCAGTCAATCGCGATGGATGGGTGTCGATCGCGACGGACAGGCAGTCAATCACGACGGACAGGTAGTCAATCGCGACGGACAGAGCTGTCAATCGCGATGGATTGAAATTTTGCAAATTTTTCAAAAATTTTTGTGGAAATGTGGTGTGCAAGGTCTCTAGTCTACTGTGGTGCACTCAGATTTACCAAAAAGTGAAAATTTCTGTCAATCGCGATCGACAGAAGTCGGCGACTGCGAGACAGTTCTGCACATTTCCATACCTGCGCGACGTGCTGGAGGGGATGATGCTGCTGAAACCTGCAAGAAACTCCAAAAGCATGCAGAAAATAGCACACAACAGTTCGCTCTCTCGCTCTCTCTCACAAGTGGAATGGAGGAAATGAGGTGGAGATGGTGATATGATCAAAACTGAAAATTTTCGCGATGATGGAGATGGAGGTGGGAGATGGTGATGATGATGATGGTGATGAAGATGGTGAAGAAAAAACAAGAAAATAGATGAAAGTGAAGAAAGTACCTACAACTCCAACGCGTAAACTCTACGTCTTACCATCACACGCTCGTCCTCAAAGCTCGATCCCCGGCAACGGCGCCAAAATTTGGTGTAGCTCAGTGATGAGTAGCACCTCCTTTAATGTCAATCCGGGAAGACTGAGGATGGTATGAAGACCTCGAGCAAGTGTAGGCACAAGTGCGTGAGTGAGAAGCACACTAACATGCACACACATACACGCACACGCGCACACACAGCAAGACAAAGAGCGAGAATCAATGGAGTTCTTAGATTACTTTCCAAAAGCTCTTACAAGTTCATTTCAATTACAAGCTAACCTCAAAAATGAGCTCTGTAGCTCTTTTTATAGTTTTTGACTAGGTTTTGGCCTTGTCCAGACCTAGTGTCCGGCCTAGTTAAAAATTAGGTTCTCTACCCTATTTGGAGGTTCAAACGAAGTCTAAAAAATGTGAAAACTGATAGGTAGGTACTTCTAAAGCTCCTCAAGCTCAAGGACTCCTTGGCTTGCACAAAATGGAGCTACAAAAATACGAAATGATATTTACAATGATGGTTAGTGATAAAAATCACTATTATAAAGATGTTGTTTTTGGAAAAATTTGAAGGCCTATCTGCCAGATCTGCGTCGACTGCTTTGTCTACTTAATCCTTTGCCTTGCTCTGACTCTCTCCGCTGACTTCCTTGTCTCCTCAGTCCTTGGGTGCCCATACTGCTCTCAACATGTCTCTAGCAAACAAATCCCAAGATTTTCCCCAGTAAAGAGATGATATACTTGTGGTGGTGACCATATGGCTAATGTATGCCCCATTATGGCTCAACCCCAAGTGAATCCTAGTAGCCAGTACTGCACCATAGAACCGAGATACACTAATCACACCGCACAAGATTGCCCATACAATAAGCAAGCAGTTAGGCAACCCTACCCTCAGCCCTATCTACAACAAGGAAGATACCAGAGCTAGTACCCACCACAGCAATATGGTAGACCTCAACAAACCTATCAACAACCCTACCAAACCTAGCAAAGGCCTCAGCCTGTGTTAGCTCAACAACCTCCAACCCAGCCAATGTGATTCTAGTAAAGTACGCAGCTGCAAAAGAGAACCCGAATAGAGCCATAGTGCCAATGACACCACTGCTTTCAGAAAGTGACCCGAGTGATCATAGTTTTGACTCTACTCTAATGGATAGTCCACAGGCTTACTACATGCAATCACCTGAGCATAATGAGTCATATTACTCTGAAGATCCAAGTGAACCTAGTTGGGAGCCAGAGTATGCAAATATCATGTACACAAATCCCAATCCTAGACTGCCACCTAGGCACGTGCGACCACCATTCCCTAGAGGACCATGCTACAAATGTCAGGGAGATCACCTTATTCGTGATTGCCCAATGCCTGCCCCTACACAACCCCAATCGGTGATAATTCAAGGCGTTTGTCAAGATTGCGGGAAAGAGCATCTCTTACGAGACTGCCCAAAGAACCCTAATAACATGCCAAAAATCACTCCTATCAACGTTATTGGAATAGTAGTAGACTCAACAGGGAGTGTAACTTCCACTGCACCAGTGCAAGTGGTCACCACAGCTCAAGCATTGCACCAGAACCAAGGTTTAGGCCAAGAAAAGAGTGCCGAGGTTAGTGAACTGAGAGCATAGCCAAGAAATGGACGAGAGCCTGGAAGGATAGCCGAGAGAGAACGAAAAGACAATGGTCTAAGAAGATGAGTGAATTAGAAGAAAGCATAAGAGAAACAAAAGCCAAAATTATTGAGCTCACCTCTCAAACAAACTCTCACATACCACCATCACCTTCATCCCTATCACCATCTAATCTAGCATCTTTCAACCCACCTCATACAATTCCACCACCCCCTAGAGTAGGATCAATATTAGCTGACCCCACTCCAGAAGACATAGACATGATGCTTAAAGCATATCATGCCAGAATCCAAGAAGGGCCAAATAAGACAGATCATGACAAGTGCTACCCGAGAGCTGATCTAGAGATAGAAAGAACCAAGCTTTGTGCTAAAATGGTAGCATTGGCTCATACCATGTTTGAAGCCACTCGCCTCTTCAACTACTCTGGTTCAGCTAAGACACAGTTGCACTTTGATGGACGGTTGGAGAAGTTGGAGAGTATAATTGCAAGATCTGATAAGGAAGCCATATCCCAAGGAAGAGCCAAGGCAAGCGAAAGAAGAAGCATTCCTCCCCAGGAAGCTTATGTGCCTAATTCCACTAAACCAGACACATTTTCTTATATGAATCGATACACACTAGAATTCCTACGAGAGATTCAAGAAGAGAAATGGGCTAAAGAGAGTGAAGTCCCTCCTCCCATTGAACTTGTGGATGACCCACATGATCAATTCCCACAAGAAATTCCTTCTATTTATGGAGAGCAAGAAAGTACCCAATCTCAGGAGAGATTAGGCTTTGAGTCTAATTCCTTACAAGAGCTACCCATTTCACAAGCCCATGGGAGGCTAAATCCACTTGTATGAGAGCCCCCACAGTCACGGTAAGAAACGAAGAATCAGTCATACCTAAGAACACAGAAGTAGTGAAAAACACTAAAGTGCAGTGCAATCTCACTTTAGAAGAGCTACTCAAAGTTAGGCCAAAACTATGGAAACATATAGTCAATCAAGTGCCAGAAGTAGCAAAACCTCGTTCTTAGGTAAGATCTCATCGCACAGTACCTAAAATACCCTTGGACAAGATAGGAGACATGAGTGAAGGTGAAGAAGGAAACACCTATCTTCCCATTACCATCAGGGGTATACAACCTAGGCAATTTTGGACTCAGGTGCAGGAGTGGCAATTGCTACCACTTCCCTATGGAAGCATTGGGGCAAACCAGCACTCAGGCCAACGAGAATGAAATTGCGGATGGCCGATGGTCACATTGAGAGGCCCTTAGGACTATTAGAAGAAATAACTCTCACTACATGTGGTGTTGAGTTTGAGCATACATTTGCTATATGTGACTTTAGCAAAAATCATGCCTATGAGATGATTCGGGGAAGACCATTCATGCGACAGTTGCAAGTGGTACAGGATTGGGGAACCAATTCCTTGTACTTGCAACACTTAGGTGTCATGACCAAAGTTAATCTCAAGGATTACTCTCATTGAGACGTACCTCCCATCCAATGGAACCCCATCCATAGAGCCAAAGATGATACTGAGTTAGTGCATTCCATAGGATCAAGATCATCATGGATGCATGAAGACACTCACTTATGGATGTGTAAAGTAGCAGTAGAAGAAGAAAAGAGAGAAAAGGCCAGAGAGATAGGTGCGAAGAGACCCATAGATCAATTCAAGACCCAGCCTATGCACCTGTAGTATTTCCTGACGAAGAATTTGAACCTCACGATTGGATGGAAATTTTAGCAACAATGGACGTAGCCATCAATGAAGAACAATGGACACCCCACTGTGATGAGGATGGCTATGACATTGCAGTCTTCTCAATAGAGCCAATCATGGGTGATTCGGTTCTTCAAGAATGTGAACCTAACACTGATGCATTTGAAGATGCAAGTGACTCCGATCTAGAGTCAATCATTTTGGACCCACCTTTTGCATCAGATGAAGAATACTTCTATGAAGTGGAAGTTCACCCTCAGAGACATGAAGAGCTCACAAATGATGTGAGATTAACCACACAAGTGACCGCTAAGAATCTAGGAAAGAAAAGAAAGAAGAGAGAAGTCACACAAGAAGTAGGAGAATCGTTGTTTGAGGTCCGTGAGAATCTCAAAGAGTATGAGATAGATGATAGGAGAGTCATGGTAAGAATGCCTAAACGTGAGGCACAATCAGGAGAGGCTTATGATAACAAAGAAACTACCAAGAAAGTAGTTGTAGCCATAGAAGAAGGAGAAGAAAGATGCATGTACATAGGCCATGACTTGAAGGAAGAAGAAGAGCACGAGTTGATAACCTTGCTAAGAGAATATAGAGATGTATTCGCTTGGAGCTACAAGGACTTGAAAGGTGTAGATCCCTACATATGCTCACACACTATCCCCATGACCTCAGATGCCAAAGCCTCTAAACAAAAGCCATACACATATAATGATAATTATGCTGCTAAGATCAAGGAAGAGATAGATAGATAGGTTGACGCAGGATTCATCTATGAAATTGAGCACACTGAGTGGGTATCCCCCATTGTTGTTGTGCCCAAGAAGAATGGAAGCTATGTGTGTGCATTAACTTGAAGAAGGTTAATGCAGCCACAATTCGAGATATTTATCTGCTTCCTATCATTGAGCATCTACTAGAAAGAGTAGCAAGCAAGGAAGTGTACAACTTCCTTGATAGAATTTCTCACTACAATCAAGTAGCCATTGCACCAAAAGATCAACATAAGACAGCTTTTGCCATAGAGTGGGGCATATTTGCCTTTCGAGTACTTCCATTTGAGCTTACCAATGCGCCAGCCACATTTCAAAGGCTGATGTGCCATGTGTTTAAGGAATTCCTGAGAAAGAATTTAGAAGTCTATGTTGATGACCTTTGTGCACATTCCAACATTAGACAAACACATATACTCAAAATCAGGCGAATCTTTGACAAATGTAGAGAATATCAAGTCTGTCTCAACCCAGAAAAGTGTGTGTTCATGGTTAGGCAAGGCAAGATTCTAGGACACATAGTGTCAAATAATGGCATATCCACGGACGAGGAGAAAGTGAGAGCTATTGCAGAGTTACCTAGGCCAAAGAATGTCAAGGAAGTGCAAGCTTTCATGGGGTATTGTCGTTATTATCGACAGTTTATACACATGTATGCCATCATTGTGAAGCCTCTGTACGGACTTTTGACCAATTTTGAGTGGACTGATGAATGTGAAAACTCCTTCAACGAGCTCAAAAGAAGATTGTGTTCAGCACCAATCTTGACCACACTGGATTGGAATAAGCCCTTTCATGTGCATGTGGATGCATCCAACTATGCTATTGGATGTGTGCTAGCACAACCTATTGGTGAAGGTAATATGGATCTTCCAATTGCCTATGCTAGTAGACAGCTAAATGCAACCGAACGGAATTATACCACTATTGAACGAGAAGGATTAGGCATGGTATATGCAGTTAAAAAGTTTAAACACTATTTGCTTGCAAATAAGTTTAAATTTTTTACTGACCATCAAGCATTGTTATATCTCGTGAACAAGCCATGCAATATAGGTAGATTAGTAAGATGGTTTCCCTTGCTAATGGAATACGACTTTGAGGTTGTGTAAGGAAAGGGAAGACTCACTTGAGAGCATACCATCTCTCTAGGCTCACATCGGGAGAGGCCCCACAAGGAGTATCAGATGGCCTTCCTAATGCTTACTTGTTTAATTTGGAAATTGTGTCGCAGTGGGCTAAGACATTAGCACTAGTATTGACATACGGGCCTAATCACCCAGTCATAAACACTCAAGATAGAGAGGTAGTAAAGGCCCAAAAGTACCACATCATGGTAGGAAGTATGTACAAGCATACAGATCAAGGGATATTGGCTTGTTGTGTGGAAGAGGATGAGTATGCTAAATGGTTGCAATTAGCACATGTGGGTGCATTAGAGCAACACTACTCAAGGCAAAGAACCTTACAGACATTGAGAAGACTTGGAGTGCATTGGCCAACTATGGAAGCAGATGTCCATAAGTTGTGCAAGGAATGCCCAGTCTGTAATATTAGGCCACCTGTGGAGCACGCCACACTATACCAAGTGTCCCTAAAACCAGATTGGAGTGAACCATTAGTAGCCTTTCTGAGAACAAAAACATTCCCTCAAGACATGACTTTGGCTAGGAAAAGAAGTTTAGAACAAGAAGCCCTAAATTACTCACTCATTGGTGATAATCTATACAAGCGTGGTAAAGATGGTTACCTCAGATTATGTGTCCATGAGAGTGAATACCTCAAGATATTGGAAACTGCTCACCAAAGTGTAGCAGGAGGACACTTTGGTCCAGGTCGAGTGATCAAGGCAATACTATTTGCAGGATTTTGGTGGCCCACCCTTCACATGGATGCATATACCTATGTGAAGAGGTGTGAGGTTTGTCAGCGAACTCAGTATCCTATACGCAAGGATGAGATGCCATTGAAACCTATGATGGGTGGACGTGCATTCTCTAAGTTGGGAATAGACTTTGTTGGTCCTATTAATCCCCCAGCTAAGGGTTCAACACTGAATACATCATTGTGGCCACATACTTTCTAACCAAATCGGTAGAAGTAAAAGCCACCATGAAGAATGATGCTCAAAGGACAGCTAAGTTCTTATTTGAGAATGTGTTCACAAGGTACGGGCTACCTATAGAGCTAGTAAGTGATAGAGGCACTCACTTCTTGAATGAAGTCATTGAAAATCTTCTCCAAGAGTTCTTTGTGATACACAAGAAGCCTACCCCCTATCACCCACAAGCGAATGGACAAGCCGAAAGCACAAATAAGATTCTGTGCAATGTGCTCACCAAATTAGTGAATAATAAACGCTCTGATTGGGACAAACCGCTACACCATGCTGTTTTGGCATACAGAGTTGCCTATAAAATGGTACTCCAAGTCACATCCTTTTAGATGGTATTTGGCCAAAATGCAGTGCTACCATTGGACTTTTTGATACCTACATTGAGAGTAGCACAGGAGCACGAGTGGGCAGGCCATGAGCTCTCATCTAGAATCTTTGAACTAGAACGATTAGGTGAAACAAGATTAAGAGTGGCAGCAGGAATTTATGCAGCCAAGAAAAGACAAAAAGCATATTTTGACGTACATGTGAAGGATAAAGGCTTGAAAGCAGGAGACCTGCACGGAAATTAGAGAAGAGAGGCTATGGACCTATGATCATAAATAGGATCTCCACAAGTGGAGCAGTTCAATTAGCTACACTGGAAGGTGATGTTCTCCCTAGTTACATTAGCGGATGCAGAGTCAAGTTATATCAGGACCCCCTCATGGAGATGTTAAATCGACTCAATACTACAAAGAAACGTAAATAAGAGGAAAAACAAATTCGAGAAGAGGCATAGGCAGAAGCATTGGAACGCATCCGAAGGATGAAGTTGAGAAGACAGGGTAGAGATCAGCCTAGGACAGATGCCTATGCAGCTCAAGGATCTCATATGGCTATGTGCGAAGTTTCAGGTATTAGCTCTCAGAGAATAATTGATCGACGTCCTTTTGTAACCTTAGAGATAGGACAAGGAAAGAGTGCAAGGACTGTAAGGGCCTTGATTGACTCGGGTGCAGCAACTAGTGCTGTTAAACTTTCTTACTATCATGAATTGAACCTAATCGTCAATCCTATAGAAGCATACCTTATAGGATTGAGAGGTGTGGAAACCCCTTGCATGAGCGAGGTGGAACTTCCCCTCTACATTCAGGATGTTTTAATGACAGTTAAAGTACTAGTGTGTCAAGATGAGGATCTCACTGAACCTCTTGTCTTCGGTCAAGACTGGATCTATGATCATGCAGTCAACCTAAACCTAAGAAGTGGACTTCTTCAGGCATGGGTAAATCGGAACTGCATTACAATTGAGTTAGGAAATGAAGCACTCAAGGAACTAGGAAAGGCACCAACTCCTGGTCCTTCTAGGGGTACACATGAAGATGACGATGCTATTCTTGTCCAAAACTATGTGATGTAGAGGGATGATTGTCTCAACAAAAAAGTCAAGGATACGATGGAACTCCCTTCTTTTCCAAAAGCCATCGGGATGCAACAACCAAAGGCGGATCAAATACAAAAGAAGCAGATGATCTATGCTCGAAGCCACAAGAAAGTACGAAGCATAGTGTCTCAACCACCAAAACAAGTGTGGGTGCGGAAAGGTGACCAACCTGTTGTGGTCCAGTCACAACCACTACCTCAACTTCATATTAGTGATCAACGACAGGACACTAATAATAAGTCCTTCAAAAATTCTTCTACCAAAGTGAAGTCTATTTGGATACCTAAGAAGTCGATGAAGGCTGACCCACAATCAAGACAAATTTGGGTGCCTAAGGCTTGCTTGAAGGCTCAAATAGCCACACACAGAACACACCATGCACAACATGGTTCACTCACTCGAACAGCTGATACCCACTCTTATACGACACACACGAATACATATTCGCCCATGAGCACGAGCAAAATCACTTGTAAATGGGTCCCCAAAAACCCTCATTTCCAAGTAGACACTCTCATAAAGCCCTCCAGAATCTCCACAAAACCAAAACCAAAAGTCATTCATGGTGTTTGGTAGCCCAAAGCTTGTAATAAACCCCCTGACCCCATTTGTAAATTCATCTCCACCTACTAACTGCATCATCCTTACATTGCATCTTTCCATTTAGCTCATAGGACTATTCATCCACTAACTACACACACAATCACCGAGCACTCGCTAAATAACTAACCTATCACTAACCTCATGTTAATGTTGTAACGGGGACAAAAATGGTTCTATCTTGTCCATTACAATGTTAATACATGCTTCTATATTCTCATAGAACCAGCAACCAAGAAGTAACATGGCAGAAGCAGCAGGAACTAGTTCCCAAGCAGGATCCATTGCCCAAATTATGGACATTGAAACCCACCTCCTCAAACCACAACTCACCAAGAGGCCTCAGGAGCTCAGAGCGGTGCATGTACTTCCCATTCAAAACCCTCTGCAAGGGCATACATCACAAGTTGGCAAACATGCACACTAGTTTAGTGATGTCGCAGCTCCATTGCATGCCATACTGTGTGCTCTTGGCTGATTACAATGTAGAGATTCAACGAAGGTGTGGCAAAGCCCCGGCTTTCGCCACTCAATTTGGCCTCGATGATCTACCTGAATGTGCTAAACAAGGGTCAACCTTTCAACCCACCTAGAGGATTCGTCTTCTCGAGACCTATCCAGAAATGGTTTGCACCTGGAATAACATCCCATTGTTTATCAAGTATAATCCATGTTACATTCCAGTGCTCCGACGACGCACCTGGCCCGAGTTTACCATTGCTGTCAAGAATGTCAAAGGTTGTGTAAAGTGGTTGAATTATGTCTATTTAGCACCTCCACAAGGACAGCCCTTGGTTTCTTATATGATTTCTACCATCCGTCACTAGAGCCTTAGACTACGGAACACCCCTGACGTGATGGCACAGATGTGCATGAAAATCTTTGAATTAATGTTGATCACATTCAAAACATTCAAAAACACCAAAGACCCATATTTCTCAAGAGTCGGCTTCAATGCGGGCAACCTTGCAAGAGAACAAGGATTACGACCACCACATGCTTGAGAGATGACTCTCCTCCCAACCAAATGCCTCTATATATAGCTCTTTCCAGGGGATTGCCTTCTTGGGCAGTTGGATACTAACCGTCCAAGTGACATCCATGTAACTGCATGTGCGCCAAGTGTCCTAGTTAACTCGAGTTAACTCAACTGGATGCTTCTAGAAGGCTCTAGATCTCTTTGGGCAAAATACTCTCCCCATGTTCCCCATGGGGATTGAACCCAAGACCTCCTCCTTCACATCCATGAGACTTAACCACTAGGCTAAGTGGGTCACTTGTTCACAAGAGCACAAGACCTCCTAGTAAGTCTAAACTCGAGATCTTTGGTCATACACACGGATGACCAAACGGTGTCCGATTTCAGATCTGTCTGAACCGGCTAGACCCTTGGATCATAGAGTTACTTTATTACATTCTTCCCCCCTTGGAAAATATTTTCGTCCTCGAAAATAGAGCTATATACATATTGTAGGCAACTCTTGAGCCTCATGTTCTAAAACTGGAAGAACATGGTCATGTTTCAAAACTCGAAGAACATGTCTCATCTCTGTGGTGGCATCCCTGCCCAAATGATTCAAAGCACTACCTGGTTTTGCACTTTGATGAATAGGAAAAAGTACAAACTAGTGAAGAATAATGAGGGTGGATCTAAATACATCCCTGGCTAATTCATAGTTTCTGGATGTGCGATCTAGGCACAAACATGTGAACTAGGTAGATTCAAATTACTAGTCCATTTCTGGGCATGACTGGTGCATGGACTTAGTAATGAAGGTGGGATTCTTATCCCTCGCAAGACTTTGAGAATTCTTGAGTCACTTGAATTTGTTTTGGAGAACTTGAAGTTTAGTTGTCTCAAACATCTAACGTAGATGTTTATACAATGGTTTACTTTGATCCAACAGTTACTTGATTTTTTCACCCGACTAGAGGACTACTTTGTCCTAATGGGTTGAAAAAATCCTATGTAAACTGTAAGAGAAAGTTACCAATTTCTTTGAGTCAACCATACTATAACTTGCCCAATACAAATCCATAATGAAATTTGTCCAACTTAGGACACTTTTCTCAAAGACTTTAACTGAAAGTTCTTGGGAATTGTCAATCTAATGAGCAATTTCTAACTTCTTTATTCTAGAGTATACTGGACTCTAGGAAATCATTTATGCTATAACTTGAAGCAAACTCAAATATATAAGTCCACTTAGACTTATTTTCTTTTGAAGATTGAAAAGGTTCTTGTACATAACATCTATCTAGGATGTTCATGTTAGTTATCTAGTTCTAACCGGCTAACCCTGGTCTTTTGCAAAAGGAATCAGATACTATATCCGAGTCAATTCCAAAAGATTTGGAAAGTGGAAAGAAAAAACTAAAATTGTGTACAACCAATTCATACTTCGAAGATACATAAATTTGCTATAAGTCAAAGGCTAGATGACCAAGGATTTTAACTTCTCAAAGATCTGTTTCAATAGGGCATGAAGCATTGTCTTTATCTTTAAGAGAAATAAGCTGGATTCTCAAAAATATTCAAAGAAAATCAAAAACATCATCTAACCACAAGATACTAGTGTGGTAACCAACATCAGTGTGTTGACCCACTGAGGTTCTATCGATGAGTTTAGTTTTCAAATAATGCTTCACTTGAGACTAAGTTCAAATCCAATTCAGTCCTTCTGACTCCTTACTAGTAATGCAATTCTTGTGCATTTCTTTGAGTTAAAAGAGTGAATTTACTAAGTTTCACTAGGAACTTGATGCTTGACTTAGTCAATTAAATCTTTAGTTGAAAAGATCAACTCAAAATCAAAGTCCAACTTCTTTCAGAAATTTATCAAATATCTCTAATCAATAACACTTAAGCTTGAAGTGTTTTAAGAAGATCTTGGAAGTTACTTACTTCATATCTTTAGTTTCTTTGATCTTGAATTTATCTTGAAGTATCTTGAGATCCTTCTTGAATTTAAACTCCTCCTTTGAAGTTTTAATTCCCTTGAAGATCAGACCTAACTTCACGATCCAAATGAAGACTAAAAGATAATCATCATCTCACGGTCCGATGTCCCATACCATCTTTCCTACATCAATCTGAATATAAAATCTGGTGTCCCATACCACCTTATTTTATACTCACATTGACGTGTGAGTGAATTTTATCCTAAAGTCTACAACATCTTTTTGATAGAGAACCTTCTAGCTTTAATTCTTGACAAGAATTTCGCAGTTTCAAGTACTATCTCTATCTTGATATTCTAGGTTTTAATCCCTTGACATGATCATTTCACGATCTTGTGCTTTAACCTTGGGAACTTGAAAACCTTTAATAGAATATCTCCAATCCTTTTTGCTAGGGTTTTCAAATGAAAACCAATCAGAATTCCAAGTTCTTGAATTTCTCAAATTCAAGTTCAATTGGCTATTCTTGAACAATTTTGTAGTGACAAGAGCTTTTGACTTCTTGTCTTTAGATTCCTTTCTACTAATGCTTTTAGGTACCTATCCTGGCGAGGAATTTTATAGGAATCTCTCTGTTGCTTAAGTCTAAGCATCCGCTCATGCTTTCTGGATTTGTACCAAAATCCCTTTAAGGATAGGCAAATGTTTATATTTTACCTTCCACAGACTTAAGTATCGTTTTTACGATTGCATACTACATTTTTGGAATTCCTTCACTCTGTTCATACTTGGAACAACTTACTTTTTTCACAATTTTCCATTTTATAAATGGAACTTGAGTGAATAATTCCTAATGGAATTTTCACTGCCAATACTTGGGCAATCTACAGAGTAGTTCTAATCGCACATTCTTGGACAATCATGGCCAAGTTTGATCAAGTCTGGTTGATACTTGCGACAAAAATAAAGACTTAGTCTTTATCTTTTAAGATCTCTTAAACTATCTTAAGCTTCTTTGCTTACCTGCATGATTTTAGAGATCTTTCCCTCAACTTAAGTCCAAGCATTTTCTAATGCTTTTCAGATTCCAACGCTAAGAATCTATGATATACCTTAAGGTTATATCACTATTTGGACTTAAATACCAAAATTGGTGGTTAGGGATTTGCTGGGAACTACTTGCTATAAAACTTCTCTTGAAAGATGCTAGTCTCACATCTGGGGAGATTTTTCTTTCAAGAACTTTTTAATTCCTACCAAGGAATCAAATACTAAGCTAATGATTCACCTTGGAATCTTTTGCTTTCCAGTCTAATGATTCATCTTGGAATCTTCTACTTTACTGGAAAGATCTTCAAAAGGAATTCTAGACTTTTGGATAAGACCAAGACTTAAGGCTTTGCTTGTCCAAAAGACATTCTCATTTAACTAATGAAATAGTTAATTGGACTCTTTCATTAGCTTATCTTTAGGAAATAGCTTAATTTCCAGAGATTACTTTGCTTGGGTCTCTTCAGGGCCTTACCACTTGAAGCTAATCTTTTAGGAAAGAACTTGTTTCCTAAATTGTCTTTAGGAAATATCGTGATTTCCAAAGCTATATCTGTTTCAAAAATGAAAATAATTTGAATCATTTCATTATTTGTCATGACTTTAGGAAATTACTTGATTCCTAAAGATCAATTAATATTTATCTTGGTTTCTTTTTTTAAGCCTTGAGTTAGCTTTAATAGAATCAAGAAAGTTTCCTTCAAAAGTTTTCGCGTCGATTGAAGTCCTTGCATCATGCCTCGAGATGCATTTCTGGAAACTAACAACTATGAACACTAGAGTTCCAGGGATTCTAGAAGTTCAATACTTCTACTTATTTTCATCAATGTTTGATGAATATTAAAGTAATAAACCTTCCAAATTTTTTGAACTTACAAGTTTCAACAAAAACTTCCTTTCTTGGGTGCATGAACATGAACATCCAAAAAACAACTAAATCCTCGTTAGTTGCTAAGATTGTCTAGGTTTCTTCCCAAACTTACACTGAGCATGCACATTGGAAAGTAGCTCTATTTTCTTGGCATCTCAATGACAAGAAAAAATGAATACTTACTTTCAACATGCTTTCTTTTCCTCAAAAAGACTCCTACTAAGTGGTACCTATGTATCACGTTTTTGGAAAAAAATATACTAGATACTTAGTTGCATGATGGTCAAGATCCTTGCAACTAGGTGATTTTCTATTTTTTCCACCTAGCTAAGTCAAGTTAGAAAAAGAAAGGAATGAAAGTATACATGTTCAACTACTTACCAAAAGATCATGCGTATGCACATGCATCTACTTGCATGCAAATGCATGTTCATGTATGCAATGGCCCATTCTTGCATGTTCATATATGCAAATGCCCATTCTTGGGTGCAAATGCATGCGAGTATATGCAAGTGTAATGAAATTAAGCAAATCTCAAGCTTATTAGGTATGCAAACAAGCATCCATGCAAAAACAACCTGCTTGCTATTCTGGCAAAAGGTAATTATTCAAGTGCATGAACTGGAGAATTAACTACCTTTCCCAAGCAAGTGCAAACTTGATGTGCATAAAACATTCTTTTATGCACAAATAATCTTTTCATTTTTGTGCATGAATGGAAATAGAAATTTCAACTGCATACCAAAAATTAAAAAGTACTTTGTATACTTTTGTGTCATTTTAATACCGTTTAGTCCTCTAATTAGCTTTCATGTTGAGATAATCATAATTGGACTATGCTTTTAGTCCTAATTAATGCATCCGAAATGAAAGCATTCGAGCAAACAAATATCAAAATGAAAACATAATTTGGAAAATACTTAGCTCCACATAGAGCTACGTCCTTCCCTTGATCCTTTGGAAGAGTGATTCTTCATCTTGGTTAACTTCAGTCTCCTTGCTTTGAAGAATCAGTGTATGCACCATCCGCCACAGATGCATATCCCTCCGCTGATTGTACTTCTACAATTATCTGGTCATATATTTGGTATGGTGTTTTTGGAGACTGAACAGCTCACGAATAGATCACAGTGGATAAGATGTGGATTGACCTCCCAGGTTACGAGATCGATCCCGCAAAGCGATCAGTTTGTGATTTCCTGTGAATTAGGATTTCTGCTTTGCTTAGAATCCACATCAAATAATTTGCAGGGTGTATAGTCACGACAACCGGTTGTCTCATTGGCTACGACGAAAGCTTGCCCTCTATGAGGTAACGGGATCGAATCCTGACCTCGACCTTTTTTACAGTATCTCTTTTCTTTTTGGAGATATATGTAAAACATATATTGGAGATATATGTAAAACATATATGCAACATGCGTGCAACTTGGACAGCATGGATAAGGCAACTTCCTTTGCTCATAACAGGACAGGATCGAACCTGTCATCTACTGCTAAAGGTTATGCAACCTTTCGCTTTAAAAGTACAAAGTGCTGCAGCGCCGTCTGCCTACAGCTGATAAAACAATGATTAGACTTTGATTGACAAAGAGGCTACAGCGCAAATCTTAGCCGTATGCCTGCGGTTATCTGCTCTGGCGAAATCTTATATCTGGACGTCAAGCTCCAGATATTGTTCAAGATAGACACCCAGGGAATAGTATAGGAGAATATCTTATTCCTCGCACGGATGCGACGTCACGAGTTCGATCCCTGAAACCATGTACATGCTTCATGTACTCACGACAAATATATTTTACTATAGAGTTGGTTGGCAGTAGACGGTGTTCAAATCTCCTGATGATCAAAATGGTACTGCGAACACAGACTTTACGCACGTACAAATATCAGAATCGATTCCTTTACACATCCATCTGAAAAACTCGTTCGGGATCCAGTGCAGCCATGCGTAATTGCACTAATATATATGGATTGATGTACTATAGCAATCAGTAGTACATGATCATAACGGGTAGCCTGAATACTTATGTAACGCAGGTCCTGAGATCACGTCTGGGCGATTCTACAAGAACTTTACTTGGATTTTGCATCGGTTCTAATGAACTGCTACACTCTGGTCTCGAGTGTTGTTTTCCAAGATAATTAGAGCAATCTTCTATTGCCAGTACGTGTCAGATTAAGACAATCGACCGAGATAAAACTATCAGCAGATAAAGGACGTTTCAGCGTCTTTGTGGCTATGTTGTAGTCATCTAAACATCATGTGTCCGATTCTGAGGATCGAAGTATGATGAATGATGTAGACATGTGCTATTTGAACAGCTTCGTCTTTAGTTTCTGAAGCAGCAGCACAAATTCACCGGGTCGCATGAATAGCACAGTGAGCCAAACCATAAGATATTCAGCTTTGAATAGAATCACCAGCGTCCTTTAGTCTTGTGGTTAAAGCAATATGTCCACCACGAACTGGTCATAAGTTCGAATCCTGATAGCGCAACAGACTGTCAGAAGTGAAATCTTTTGCTCTGTTGAAGCTTTCCTTATGCGCCACCAACAAAAATCAATGAAACTTATCCATACTCGGGAGAAGAAATTGAGCCAAGGAAGGCGAATAAGAGCGCTCGTGGTATGATAAGGGGAAGCTCTATTAAGATGATGAACCACCAAGGTGACCATGAAAGCTTGGCTCTGATACCAATGCAAGAGAACAAGGATTACAACCACCACATGCTTGAGAGATGAATCTCCTCCCAACCAAATGCCTCTATATATAGCTTTCCAGGGGATTGCCTTCTTGGGCAGTTGGATACTAACCATCCAAGTGTCATCCATGTAACTGCATGTGCGCCAAGTGTCCCAGTTAACTCAAGTTAACTCAAGTGGATGCTTCTAGAAGGCTCTAGATCTCTTTGGGCAAAATACTCTCCCCATGTTCCCCATGGGGATTGAACCCAAGACCTCCTCCTTCACATCCATGAGACTTAACCACTAGGCTAAGTGGGTCACTTGTTCCCAAGAGCACAAGACCTCCTAGTAAGTCTAAACTCGAGATCTTTGGTCATACACACGGATGACCAAACGGTGTCCGATTTCAGATATGTTTGAACCGGCCAGACCCTTGGATCATAGACTTACTTTATTACAAACCTAGACCTGGTATATGACATGAGCACCACCCCCTCAATCAAGGTAATATATGCTTGGCATGCAAGAATAAAATACCTCCCAACTTGGTTCAAACAAACTTTTGAGGAGATGTCGTCACAGGGTTCTGGGAATATCACTCGGAAATATTCGTACCCAGGCCCTCACATCTCCTTCAACTATTCGCTATGGAGAGGACCTTGCACTCAGATCAATTGCGGCTACCACATCCGGACATTCGAGGGCCAGCAGATTGGGATGCCTTGTTAACAGACCTAGCACGGGGGCTGCGGCTGGAAGAACATCACCTTGCTTCAGATGTGGTTCATTACTATGTCCAACGCTCAGCCAAACAAGGGTCTGTTAGAGACGATAGATGCGAGAGAGGGGGGGTGTTGGCACCAGTCAAGGTACTCAAGGATCCACAAAACAAGGAAGTCAAAGAAGGGAGTCAGAGCAAGGATCAAGCAGGCAAAGTAGTCAATGCAGATCTAGTAGATAGGCCCTTAAATTTTTCCAAATATTTCCCAAATAGTGATTCTCATCACTCTACACCATTGTAAATACCATTCCACCTTTTGGTAGCTCCATTTTGTGCAAGCCAAGGAGTCCTTGAGCATGAGGAGCATTAGAAGTACCTACCTATCAATTTTCATCTTTTTTAGACTCCGTTTGAGCCCTCAAATAGGTGCTAGAACCTAATTTTTAACTAGGCAGAACACTAGGTCTGGACAGGGCCAAAGCTAGTCAAAAACTATAAAAAGAGCTAGAGAGCTCATTTTTGGGGTTAGCTTGTTGTAGTTTTGAACTTGTATGAGAACTTTGTTGCAATAGAAGTGATTCCATTGTCTTTCTCTCTTTGTTCTTGCTGTGTGTGCACGTGTGTGTGTATGTGTGTGCATGATCGTGTCTCACTCACACACTTGTGCCTTCACTTGCTCGAGGTCTTCATACCATCCTCATGTCTTCCCGAATTGACATTAAAGGATGTGCTACTCATCACTGAGCTACACCAAATTTATAGGTAGCCAGAACGAGAAAGATTTTCCATTCCACTACGAGATATATGGCCCAAATGACCATGCCAAATACAAGCCATAGGCTATTCAGTAACAGCAAACAAGTGTTCTTTTTGTGATACAAATAAAGGATAAAGTGAGCCAACTTTGCTTCCTTTTGCCATGACCATATTGCCCTTTGATATGTGAAAGGACTGAGCATAGAAGACCACCTTGTAACCAAGGTCATCAAGTTGACCAACTAACATCAAACTGCATGATAACTGAGGTACATGGCGTACATTATGCATAGTAAATTTTGAACCATCAATGAACTGCACAACCACATCTGCAATCCCCACAACATCACACTGGTAAGAGTCATCAAGTCTCACGGTACCAAGAGACTTTGCTGCATAATTAGAGAACCATTCTCTGTGTGGTGTCACATGGAAAGAAGCACTAGAATCTAGCAGCCATGTGTGAGAAAGATAATCAGCCATAAGCGCTTCAGATGGCACAATACTATCAAGTGTCAACACATGAGCATCATCTGAAATAGCATTAATTTCTTCAATCTTCACAGTCGAAGTAGATGGTGCAGGTAACTATTTAACATGCCCATCAACATTCTGTCCTTTACCTTTAGCATTCTTTAATGCATAACAGTCTTTCTTCATATGTTCTTTCTTATGACAATAATGGCATTCGATATCCCTCTTCCTTGATTTACTTCTACTCTTATTTCGTTGACCATTCTTTTCCTTGTTCTTGCTCCTGCCACGATGTTGATTCTTTCCTTGTTAAGAATCATGAACATTATATGCATCTCCACTCTGAGTGCCAACCATAGATTTTCTATGAATCTCCTCACTCAAGAGTGCTCCACTTATGTCATCACAGACAAGTTTACCACCAGGTGCACTATTGCTAATAGCTGTGCAAAATGTATCCCATGATGATGGCAGGGTGCATAACAGCAATACTACTTTCATTTCGTTATCCATATCCATTTTCTGAGCCTATAACTGGGAGAACATAGCATCAAACACATTTAGATGAGCAGCAACACTATCTGTGTCCTTCATACGAAGGTCATATAATTTTCTCATTAGATACACTTTATATGATGCCATCTCTTTTTCATATGTATTGCATAACTTCTTCCAAAGCTCCTCTGCACTTTCACAGTCTAATACTATAAAGTAAACATTATCTGCCAGGTGCAAGTGAATGGTAGACCTATCCATTTCATCTAACTCATCCCAATCATATTCATCCATGTGAGCAGGCTTCTTTGAAATCCCATTTACTGGCTTCCATTGTCTCCTTGAATCAGCACATCTTTAATCTGATTCTTCCATAGAGCAAAGTTTGTGCCATCAAATTTTTGGATCTCAAAATGGTCTTTGCCCTGCAAGTTATAGCTCCTCTTTGGAACACTAGCACTAGAGCCTAATCCACCAGATGTGCCCGAGACCTCTGATGTCATGATGGTAGAGAACTGAATGGAATGATAATGGAGCTAGAAGAGTCCGAACACCAACGAATAAGTGTATCAAGGAGTAAATCGACCACTCTATAGTTGACAAAACCAAAAATTTGGAAATTTTTTGCCAGAGTATCCTCTGCAAAATGAGCGTATGACTAGTTTCAAAATATCATAAAACTGCAAGTACTGACATGTTTGCTTGCATAGTGAATCACTAACTCCACTGCATATTATCAGTTACCCAATAGAAGCCAACTAAGCTTATCGAGCACCTATGAACAACTATCATACATCTCCTATGGCGAGGCTAGGTAAGTCTTCCACCTGTATCACCAAAGAGACCCCCACATCTGGGTGTCTCCCTGTTAAGAAAGCCTCACCACGACCCTCTTTATCAAACGTAAAAGGCTTTATGCAAAGAACGTAACTGCTATATCAATGACCACATGGACGTACATAAACGCTATCCATAGAAGCGTACATGATGTGTATGTGCTCAATATATGCAGTAAAATGACACTAAAAGGCTGAATGCACAACCAAAAAACTAGCCAATAACTCTAGCAAGTGTCTGTCAACTCTGATGTTTTTGGCTAAAAAAAGCCTGCATAAATTTGCAGTGGCTGCTCCCACCAAAACTGAAAACCTTTCCAGAAACCTATAGTTTTACGAGTGTGGCTGAAAAACGCAGCCCCAAAGGTTGATGTTTATTGTCAGAGAAGTAGAAAGAACACTCTTCTTGATGTTCGCAGGCTTGTGTGAAGAGAGCTATGTGCAAGAGTACTCCAAAATGGCTCCAAAAGACACCCAAAAAAGCTTCAAAAATAGGCTTTGAAAGCAAAGGATGAAGCTTTGAGGGACCAAACCATGTTCAAGGTAATGTCAACCTTAGTCTTTCCCCTTCTTCAGAAACCACAAGTGTAGCTTAGTGGCAAGAGATTGTCATAGTTAAGCGAGCTTTGGGGGGAACAATACTGGGATGGGTGACCTCCCGACAAGTACGGGGAACCTCCATCTTCCTTGATCGTTTAGGTCCTCCCTCGCGTGCAGCCAATGGCACCAACGGTGACTTCGGTGACTCGGATGACAAGGTATGCCAAGGTCCATGCCTTGGTCGCCTTTGCGTTGAACTGCTCTGATACCAATGAAGTATTTCGATGATGATGCACCACAGTGCGCTCTCCTTCTCGAGAGCTCCACGATGATATGCTCAGAGTAGAAAACTGAGCTCCTTAGGCTGCACACAGTACTTCGCACAGATTCTATAGAATACACAGAAAACAGAGTACACAGGGAGCATGAAGACAAACTTCCTAGGTCTCACAAATGCAGTCAAACTTACAGTCTATGGCTGATCACGCCACTATATGTTTTATTAAAGAACATATACAAAGAAGTGTCCAGTGGCCATTTGGCCTTTCACATGGACACTAACGGTAACAATGTGTATGTATATGTATATATGTATTTGTGTGTGTTTCGGATTGTGATTTAAAAGCAATTGTGATTGTCTCACCCAACATTGATTCTTACTTCACAATAATATGTGTATGTGTATTTGTGTGTATGATTGTGAGTGAAAGGGTTCTGATTTAAAAACTATTGTAATTGACGGACTCAAGATTGATTCTTACTTTAAAATAGTATGTGTATGTGTATATGTGTATGGATGTTTGTGTTTGATTGTGAGTTAAATAATAGTGTCATTATTTGACTCAACATTGAATCTTATTATATAGTAGTATGTGTATGTGTATGTTTGTATGGTTATGATTTAAGAAATATTGTGATTATCTAACTCAACATCGATTCTTATTTCCCAATAGTATGTGTATGTGTAGGTATGTGTACGGTTTTAAAACAATTGTGATTGTTTGACTCCGTGTTCATTCTTCCTTCACAATAGTATTTGTATGTGTGCATATGTAGGTGTGTTATGATTGTGATCAAAGAACTATCCTGATTGTCTAGCTCATAATTAATTTTTACTTTAGAATTGTATGTGTATGTGATATGTATGATTGTGAATTAAAAAATATGGTGATTGTCTTAATCAACATTGATTCTTACTTCACAATATTATGCATATGTGTATGTGTATTGCATGTGTGTGTATGTGTGTGTATGATTGTGAGTAAAAATGAATTGTAATTTTTTGGCTCAACATTGATTCTTACTTTACAATAGTCTATGTATGTGTATATGTATGTGTGTGTGATTTTAGAACTATTGTGATTGTCTGAATTAATAGTGTGTGTATGTGTATGTGTGTATATGATTGTGTTTTAAAAACTAATTTGATTGTTTGACTCAACATTGACTTTTACTTCATAATAGTATGTGTATGTGTGTGTGCATGTATGTTTATAAAAATGATTTTAATAATATTGTGATTGTCTCAATCAACATTAATTCTTACTTCGTAATAATATGTGTATGTGTGTGTGTATGTTTGTGTATGGTTATGATTTAAAAGCTATTGTGATTGTTTGCCTCATACCATAAAGCATTTGTAGGTTTGTGTGTATGAATATGATATATAAATTCTTATGAATTGTTTGAATAGTGGCATTGATTCTTACTTCAAAATTTATTGTGTAGGATGTATCTTTTTTGTAGCATTGTGATTTAAAAACTCTTCGTTTTTTTTATCCATAGCATTGATCATAACCTCAAAATAATATGTATAGGTGTATTTGTGTGATTTTGATTTAAAAACTATTCTGATTGCTTGACTCATAGAAATGATTTTTACTTATGAACCAAAATAGTATGGGCAGTTCTAAGTTTATGTTTGTGATTCAAAAGCTATTGTGATTGTCTTGTTCATGATTGATTCTTACTTCACAATAGTATGTGTAGGTTTGTGTGTATGGTTGTGATTCAAAATCAATTTTGACTGTTTGATTTATAACATTAATGTATTGTTATTTTCTAACTTAATAACATTATTTTTACTTCACAATAGTATCTATATATAGGAATAGAGTAATAGGTATATGGATTTAAGGAATATATGTTGGAGTTAGATGTCTGCGGAAGCATGTGAATAGCACAAGGAAGAAGAAGAAGCTTGGAGCACAACACACAATACTGAATGTATTACTAGAGAATGTACAAAGATAAGTAGCCCATTAGGGCAATGGGCGTATATACAAGCCGAGGGAAAAAAACCTCCTAAAGAGGGAAAAAAGTGCCCCGGTGGTCCTAGAGTATTCACACACATCACTACCTAAATATATCAACAAATCCCCCTTGGGAGTGATGCGGTGAACAAGTAGCTAGCACTCATGTATAAGGAAGTGCCAAGCTATGTGGAAATCACTCCACAAAAGGAAGTAAGCCCAAAGCTTTGCGGAAAGCTTTAAATTTCTCCCTAGGCAGAGCCTTCGTGAAAAGGTCTGCAATGTTCTCCTGCATGGGCACATATGCCAAGCTGATCTCCACAGTAGAGAACCTCTCCTTGACATAATGATAATGCACCTCAATGTGCTTAGTGCGAGCATGGAACATAGGGTTCCTCGCAACTGCCAATGCGCTCTGACTATAAGTGAAGATGGTGGTGGCAGAAGAGTGACCAACACCCAAATCAGCCATAAGGCGTTTGAGCCACACACACTCAATAGTAGCTATGAAAGCTGCCCTATACTCAGCCTCACAACTGGAAGTGGCCACAGTAGGCTGCTTCTTGCTCAACCAAGATATACATGAGCTACCAAGCATGAAGCAAAAGCCAGTAATGGACACATGAGTATCATAGCAACTAGCCCAATCAGAGTCAAAAAAAGCAGGAAAATCTGGCGGTAGTGATCCCCCTTGTAAAAATCAGCAATATGCTTCTCAATAGGACCAGTGAGCAGCATGTCATCAACATAGACAACAATGATCAGAAGCACATCATTAGCACGCTTAACATATAAGGTGCTTTCAGTTGGACTATTCTCAAAACCATGTGCAATCAGATAGGCATGTATCTTCTCATACCACGCACGTGGTGCTTGCTTTAAACCATATAATGCCTTCTTTAACCTGCACACCTGGTTTTCATGCCCTTTCTGCTCAAAGCCACGGGGCTGAAAAACATACACTTCTTCATGTAAGTCACCATTCAGAAATGCTGTTTTAATGTCCAACTGATGTACATTCCAACCATGATGGGATGCAAGTGCACAAATGCTCCAAACAATAGTTATACGGCATGTAGGTGCAAAGGTCTCATCAAAATCAATGCCCCTTTCCTGCACATAACCCTTTGCAACAAGCCTAGCCTTATACCTGTCAACTATACCATCAGGTTTACACTTCCGCTTGTATACCCACTTAGTGCCTATGGCCTTCTTGCCAGGGGGCAAGTCACATAAAGACGAAGTACCATTCTTCATTATTGCATCATATTCAGATTGCATAGCAACCATCCAATTTTCTGAATTTTGTGCTTCATCAAACGAAACAAGCTCATTCTCATCACAGAGACTACATGCAGCCATAGCATAGCAATCTGATGCAAAAGAGGCACTATGAGAGCCTGATCGAGTACGATATGATAGAGGTGCATCTAATTTTCTATCACGCAAGGTCTGCACCAGCCATTTTGTCATAGTTCTTGCCTGCTCAATATCAACCCTCTCATCAATAAGTGCATCATGTACATCTGCATCATAAATGGAATTATCTACATCATCACATGAAACCTACAAAGGCTGAGAAGTTGCCTCATTAGGACCAGCACTAGACTGTCCACCTGTAAAAAGAGGCAGCAAAGTATCATACATGTCTTTGGAGCTAACAAATGTCTCCTTAGTACATGAAAGCAATGGCTGAATAGCATCTTCCACAAAAACAACATCACGGCTAACCAGAATGCATTTAGTCTATGGATGATACAAACGATAGCCTTTACTTTGATAACTGTACCCAACAAAAATACATTTTATTGCTTTATCATCCAATTTTCTGCGATGTTGTTCAGGCACTAATGCATATGCCAAACAACCAAAAACACACAGATGAGCAACAGATGGCTTGCAGTCAGGCCAAGCCTCATATGAAGTGATAGATTGCAGCACTTTAGTGGGACACCTGTTTAGTACATATGCTGCACACATGACAACCTCAAGCCAGAAACTATGTGGTAAAGCCTGACTCTTGACCATACACCTCACCATCTCCATGAGTGACCTATTCTTTCGTTCAACAACTCCATTCTGTTGAGGTGTATATGACACTGTACATTGGTGTTTTATCCCGCGTTCAGCCAGAAATGCATTAAAATCAGAGGACATATATTCCCTCCCTCGATCTGAATGGAGGGTGCCCATTTTACATGCTGACAGATTTTCAGCCAAAACCAAAAACTGTTTGAAGCACATGAACACTTCGGACTTTGCCTTCAATGGACATACCCATGCATGCCTAGAAAAATCATCGATGAAAGTCATGAAGTAAAGATAATTCCCAAAAGAAGGTGTTTGCATAGGACCACAAACATCGCTATGTACAAGCTGCAATTTCTTAGTAGCCCAAACTGAACCATCTTTTGGAAAGGACGAATGCTGCATTTTGCCCAAAATACAGCCTTCACAAACATGTTTTCTAGGTGCCTCAAGTTTGGGCAAAGAGGACACCATTTCATATTTCTATAGGCGTAGTAAACTAGCAAAATTCAGATGACCAAAGCATGCATGCCAAAGCTTTGCATCTGACATAGCCTGAGAATCATTTACTGCACATGCCAAATCATTTATAGATCTTTCATAGTCTATGAGCTTATACAGCCCACGACATAAAATGCAAGAAGCAATAATCACATCGCCATTTGACAGATCATGAACTGTACACCTGTCATCAACAAATTTCACAACCAAGCCAATCTTGGCTAATGCAGAAACTGATAACAGGTTCTCCTTGATTCCTGGAATAAATAAAGCATCTGACAAAGTGAAAGAACTACCATCAACAGTAGTCAAAATGATCTTACCAACTCCCATAACAGGATAAGAGGAGTTGTTGGTGCATGTAACATTATTACCTGTAGGGGCAGGCTCGAGTGAAGAGAAGAAACTGCGTTGTGAGGTAATATGTTTGGTCGCCCCACTGTCAAAGTACAAAACATCTGAGTCTACTGCAGACATGCATTGCTCATGAGACGATGGGTCAAAATTGCAAACAGTAGTAAACACCCATTCTTCTTCCTGCACAAGATTAGCAGACTCCGTTTTTGGTGTAGAGGCTTCTGCAACAACCATTCAGCTTGTTGGATTCAGCTTACTGTCTAGTATAAGCATACAAATTTTCATGATCATTGAATTCTTACATCTTGAGTTATGTTACTTTTTCTACTCACTGGTCTATTTCTATAGCAGCCCGTGAAAATCGGGATGATGTCATCACTTGTTAAAAGTCATTCTCAGTGTGTGGTTTGTTATTTTTGATGAGATTACTCTCTAAAGTTAGCTCTTTAAGCTACCTAGCCTTCCCCAAGAGGAATTAATCTAATTGCTGCTGTGCTCAGAGAATTATGTAAAACACTGGACAGGTGTATCAACCAAGAATAGCAAGTTTTCACCTCTGAGCTAACTCCAACTTATCTGTTTTGATCTATCTTTTTGAGAGTGATCTTCCAAGGTACATAGGGTGTCTAATACATCCATTGGCAAGCTAAAAGGGCCCACCATCTACTCGTGGAGTTCATTTGGCTGGTGTAGAGCAAAGATTTTGCAACACCTCTTCATCTTCAACACATACCTATCCATCTCTTCACATTCATGATATTGGAGAGAACCAATATATTATAATGAATTATCATCCATAGAAATATACATTCTATGCTTATGAACATGAAATACCAAATGTTCTAAAACTTGAAGGAAAATCTAACTATTATGAAAAATTCATAAGCTTTTAAACTATCTTCCAAGTTCCATAACACGGTGGAAACTTAAAGCACTTTCCTTACAAACAAAAAAAAAATCTCAATTAAATTTATTGAGATAAATTTACCATGATCATCAGAGAAAGGAAGATATACAATGGGTTGTAGATCTAGCCTCTAACCCATCCAAATCTAGAACTAGACCATTAGTTGTGGCTTCAAGAGAGTGTGTAGATAGGCACGGGGATGCATCTGCAATTATAAACAGAGTCACCACCATTTCATTAGCTTTTGCATGCTTATATACAAATAAGCTGAAGCCATAAAGTCACCATTAAAAGGAAAAAGTGCGCTTGATTCCCTTGATTTAAGGAATGCTATTCGTGAACATTTTACGAGTTTTTCCTTTGTGAAAAGTTTATCATGCAATTTCCTTTTTTCTTGTGTTTTTATAATGGATAAAAGCTCTAAGAGCAGGTCCATGTGCAAAATATTTATGAGCTTTTCTTATGGATTTTCTATGAAAATGAGAGGTGCTAAGAGCGGCGGATTTGGAGATTGCTTGCTCCAACATCTCCCCTTCAATCTTCAAATTCTACTAATGTTATTTGATGTTGTCTCCTCTCTCTCTCTTTGCTTTTGCTTTCCTTTTTGCTATCTCACCTTTGATCTAACTCTTCATTTGCCTTTGATTCTTCTCTTTTATATTCGATTTTGCCTCCTTCTACTCTATTTTTGCTCCATTCTCCATGGATGGTTCTTCTTCATGCTCTTCTTGGACATGTAGACTCTCTGATATTGATGTAGTCATTGATTGTCAAAGTAGCAGCTTACTTTAAGACTTTTATGTTGATGGTGACTTCCTTCTTCACATTGACAGCTTTTCCATCTTGATCATTTGATATAGAGAGCTCCTTTTGATTGTTGATTGATTCCTTCAATTCATCATTGTATTCCATCTTCAAGTAGTAGCTTCCTTTCTCCCCTTGTTGATTCCCTTTTTTATTTGATGTGATCTATCGATGTGTTCCTTACTTTACATTGTTGATCTTCTTTTTCAAGTGTTTAGTCCTTGCTTTATGAGGTTGATCTTCAGGAGTAATCTTTCCTTCGTGTGGTTGATCTCCAAGAGCAATCTTTGCTTTAGGCGGTTGATCTCCAAGAGTAATCTTTGCTTCATGTGGTTGATCTCCAAGAGTAATCCTTGTTTCATGTGGTTGATCTCCAAGAGTAACTCCCCTTCGACTTGATAGTTCCTTTTATACGGTTTTTCTTGATACATATAGAATACTTCAAATAAAGAGGTAGACGAGCTTGATAGATAAGCTCATGATAATGGTGATTTGGACCAAAGTACATGATGAAGTTTCAAAACAAGTTACAAAGCAACAAAAAGCTTTATCTATGGCTTTTTCCATCTATGTATAACAACTTAAATTTTTCCTATTACAAAGTTTAGAGGTTGTGTTTTTCACACTCATCTTGGAGCGAGCAAGGCTCTAGCTTGAGTGATTCTATTCCTTCACTTGTTTGATAGCTTCCAAAGAAATGAAGCTAATCAAGATCCCAGCTTCTTGATTGTTCTCCATTTATGATTGCGTCTTCTATGTGTGTAAGTCAAAGCATTCCATAGCTAGTTATCAAGTGCTCACATCACTTGTATTGTGATTGACTATATATGTTGGTCCTTTACATTGGTTGATGATGAAGGGAGTTTATTCCAACATGACTATCTTGACTATGCTTTACAATGAAATGCGATTAGTGTGATAATATGCAGCCCTTGTATATGTCAAGTCTTCTAATATGACTCTTAATGCATGAGGGTCTATCCAAAGTTTGATTTTTCTAGATGAATATAAGTCATTGTGACTTATGGAAGCACATATAAAGTGCTTATGAGACTTCAAGTGGAATATCCTTCTTTACCTTTTTTGAATGCACTTTCTTCATCTTCCTATGATGAGGAAGTCTTCTTATGTTGGATGAATGTCCTTCTTCTTCCTACTATGAGGAAGTTTTCTTCTTTGATTGAATGTGTTGGATGCATGTCCTTCTTCTTCCTACTATGTGGAAGTCTTCTTCTTTGATTGAGTGCATTGGATGCACGTTATTCTTCTTCCTACTATGTGGAAGTCATCTTTTAGCCATTAATTTCTTTTACTTCTTCCAATCCATGTGGAGAAGTGGGCTTCAATGAGTTTTGTAAACCTTTCCAATGGATAGGTAAGCCTTTGAAGGGTGACTTTTGTGGTCTTTGCCTTGGACACTTTGAACATTCTTCTTTCAAGCTTCTTTGATGATGAAAGAGTGCTTAAGTAGCACTTGGCTGCAAATACAATTTTCTATTTGTGTGTACAAGTCTCAAACAAGAGACACATAGCTTGATGGGCTAATATAAGATGGAGTAGGGCTATATGAAATGTTTTTAAGATATTATTTTTTATACAAATGTATGTGGTAGATAATCAATTTACAATGGGGATGTTCATTGACATAATATGGATTCCTATGAGAAGGCTTAGAAGAGGTTGATGCTAAAGAATGGGTATGTCCAAGATAGATATATGTGATGCATTAATCATAACCATGGTTTTAAGTGCACAAGGATCATAGCGAGAATACTATGAAGTGAGAAACCAAATTGATGTACATTACCAAATGAACGCTTTCAATATGGCAAACATATTCTCGTTGTAGATATGGAATCTTCGAACCAGTGGACTTCAATATGTAGGAGCTTTGATGCCAATAATAGCCTTTCACTTTCAATCCCATTCCTAGGGCCTTGTGGGTTGTATAGTCCTTCAAGAGCTTTTTCGTCAAACATCTTCACTTTGAAATCATTTGTAATGCTTCAAAATATTTCCTTGTTGATGAACCTTGAAGTAAGCCTCTAATGACATGTCTTCCTTTGATGATGATCTTCCATGACGAATAACCAAGCTTGATTGCCTTTGGCAACCAATGCTCCTTCATTTTGGATCTTCCTTCATAGCATTGAATAAACTTGAAGTAGCATTGAATAAATATAAAGGTGATTTGTTCAAGTGAATGATTACAATGGATTTACAACATATATTCAATGAGCATTAATAATAGTAGCAAGAACTAATGAAGGCCAAGAAGGGTTATCAAAGGCTCCGATACCACTGTGAGTGAGTGAGAATACACTCTAATGTGGAAACATGTACTAGAGAGTAACGTATGAATTGGCTCCAAGAGTTGCACATAAGTGAAAACATGATCCCATACAATTTGGATCATAAGAACAACAATGAACTTTAATATGGTGTACTCAAAGATACAGGAGAGTATTCTTATAGACGGTACTCATGACTCATAGTCGCATGTGAACATCTTCTAAGAACAAATCGATGAAGTGATTGACCTTGAAATAAGTTGATGGGAGTAAATAGAAAGTATTACATTGAAAGAATGAGTAGCTTCTAAATATAAGGTGTAACGTTGGAGCTAGCTCTTTCACGCAATGTTGGAGGTGTAACAACAGAATGAAGTCCTATATCAGATAATATCTTGGAATTAATAGAGTGCCTATGGTGATTTAGAGTTGGAAGGAGAAACCAAAGATGGTACAACAAGAAGTAAGGAATAGGAATGCTTTGAGTCTCTATGGGTGCTCCATGTATGCCCATGCAATCAATCAATCATACAACAACCGTCCACACACAAAGGAGTATGGAACATATCGAACTCTTCTACCAAGTAGACGAAGAGAATAAGTTTCTCTCTCATTGAATATCATGCATATCTACAGGTGTGTAATCTCGTGCAGATTTTGTATATGCCATAGTAATATAACTCATGTGAATCAATGGGTGCAACACACCTTTATATATATATATATATATATATATATATATATATATATATATATATATATATATATATATATATATATATATATATATACACTCGAACGTTAATAATTGAGAAGATGAGCATGCTCTCCATTGAGCTAGATGAGTTGTAGTCGCTCTGAACAATAGTGTATACTTAATCATCATACAAATGCGAGAGAGAGAGAGAGTGTGTAGATAGGCATGGGGTTGACACATGCATCTTCAATTCTAAACAGAGCCACCACCATTTCATTAGCTTTTGCATGCTTATATACAAATAAGCTGAAGCGGTAAAGTCACTGCATTAGTATAAATTTCAAAAAGGAAAAAGTGGGCTTGATTCCATTGATTTAATAAATGCTATTCGTGAAGATTTTACGAGTTCTTTCTTTGTGGAAAGTCTATCATGCGCTTTCCTTTTTTTCTTGTGTTTTTATTAGCTCTGGTTCATATGGATAAAAACTCTAAGAGTAGGGTCATGCGCAAAATATTTACTAATTTTTCTTATGGATTTACAAAGCAACAAAAATCTTTATCTATGGCTTTTTCCATCTATGTATAACAACTTAACTTTTTCCTATTGCAAAGTTCAGAGGTTGTGTTTTTCACACTCATCTTGGAGCGAGAAAGGCTCTAGCATTCTATTCCTTCACTTTTTCGGTAGCTTCCAAAGAAATGAAGCTAATTAAGATCCTAGCTTCTTGATTGTTCTCCATTTATGATTTTGTCTTCTATGTGTGTAACTCCAAGCATTCCATAGCTACTTATCAAGTGCTCACATCACTTGTATTGTGATTGACTATATATGTTGGTCCTTTACATTGGTTGATGATGAAGGGAGTTTGTTCCAACATGACTATCTTGACTATGTTTTACAATTAAATGTGATTTGTGTGATAATATGCAACCCTTCTATATGTCAAGTATTCAAATATGACTCTTAATGCATGAGAGTCTATCCAAACTCTAATTTTCCTAGATGAATATAAGTCATAGTGCCTTATGTAAGCACATATAAAGTGCTTGTGAGACTTCAAGTGGAATATCCTTCTTTACCTTTGTTGAATGCACTTTCTTCATCTTCCTATGATGAGGAAGTCTTCTTCTTATGTTTGATGAATGTCCTTCTTCCTACTATGAGGAAGTCTTCTTCTTTGACTGAGTGCATTGGATGCATGTTCTTTTTTTTCCTACTATGTGGAAGTCTTCTTCTTTGATTGAGTGCGTTGAATGTACATCCTTCTTCTTCCTACTATGTGGAAGTCTTCTTTTACCCATCGGCTTCTTTTACTTCTTCCAATCAATGTGGAGAAGTGGGCTTCAATGAGTTTTGTAAACCTTTCCAAGGGATAGGTAAGCCTTTGAAGGGTGACTTCTATGGTCTTTGCTGGTGGAAACAATGTCATATAGTACATTGTATATAGTACATTGGTCAAATTGCTCAAGTCATCAGAGCATGTGTAGCTTTGATTAATACTCCCTCTACCATCAAAGGTGTTGGGTGCCATGGATAAGACAAGTGCCTCTCCTCAAACCCATGAGGGTTCAATACCCATGGATGGTAGGGGCAGCGCTCAAATTTTTTGACATGTTTTTCATCATGCTTTTTTGGGAAAAACAGCGAACGGTGGATGGCACTGACTAGATTTTCGATGACGGAGTTTTGTTTTTCAGATCGTTAGCGATCGTGGATCATTTATCGACGAGAGCTTTTGGAGGAGCTTTTCAAGGGACAACAAATACTATATAACAACATGTTTGGCTCATTGTTGAGACATCCAACACCTATTTCAACACAAGCTTTGGAAGCTTTGTTACCTCAATAGAGGTGGTGCTTCTTAGCACATGGGGCAGCCATGGTGCTATTTTGGAGCATGTTGAGGAGCGACTATGGAGTTCTTCTTGGAGAAGAAGAGTATGCTCACACTCTTGCTTATGGAGAGGATTTACCCCATAGCAGCTTGGTGGTGTGGATCGGCCATTCACATGATGTATTTGAAGATTTTCTTCTACATGAAGATTTTCGATTACTTCAAAGACATTGGATGGTGGTTAACATAAGATTTGCATCTTATGTTAAGAATTCAGGTACATGTTCTCTTTATGCACACAGGTACTACTTGGAGTTTATGGAGGCATTAACACCCATATCAGGAGGAGTCCTATTCGGCATAGGTACAAGAGAATCAGTACATGTATGCTTTATGCATATTTGGATGAGGTGTTTGAGAAGGTATGTTCATATGAGTTTGAGGATTTCTAGCAGCAAACTTGTTAGCATTCTTTGCTACTTTTGTAAGTATGTGATCTTTTCACACACATGTCTGACTTAGGGTCTTCCATAGCCTAAAGTTAGATGAGGGTTTGTTGATTATCAGTTTTAGACTGATCTTTCCTCTTTCTATCACTCATATTCACTCCTCTACAACCTATTAGGTCATGCATCTCATATATATTCAGACTTCTGTCCATACATCTGAATATGTTTGTTACATTTGTACATTCACTCATCCATCTATTTTTTGTTCACATAGAGTGGTTGAGAGTTTTGCTCCCACATTGTACATTCAACATTGGTATATATGATAGTGTGAGTAAGCAGTGTCTTACGTAACACTTATACACATGTCTAATCTTTCTCTATCTTTGTCTCATCATTTGTATGATTAAATGTGGTATGTTCATGTTTTGTCAATATTGGAAGATTGTTGGAATTTGTGTTGTAGATCTTGGACCTATGGAACCATGGATCTGTGATATTAGTTATGGGCCTACCAAATTTCCAACATTTGGTATCAAAGCTTTAGGGTTTTGGTATCAGAGCATTCAAGCTCTCAGATTCACAGGTTTCCAGACTTCCAGGTTTACAACATATGATTTAAGAGCATCTTCTAACATTTGACATACACACTTAATCTAGATGAGTAGAGATTTGAGAATTAGACAATTCAGTCACATGTTTATTCAGAAGTGTGGAGTATGAAGTTGATGATCTATTAGCAGTGGAATACTTTTGGAAGAGTATACAAATACTTTACAGAAGTATTATTTGAAGACCAAGACTTGATGAAGAGAAGGTTACTTCAAATTGAAGGAAAAACAATGGTTTGGAGAAGATGAAGGAATTAGATCAACATCAAATCATAGGTATGAGTTTCTACTATCAAATTATCATTTGTAGGTCATATCTTAGAAGAGAACTTATGAAGAAATTTGAAGACTTCAAGGAGTGCTTTTATAGACTTTCATTATTTGAAAGTTAAAGGCTACATCAAAATAGGTATCTAGAGGTTTTTCTAGAAAGTTTTGAGAGATCTCTTTCATGGCAAGAAAGCTCATCTAAGAAGACAAATGTGGAGAACATCAGTTTTGTGTTCAACCAATTTTCTGTTGTAAGTTGGTTGGATATCCAGGTATAGAATTTGATCTAGAGAGGTAACTATAGAAAGGTGTAGCTCAGTGATGAGTAGCACCTCCTTTAATGTCAATCCGGGAAGACATGAGGATGGTATGAAGACCACGAGCAAGTGGAAGCACAAGTGCGTGAGTGAGAAGCACACAAGCATGCACACACATACACACACACGCGCACACACAGTAAGGACAAAGAGAGGAAGACAATGGAATCACTTCTATTGCAAGAAAGCTCTCATACAAGTTCCAACTACAAGAAGCCAACCTCAAAAATGAGCTCTCTAGCTCTATTTATAGTTTTTGACTAACTTTGGCCCTGTTCAGACCTAGTGTCCGGCCTAGTTAAAAATTAGGTTCCGGGGCTTATTTGAGGGCCCAAACGAGATCTAAAAATTATGAAAATTGGCAGGCAACTACATCTAAGGCTCCCCAAGCTCGAGGACTCCTCGGCTTGTACAAAATGGAGTTACAAAAAGGTGAAATGATATTTACAAGGGTTTGTAGTGATGAGAATCACTTTAGAATGATGTTGGGGTTTTGAAAAAAAATGAAGGGTAGCCTCAGTGCTAGATCTGCATGTGTGTCCATACTTGCTTCTTCCCGCATCCTGTCAACACTCTCCCCCCCTTAGGGTCTGTCGCCTCTGACAGACCTCTTTTCCGCCGTTTGGTCAATGTATTTTTGCAGGAGGTCGGTTGCCAATTCTTGTTCTTTGATTCTTAAACCTCTAATTAGATCTCGTTGCAAGGCCTCCCAATCCACTGTACCAGGCATGTTAGGTTGTGGCATTGTGTAAAGCTCGGAATGCATCGTTTGCTCGCATGCAAAGAGATGGAGTAGATGCGTAGGCCGTGGCGCGAATACCTCTGAATGTGCTTCCCAAAACCCCGTGGTGAACATATCGTCAAATGTTTGCTTGTAGCAGGCAGGGAGATATCTTATGCATGCATGCCATGTGTAAGCCACTCGTATGCTCGGGGTTGTGCTCATATCATATAGCAGGTCGTAATTACCATTAATAAACCCGGGAATAGGAGGTTGAATACGGCATACATTGCGAAAAGTTTTGAGTACGACCTGCATCATGTCGAAGATCTTGAGCATCATCTGGGCAGCGACATCTGGCATAGGGTGGAGGCGTGGTATCCAATGTCTGATGGTTGCAATCATGTATGACACTGTAGGAGTACCGGTTGGGGGGGCGATAGCGGGGTAATTGAGCCATTCTTTACAGTTTGCGTTATTCTGAACCTTGATGGCAAAAGCTTTCCATGATCTGCGTCGTTGCACTGGCCCAAAACACGGATTGTACTTCAAATGCATGGGGGCATGATCCCATGTTCGAAGCATTTCTGGGTAAGTTTCGAGTAACTTTTGCCTCCACGTTGGTTGGAATATGGCCCCTTTTCGTGCCGCTTCTGGTATGTCTTCTGGTTCGAACTGTGTGGCAAATGTTGGGCACTTGTTGGTGACTCGTTTGATTTCTGCATTGTAGTCGGCCAACAATACAAAATAGGGCTTGTATTGCAGTTCTGAACTAGTGATAAGGCGTCTAGGGGCGATGTGCCTGAAGTATTCTGAGTGAAGGATGGTGTCCTCAATGGCCTTCATTGCCCGCATCTGAGTGGATATCCGCTCCTGATGAGTTTGCCCCATTTCCTCTACTTGTTTCATCCATGTTGATGGGGGTTCCTCATAGGTATCTTGACCTTCTTCTGTTACGCGTCCTCCTGGGAATGGTTGAGGCTCGTAGGCGTCGTCGAATGCTTCCTCCACTGGGATGGTAACTGCTTCTTCTTCTAACGGTTGCTCTGGTGGGGAAGGGGGTCGTTCGTACTGCATCAACTTCAGTTTTAGTTCTGCGATCTGCTGCCGTAACTCCAGCACGTCGTTGGTCGTTGAATGTTCAGGTTCGGTTGAAGTAGCAGCGTCTGTCATTTCTTTAGGTTCCTGTCGGTGTGGTGTAGACTCTTGGGGTCTCTGTAAGTCCTTTAGCTGGTCGGCAAGCTGATCATGTGCTTCTAAAAGATTGGCATACGTTTCCAAGATTTGTTGTATGCTTTCTGAGGGGACAGCTTGAAATTTGACCGGGTCTATGGGTGCTCCCGGGGTGTTCTCCATGGCAGCCTCGAGGTTCTCTTGGTTTTGTTGTTGAAGCCGTCTATTCTCTTCTTGCGCTGCTGCCAGATGTCGTCGTAGCAAAGCCATGTTTCGTTGAAGCCGTGCATTGCGGCCCATTTGATCTCGCAGCTGTTCCTCCATGGCTTTGCTCTCTTCCATATGTCTCGCTTTGAGTTGCGCATTTGCATGTTCGAGGGCGGAGATCTTGCTTTGTGACTCCGTATGAATGAACTCCAAAGCATTGACACGCTCTTGGAGTGTTGCTGAGAGGGTGCAAAGCCCTTTGTTATTTTCTTCCAATAATGTATATTCTTGCTTAAGCTGAGTGGCAGCTTCAAGCATCGTGTCGAGTGCAAGACTAAATGAGGTGGAAGATGCAGGGGGTTGGGAAGTGGGAATGGGAAAAGTGGATGTTGTGCCTACCGTGTGTGGAAGTGGTGATGTGAGTGTAATAACCTGTGATGGTGTTGTGAGAACAGTGGTGGTGGGTGATCCAGCGGATGGTGAGATGTCCATGGGATCGGACATGAGTGAGTGTGATTCGTGAAATGTGAACACCGGGACGGTGGGTGGTGTGATAGTGGTGGCCGTGAATGTGGGGGAGTGAATTTGGGGAAGGGACTTTTTCTTATGTTCCTCAACCTGTTGAAGAATGTTTACAAGGTAGGTCCAGAAGGAGGGTTGGGTGGTTAGTGTGGTGCTCGAGGCAGTTACAAGGGACGGGGTAGGTAGAGTTTGGGGGGAAGGAAATGGAGGGGTGGAGGGTAAAGAGATGGAAAGAGTCTGACTAGTGACAGATGGTTGTCCAAAGGCATGGGGGAAGAAAGGGTGACCTAATTGAGGTTCAAAAACCTGAGTGACAGAGATGGATGAGGGTGAAGGGAGGAGAGTGGAAACGGGGGTGTGTACAATGGTCTCACTATAGGAGGAGAATGTTTGTGTAGAAAGACACGTGGAGAGAGGCTCTGAGGGTGGGATAGGAGATGATGGGGGAGATGGGGCATGCGTAATTTCCTCCGGTTCATTGTGCCTAGGGCTAATCATGTGCACATCTTCTGATGTGGACGTAGCTAACGCGGTAGATACTTCCATCTGAATCATCTTTCCTTGTCTCGGCCGTGTATCAATTCTTCTTTGATCATAAGCAGGGTTCTCTTGATAGACCATGGTTCTCATTGCTTCACTGATGCCACAGGTGTCCGCCAACAGATTTAGTGATTCTACAAACTGGGGGTCGATATGCTCTGACTGTAACATCTGGTTTACTAGGGCCCTATTTGCTTCTTCTGACATTTTATGGCGTCTTTGTACCTGCTTGATTGTTTGGTATAGTCGTTTGAGCTGTGCCGTATATGCACGGGCTTCGTCTTCACTCTCTTCAGGGTTATCTCTTGGTGCCTTCTCCTGAGCTTGTGTGCTTAGTCTTTGAGGAGGTTGTGCCACTCCTATCTCCTGTACACTACTTGTCTCGCCTCGTGCATGTTCTCTTTGGGTTGATGCCCCCGGATCGACGTTGTCAGGGCAACCTTCACTGTCTGATAGATGAGCCGTCTGCAGAAATGTTTCAAAATCAAAGTTTGGGTCCTCGGTGAAGGTGGCCATCGCTGCAAATTCCGCATCGGTAGGTAGCGGAGGGGCAGAAGGAGTGGGTTGTACCACCTCTCTTGGTTGAGACTCCTGGAGATGGATTGTGATTGGTGCCACCGGGGCTTCCTCTCTAGTGGAGACTTCGGCAGTGGTTGCTGGAGGGATCAGGACTTGTGAAAGGGATCCACGCATTCTTTTTGCAGGCTGACTCCCTGACTTTCGCCCTTTAAACAGCTCCAGGTGTGCATACTTTAGGGCTCGAGCAACTGGCACATCATACGCCAGACATCTGTAGATGATTCTCGTCAACGCACAGCAACCATGTAGAGTGGGCTTCCTCACCCCCCGCTTGCCTGCCTCATACGCCTGATCTAAGATCCATACCGGCATCTTAATGGGCAAGCTTCCGGTCTCTGCTAAATACAATCCGTACCATATCTTCTTGTGAGGCTGAGTGAAGCGGTCCTGAGCTGGAAATGCGAAGTGCTGGAGGCACATTTGCAGGGGTATGGCGATGTTGGGTGTGAGGGCGCACATGTCTTTGAGCTTCTTGACTCTATTGCTTTTCATTGATTCTGGTATCAAGGGGTCGCGATCTGAAGGCACATGAGTGCCATACATTTGAAGGGCTTCCCTGATTAATGTTACATTTAATTCAAACTTCCTCATCTCCTCCAGATTAGTTAAGGAGGGCACCCAGAATGTGCCTGAATGATCTTTATCCCCGGTAGGTTTCAACGTAGCAATCAAGTAGTAACACCTGAGGAAGTCAGGTTTTGGTAGAGCTGCACTGAAGTAAGTTTGAAGTCCTGCCTTTTGCCAGATCTCTTGAAGTGGAGCTGCATTTTGCAAGGTCTCAAATTCTCTTGAAAAGAATTGGAAGGTCCACCAAACCCCTCCACACTCCATCTTGGACTCCCAGATGTGATCTGCGTCTCCCAAATCCCCTGGCATTTCATTGAACCAATGGGAGTGCCCTTTTACTCTTTCGGTTAGCCCACTGGGTGGATCTGGAATAGGAATCCTTCGCACATTCAAGAATTCTTCAGGCCTAGCCGTTGGTGGAGCTTCCACTGGCATGGCATCCCAATTGATAGGAGCACCAGATCCTGCCTGAGAGCTTGTGCCTGCCGCTGTTGCCATGAGAGTAGGTTGCTTATCTGCTAGAAGACGAAAGGCACATTAGTGTTGCATAGGAAACAGGATGTAATGGTGTTCCCTTCACAATACTAACACGACAATCCCGGAGGTCAGTGATTAGTGGTGAGGTGTTTATCATATGTGTGAGTGGTGATTAAAGGTCAGTGTCATCCTAGATGCATACTTTGGTTATGCAATGGGCTCGGAATGCTTCTACGTTAGTGTGGACGGATTTACAGAATAGGGTCAGGGGGTTTAGTACACCGTTTAATTCTCCACACTTTGATACAGGAGTCGTAGCTCTTAGAGCTAAGGACAGGTGAAGATTTCGGCCTGAGAGTGTGATGTATGTGGGACCTTGTGGGTACCCATTTCCAGACATTCCTGGGGTTGATGGGAGTGGGGGCAGTGAGAGGCGTAGGTATCTTATCACTTTCTGCGTTGTTGGCCAAGAGTGCCTGTGAAAGCTGCTTCATCCTCGTGCCTGTAGGTGAAGTAATTTGGGCTTGTAAGCTAGCCTTGGGCACCCATATCTGTCTAGCATTAGGGGTGGCCTTCATTGACCGCTTAGGAACCCAAATAGAAATGGTACGCCTAGGGGTTATCCTAGGAGGCTTCTTCACTTTGTTCCTTGATGGTGAGGCTCGTTTCTTGTTTCTTTGAGAATCTGCTATTGGATCTGTGGGTTTTCCATCCTTGCGCATCCAGATCTGCTTCACACCATGAGATGCTCCATATTGCGCGGGTTGGCGCTCCTGCCTCTTGATTAGCGGCCTCCTTCATGTAGCGTGATGTTCGGTCCGTTCATTTAGCATCTTCTTGGACTCATTTAGGAACTCCTTCTTGGCTCCTGAACCTTCAGTAAGATTGCCATTCCTCTGCACCATAGAAGTTTGGACAAGCACAACATGGTTATCTTCGTGTGGATTCCTGGAGGGACCAGGAGTTGGTGCCTGTTCTATTGGTTTGAGCGCTTGCTTTTCTAATTCAACCATGAGACGACTTTGGCCTACCCAAGCCTGAAGAAGTCCACTTCTTAGGTTGAGGTTGACTGCGTGATCATAGATCCAGTCTTGGCCTAAGACAAGAGGTTCGGTCAGATCCTCGTCTTCACACACTAGCACTTTTGCTGGCATGAGGACCTCTTGTATGTAGAGGGGAAGATCCACCTCTCCCATACAAGGGGTTTCAACACCTCCTAATCCTATCAGATATGCCTCTATGGGTTTTACCTCCAACTGCAGCTGCTGGCAATAAGAAAGCCGAACTGCACTTGTGGCTGCTCCTGAATCAATTAAAGCCCTCACGCTTGTTGTGCTGTCCTTTTGTCCTATTTCTAGGGTCACAAAAGGTCGTCGGTCTACTATCTTATGGGTGCGTCCACCTGAAGCCTCGCACATGGCCATGTGGTAGCCTGGAGACTCTTGAGTGTCAGTCATAGGCTGGTCCCTTCCTCGTCTCCTCAACTTCATTCTTCTGATACGCTCTAAGGCCTCTGCCTGTGCTTCTTCCCGAATTCGTTTTTCCTCCTCTTTACGTTGCTTAGCAATATTGAGTCGGCTTAGCATCTCCTCCGTGAGGGGTTCCTGATACAGTTTGACTCTGCATCCGCTAATATAGTTTGGGAGGACATCCCCCTCTAAAGTGGCTAGTTGTACTGCTCCACTTGTGGAGATCCTATTAATGATCATAGGTCCATAGCCTCTCTTTTCTAGCTTTCTTGCGTGTTGTTTCAATGTGTAGACTAACACTAGATCTCCTGCCTTCAAGCCCTTATCCTTCACATGGGCATCAAAGTATGCTTTTTGCCGTTTCTTTGCAGCATAGATGCCTGCTGCTGCTCGTAGCCTCGTCTCACCTAAACGCTCTAGATCAAAGATCCTAGAGGACAACTCGTGTCCATTCCACTCATGCTCTTGTGCTACTCTTAAAGCTGGAATTAGGAAATCTAAGGGTAGCACCGCATTTTGTCCGAAGACCATCTAAAATGGGGTGGCATTGAGTACCGTTTTGTAAGCAACTCGGTATGCCCAAACAGCATGATGAAGTTGTTTGTCCCAATCAGAGCGTTTATTATTTACAAGTTTCGTCAATACATTACACAGGATCTTATTCGTGCTCTCGGCTTGTCCGTTAGCCTGTGGGTGATAGGGTGCAGATTTCTTATGTATCACCATGAATTCTTGAAGGAGATTTTCAATGACCTCATTCAAGAAGTGTGTACCTCTATCACTAACCAACTCTATTGGTAACCCATATCTAGTGAACACATTTTCGAATAAGAATTTAGCCGTCGTTTGAGCATCATTCTTTGTCGTGGCTTTTACTTCCACCCACTTTGTAAGGTAATCTGTGGCTACAATAATGTATTCTGCATGGGAGTTCCTAGCTGGGGTGTTGATGGGACCTACAAAGTCTATACCCCACTTTGAAAATGCACGTCCTCCCATCATTGGCCTCAAGGGCATTTCATCTTTTCTTGTCGGATATTGGGCACGTTGGCATGTGTCGCAACTCTTCACATAAGTATGTGCATCCATATGAAGAGTGGGCCACCACAGTCCTGAGAATAGAATAGTTTTAATCACTCTGTCAGGCCCAAAGTGTCCACCTACAGCACCGCTATGTGCCGTTTCTAAGACTTTCAAGTAGTCTGATTCATGTACGCACAGTCTTAGGTAACCATCCTTGCCTCTTCGATACAGGTTGTCTCCTACTAAAGCATAGTCTTGAGCCTCTTGCTCCATGCTCCGTTTTCTTGCAATACTAGCCTGATTGGGTAATGTTCCTGTTCTCATGAACTCGACCAGTGGAGCACTCCAATCTGGGATTAATGACATGTGATAAAGAGTGGCATGCTCCACTGGGGGTCTCTCCTGGCACTCTGGACAGCTCTGGATCCACTCTTGTATTTCTTTGTCCATGCTAGGCCAATACACTCCTAAGCGTTTTAGATTCTGCAAGGTTCGTTGTTTAGAGTAGTGATTCCCTAGCAGTCCCTCATGGGCTTGTTGCAGCCAACTAGCATGTTCATCATCCTCGACACAACAAGCTAATACGCCCTCGTTATCTTGCTTGTACATGCTTCCGGCTAATATTTGATACTTTAGCGATTTTACAATTTCCTCTTTGCTTGTCTTAACATTTTTATTTGCAGGCCCGAAGGTTAGGACTGGTACCAACTTATTTGCCCATTTAGGAACAACTTCTAAATTGAACAGATAAGCATCAGGCAATTCGTCAGACACTCCTTGCGGTGGCTCTCCTGAAGTGATGCGAGAAAGATGGTATGCCCTAAGATGGGTTCTACCTTTCCTGACAACAACTTCAAAGTCGTATTCCATTAGTAAGAGGAACCATCTTACTAAGCGACCTGTATTGCAAGGTTTATTGACCAAATATAGTAACGCTTGATGATCAGTGAAAAATTTGAACTTATTGGCCAATAGATAGTGTCTAAACTTCTTCACAGCATATATCATGCCTAAGCCTTCTCTCTCCGTTGTGGTGTAATTTCGTTCAGCTGCATTTAATTGCCTACTAGCATATGCTATCGGCAAATCTAGGTTTCCTTCACCTGTGGGTTGCGTTAGCACACATCCTATTGCATGATTGGAGGCATCTACATGGACATGAAAGGGTTTGCTCCAATCCGGAGTAGTCAATATTGGTGCTGTGCACAAACGTCTCTTCAGCTCATTTAAGGAAGTCTCGCATTCCTCATTCCATTCAAAATTCGTTAACAGCCCATAAAGAGGTTTAGCTATGATGGCATACATGTGGATAAATCTACGGTAATATCCACAATGGCCCATAAAGGCTTGTACCTCTTTCACATTTCTTGGTCTGGCCAACTCTGCTATTGCTCTTACCTTGTCTTCGTCTGTTGATATTCCATTCTTCGAAACAATGTGACCTAAGATCTTACCTTGGCGTACCATAAACACACACTTTTCTGGATTCAGACACACTCGATAATCTCTACACTTGTTGAAGATTTGCCTGAGTTCAGGGATGTGGTAACTTCTCTCTTGGGAATGAGCGCACAAATCATCCACATATACTTCTAAGCTCTTTCGCAAGAACTCTTTGAAGACATGACACATGAGTCTTTGGAATGTTGCAGGTGCATTGGTGAGCCCAAATGGCATCACACGGAATGCAAAGATTCCCCATTCTGTGGCAAAGGCCGTTTTGTGTTGATCTTCGGGGGCAATGGCTACTTGGTTGTAACCTAAAAATCCATCAAGGAAGCTGTAAACTTCCTTGCCTGCAACACGCTCCAAAAGATGTTCGGTGATGGGCAGTGGATAACTATCTCTAATCGTAGCGGCATTAACTTTTTTAAGGTTAATGCACACTCGCAATTTCCCATTCTTCTTGGGCACCACTACAATAGGGGACACCCATTCAGTGTGCTCAATCTCATAGATGAATCCGGCTTCAATCAGCCTGTCAATTTCCTCTTTTATTTTGGCCGCATAATTGTCATTATATGTGTAGGGTTTTTGTTTGGTGGGCTTAGCATCAGCGGTCATCGGAATCGTATGAGAGCAGATCTCTGGATCTACTCCTTTCAAGTCTCTATAATGCCATGCGAACACATCCCTATATTCCCTTAATAGAGCTACAAGCTCTGCTTCTTCTTCTGCACTTAGGTCATCACCTATGTACGTACATCTCTCTTCGTTCCCTTCAATGGTCACTACAATTTTTTTGGTCTTTTCTTTATTGTCATATGCTTCTCCTATAATGGCCTCTCTCTTAGGCATTCGTACCAAAATTTTCCGGTCTTCCACTTCATATTTCTTGAAATTTTCTGGTACTTCAAACAATGATTCTTCCTCTTCTTGTCTTACTGCTTTTCTTTTCTTTTTCTTTAGACCTCCTTCACTTCCTTTCTTTGAACTTATCGTTTTAATACTTGCAAGAGGTTCTTCTTCTTTTTGGGTTAACACTCCTATGTCTTCTAAGTAGTGTTCCTCTGAGTCAAAGTAAGTATCCATCACAATGGATTCTAGATCATCATCACTCTCTTCTCCTTCTATGAACTCACTAGGATCACACTCTTCCAACAAGGGCTGACACATGAATACTGAAATATCATAACCCTCCTCATCACAATGGGGTGTCCATTGTTCCTCATTGACTGCAATGTCCATGGTAGCTAAGATTTCTGCCCAACCATGAGGCTCAAATTCCTCATCTGGAAATATCATCGGTGTATAGGCTGGGTCTTTTATTGGTCTATCTCCTGGGGAAGTTCCTTCTTCTCTCGCTTTCCGGCGCTTTTCCTCTTCCTCCGCGACCTTGCACATCCACAAGTGAGTATCTTCATGCAGCCAGGATGGTTCAGGTGAACTTCCAGAATGCACGGAGATAGAGTCTTCGTTCGCTTTGTGGATAGGATTCCACTGTAGGGGTGGTACATCTCTGAAGGTGTGATCCTTCAGATTGACCTTGGTGGTGACCCCTAAGTGCTGTAAGTACAAGGAGTTGGTTCCCCAATCTTGTACTATTTGTAATTGTCGTAGGAAGGGTCTTCCTAGGATCATCTCGTAAACATTATTCTTCTCAAAGTCACATATGGCAAACGTATGTTCAAACTCTACACCACAAGTGGTTAGAGTTATCCCTTCAAGCAATCCGAGAGGTCTTTCAAAATGACCATCTGCCATTTGAAGTTTCATTCTTGTTGGCCTTAAGGTGGGTTTGCCCCATCGTTTCCACAAGGAGGTAGTTGCAATAGCAACTCCCGCACCCGAATCCACAATTGCTTTGGTTGTGTAACCTTGATAGGTGATCGGAAGATAAGTGTTACCTTCTTCACCTTCGCTCATGTCTCCTATCTTGTCGAGAGGTACCTCGGGTATTTTTTGTTTAGAGCCTATTTTTGTTGCATTGGATTCAAGTTCTGGGACCTGATCCTTCACATGATTCCAGAGCTCCGGTTTTGCCTTGAGCAGCTCCTCTACAGTGAGGTGACATTGAACCTTAGTGTTTTTCACAACATCAGTGTTCCTGGGAATCACTGAGTCTTCATTTCTTACCAATATCGTGGGCGCTCTGATCTGGAGAGATTCAGATTCCCATGGGCCTGTGAAATGAGGCAACTCTTGTAAAGAATTAGATTCAAAATATAATCTCTCATCCTCTTGTTGCTCTGCTTGATCCCCATAGATAGAGGGAATGTCTTGGGGAAATTGATCACGAAGATCATCAATCTCAGGAATAGGAGGGGAATCACCCTTCTCTTTGGCCCATTTCTCTTCTTGTATTTCCCGCAAGAACTCTGGAGAGTACTGTTGTATTGAAGGAGGTATTCCAGCATCCGTAGAATTAGGAACATAAGCTACCATTTGTGGTGAGCTTCCTCTTTCAACAACTGGTTGAGCCTGTGGAGGTAAAGAAACTTGTGATTTGTTTACCAACTGCTCTAATCTTTCTAGTAAGCCTTGGAAATGCAAATCCGGCTTGACAGCGTTCGTCTGATTGAACTTTTGGCTAGTCTCAAGTATAGCTTGAGCTTGTTCTACCATTTTCATGCACATCTTCATCCGTTCCATCTCTAAGTCGGCTCTAGGGTAACTCCTGTCTAGGTTTGCAGCTGTTGGCCCTTCTTGAAGTCGAGCCTGGTAGGCTTTAAACATCATGTCCAAGCCTTCAGGAGTGGGGTCAACTAATACTGATCCTACTCGGGGTGGTGGGTGGATTACGAGGGGTGTGTTAGAGGGTGGAGAAATAGAGGGTGATGGGGATGGTAGTGGTGGAAGTGTGCGGGAGTGTGGTTGAGATGTGATTTCTGTGATTTTTGCCTTGGTTTCTCTCACGCTTTCTTCAAGTTCGTTTATCTTTTTTGCCCATTGTCTCTTCATTCTTTCACGACTATCCTTCCAGGCGCTAGTCCTCTTTTTGGGTATGCTCTCTGTTTCACTCACCTCGGGGCTCTTTTCGGGACCAACACCTTGGTGTTGTTGAAGTGCCTGGGCTCTTGTGATCACCTGCACAGGTGCAGTGGAAGTCACGCTTCCTATGGAGTCTACAACTAACCCCACAACATTGATAGGAGTGATCTTAGGCATGTTATTGGGGTTTTTTGGGCAGTCTCGTAGGAGATGCTCTTTCCCGCAGTCTTGACAAAAGCCCTGAATGGTTACTGGCTGAGGTAGTGTAGGGATAGGTAATGGACAATCATGTACAAGGTGATCTCCCTGACATCTGAAACATGGCCCTCTAGGAAATGGGGGTCGTACCTGCCTAGGTTGAGGTCTAGAGTTGGGGTTTGTGTACATGACATTATAATACTCCGGTTCCCCACTATTTTCACTTGGGTCCTCATAGTAGTATGACTCGTTATGCTCGGGTGACTGCATGTAGTAAGCCTGTGGGCTATCAATATGTGCGGAGTCAAAACTATGGTCACTGGGGTCACTGTCTGATAGCAATGGGGTGACTGGGACTATGGCTCTGTTCGGATTTTCTTCAGTAGATGCATACTTCACTGGGATCACATTGGTTGGAGTGGGGGGTTGCTGCACTAGGACTGGTTGGGGTCTCTGCTGCTCTTGATAAGGTGGCTGATAAGTTTGTTGTGGTCTGTTGTATTGTGGTGATGGATACTGATTCTGGTATCTACCCTGTTGTGGATATGGCTGAGGATAATTTTGCCTAACAGTTTGTTTGTTATATGGGCAGTCTTGTGCCGTGTGATTGGTGTACCTGCGCTCTATGGTGCAGTACTGGCTACTAGGATTCACCTGAGGTTGGGCCATAATGGGGCATACACTTGCCATATGTTCGCCGCCACAATTGTAACACCGCTTAACTGGGGCAAATCTAGGAATTTGCTTACTAGAGACACCTAGTTTTTGGGCTACCTTCTCTGCAAGTTCCTCGATGGATGTGGATTGACCAGATGTCTGTTTACTAGAGCTATCAAAATCCTTATAGATTTTTGATAGTTCTAACTCTTCACCTAGATTGTCCTCAATGTCTATGCACATGCGCACGCACTCCTCTATCGTTCTAGGGTCCTTCAGGTACACATATGACCTGAGCTTAGTGCTCAACAATCCATCTAGGAACAAGGCCACTTGTTTGGCTGGTGTGGGTAACTCTGGCATAGGGCATCTCTCCAGGTACTGTCTAAATCTTCTTCCAGCTAGTCTGACCGTCTCTTGAGGTGTTTGTTTGAAACTATGAATTAGTGAGGAGGTGTTATGCCTGATTCCACTCTTAGAAAACTCGACAATAAATGCCTCTAAGAGTTGGTCTATGTTTCTGAAATGCCTCTCATTCAGTGGTTGGAACCATGTAAGGGCAGTGTTCCTAAGGGTTAGACCGAAAGCATTATATTGTGTGAATAGGTCCTCCACCTGTTCAGCTTTCAACACCTGTCGAAATTCTGCCACATGGTCATAAGGGTCTCCCGTGCCATCGAAATAGTTCTTCATGGACTTCACCAGTTGAGTTGGTCGCAGGGTCCTAGTGTGTTCTCTTGGCCTTGGCAAAGGAAAATCATCAATGTCCCGGTGATTCCATGGGGTTCTATGTCTCTCAGGTTCTACTCTATTCCTTTCTGTTCCCGTTCTTTCTCTTCCCAGGGAGTTGGCAAAACTTACCTCAGGTTTGTCTCTACCTCTATCTCTTTGGGCTCCATGAGCTTGGGAGGTCCCAGCTCCTTGGTGACCAAAGGACACAGTAGACCTTGGTTGGGGAAACACCAATTCTCCCTTCCATGTGTAGGCATGTCTGCCAAGCTCAGTGACCACGAAGATTCTCTCTGATGCATTGTCTAGGTAGGTTACTTGACCTGGGCTATCAGGGTCTTTAAACTCATAGATCGTGAGGGCACTCACTTCCTGAGATTGAGGAGATTTATATCTCCAAAAAACCTCATCGGTTTCTCGGTTTAAAAGCAGATCTATGCTTTTATTATCTTGTGGAATCCACTCAGGAGTCATGATTCTGATCAAGACAGGCTTACCACGGGGAGTTCTTGGCTCTCTCTCTAAGTTCCCTTGCTCTATATCTCCCATGTCGGTCTCCGCAATCACATTTCCAAACTCATCAGTTCTATCGGGAAGAGTGGTGACTACATATATAGTCCCCTCTTTATCTAGGTATGCTCCATTCTCAAACTTGACTACCGGGTAGTCTATTCCATGGGGTTGGTCGGGGTTCTTAATCTGGACCACTGATCTTCTCAGTCCGTCTTCGTAGATGCGAGCACCTAGACGATTCGTCCTGATATATTCCAATTGAGTCTTATAAGGCCCCTCTGGCTTTTCTAGATAAGCCAACCCTGAACTCCCTACGGGTCTCTCCATGTGATAGGACATTTCAGAATCACTGGTTTCTGATCTGGGAGTGTATGGGTAATCACTCAACTGCTGGGCCCAAGACCTGGCAGTGTGATTGACACTAGCTTCAGAAGATCTGAGGCTTCGTCTGTCTCGGCCTAAATGTCTGCCTGATCTAAGGTTCATATGCCTGATTTATTTACCCCCTGGAACCCAAGCACGCTCTCGTTGCAGGTTGATTTTGCATCAATCACTTCGTTCTTTTTAGTTGAATATTATGTTTATGGTCTTGTCTGAAATTGCGTCGTCAGGGGTACTTAAGTGAATTTCCGCACTTGATGAGTGATCGATTCCCGTTTACCTTTTTGTCCCTTAGTGTTTTCGCACTTAAGACCTATTTATTTTCTTGCACTTGGTTGATTAATTCTCTTGGACTTGATTCGTGCCTAACGTTGCCCTAGTTAATTACCACACCTAAGTCGTACTTAGCCTAGGCTAGGAATTGACAAAGGAGGGTTATGAGATCTTCCAACCTCAATCAGCTGGTTGACCAGACAGCTATGCAAGCCCAGGAAGTCTTCTCCCAAGCCCGGTACTCACCCTTGCTAGCTTGCTTTGGATTGCCTTGAGTGCACACAAAGTTCTTGCAAAAACTCACCAGTTAGTATAGCTTTATTGCCATAGGTATTTGAAAGACACACTTCAATAATTTTTGCCCCCTTGGAGTAGCTCACTGTACCCCCTGAATCTGAGAACCACTTAGTTCCACCTAAAGGTCAACTTACAAATGCATGTTCTAAAACTCCGCGTATAATTCTTACAAAAACCAGTCGAGGTCCACGTAGGATTCTCAACGAGCTTTCCAACGAGACCAAAATCTCATCAATCGGAGTTCGTATGGTCAAGTTATGACCATTCAGGCACTAAAGGGTCAAAACAGGCTCTCAGGGTTCAAGAGATCCCTCTCTGGTTTCTAGGCCTTTTGCCCACTTCCAAGGTTCTAAAGTTATACCAAGGTGCCAAAAATGAAGCTCAACTAGCCTCCCAATCACTCAAAAACTTAACCCTAAATTTTCATGCGTTAATGGCCGTGTATCGCGATAGGTCGGGTCGGAGTGTCGCGATAGGTGGGGAGTGTCGCGATAGGTGGGGAGTGTCGCGATAGCTCGGTGTGTCGCGATAGCTCGGAGTGTCGCGATAGCTCGGAGTGTCGCGATACCTCGGAGTGTCGCGATACCTCGGAGTGTCGCGATACCTCGGAGTGTCGCGATACCTCGGAGTGTCGCGATATCTCGGAGTGTCGCGATACCTCGGAGTGTCGCGATAGCTCACGGGGTGTCGCGATACCTTGGAGTGTCGCGATAGCTCACGGGGTGTCGCGATACCTTGGAGTGTCGCGATACCTTGGAGTGTCGCGATAGCTCACGGGGTGTCGCGATACCTTGGAGTGTCGCGATAGCTCACGGGGTGTCGCGATAGCTCACGGGGTGTCGCGATACCTTGGGGTGTCGCGATAGCTCAGGATATGGCGAATTTTCCTGTTCTATCTAGGGTTCCTAGGAGCTCTAGGCCTGCGCAATGCCGTGGTGCACTCAGAATCGTGAGAAGTCGAGATTTTCGGAGTGTCGCGATAGCTCGAGCTCAACGCCTCGGGAACTGTGCAGACAATTTCTGTACCTGCTGAGCTTGCTGGAGATGATGATGGAGCTGCCACCTGCAAGAAACATGCAAAAAACACACAAATACAAGCACGCACAATCGCTCTCTCTCAAACTCGCACACAACAAATGAGGGAAAGAAAAGGAAGAGGGGATATGTAGTGGGGAAGGAGGTGGAGGTGGAGATGGAGAAGGATCAGAAATTTACCTACTACTTACCATTCCAACGCGTCCTCTCTACGTCTTACCATCACACGCTCGTCCTCAAAGCTCGATCCCTGGCAACGGCGCCAAAATTTGGTGTAGCTCAGTGATGAGTAGCACCTCCTTTAATGTCAATCCGGGAAGACATGAGGATGGTATGAAGACCACGAGCAAGTGGAAGCACAAGTGCGTGAGTGAGAAGCACACAAGCATGCACACACATACACACACACGCGCACACACAGTAAGGACAAAGAGAGGAAGACAATGGAATCACTTCTATTGCAAGAAAGCTCTCATACAAGTTCCAACTACAAGAAGCCAACCTCAAAAATGAGCTCTCTAGCTCTATTTATAGTTTTTGACTAACTTTGGCCCTGTTCAGACCTAGTGTCCGGCCTAGTTAAAAATTAGGTTCCGGGGCTTATTTGAGGGCCCAAACGAGATCTAAAAATTATGAAAATTGGCAGGCAACTACATCTAAGGCTCCCCAAGCTCGAGGACTCCTCGGCTTGTACAAAATGGAGTTACAAAAAGGTGAAATGATATTTACAAGGGTTTGTAGTGATGAGAATCACTTTAGAATGATGTTGGGGTTTTGAAAAAAAATGAAGGGTAGCCTCAGTGCTAGATCTGCATGTGTGTCCATACTTGCTTCTTCCCGCATCCTGTCAACAAAAGGTAATTCATCATTCAGACAAAAGGTTGGTGAATTTAGTCATGCCAGTCATTTGAAGCAGAATTTTGATTCAAGGATATGAGGAGATGATAAAACATGATTCTATGTTCACTTCCATTTGTATACCATGTTTGTTTTGTCTCTTACTCTTAGCACTAGAGGAAGAGAAAGAGTTCATTTGTAGAAGTTAAGAGTGCTTGCTACTTCAAGATGAAGAGAACAAAAGGTATGGAAGAGAAGTTTGAAGATGTTAACATCATCATCAGGTGGAAGAAAGGTGCAGAAGAAGAAAGTCTAATATTTCCAAAAGGAAAGTAAGACTTCCTTTTACTCATATATTTTCCATATAACTTTCCTACTTTATCCTCTACATCCAAAGACAAGTCTACGAGAACATCTTGTGTGAAGATAGTTTAAAGAAGAAGCAATTTCTTGTTTTGCGTTACACTTGGTCATGATTTAGTAGTTTTGATAAAGAATTGCATAGAGAAAGAAAAGCAGCAGATAAATGTTTTGACTCATATATGTATGAGTTATGTTTTAGTTGAAGCTTTTAAGCAGGCATCTTATATGTTCCCTCAAAGAATTCTTGGTATATGACAAGTTGCAAAGAAGTATATTTCTTCTTTATCTAACTCTTGAGGTAAAAGGGTTTTTTGTAGCAGATGTTGAAGACTTGGGTTGAGGTTTTTTGTTTGGAAAGGTTACCACATATTTAGTATTTTCAAAAAAATCAGGGAAATTCAATTTTTTGATGTACCAGTCAGCTGAAGAATCTACTTTCTATGATTTTCTTGTTTTTGGATACATGCTTGTATTCAAAAAAGTTGTTCCATCAGATCCTATCACTTGATTGAGAAGTGGAGTTAGCCAAAAGAAAGTCAAGCACGTAGTGTCGCATTTCACCCGGGTAGAATATGAAAAGATGAAGTATCAACGTGTAGCTTTTGGAGTCCTCAAGGTGAGAGTTTGTCCACTTATATTTCAAGTAGGAATTGCAGATTCTTGGAAAGGATTTGGTTAAAGAAAAGTTTTACAACTTTATGTGAGAAGCATGGACACTTAGAGACATTCAAGTAGCAAAATCAAACATTCAGTCATGAAGGTTTGATGAGAACAGATTCTACACAGGTATTTTGTTGGAAAGATCTTGATAGATCTTGAAGATCTTAAGTATTTATGAGTCAGTTGTCTATCCTTTGTTTGTGAAAGTTCTTTAACATTGGAAGAAGTAAGTCAAAGATTCAGATTCTATCAGATTAGTGTTGTAGAAGAAATAGAAGAAGATACTTGTTATGTTGCAGAAGGTTATGAATCCTATAATGCTTTCAGCAAGGTGTTATGTTAGGATCAGATAACCTTGTTCTACAATATGGGAAGCTGAAGAGTTACATTGAAAGCTATTAGGAACTGTAGTGCTAATAAAAAAGGGTTCATATTTTTTGTTTCAGATACAGCTATTTGATCACTAAATGATAGATTTATTGTAAGAAGGAAGACGTTCCAAATTTCATAAAGTCTAATATATTTGAAGAATTTTGAATACTAGTGTTACATCATCTAGGGGGATGATGAAACATGAAGACTTATTTTCAGCCATATATGTAAAAGAATGTAAAGTCATACCTATAGGTATTCCTATATTTCCTTTGTCAGGTTCTCTTTATGTTCCAGCTTTGAAAGAAGAAGGAAGAAAAAGAATGTCTAGAGAAAGTTCCTGTTAGGATGTTCCTGTTCAGGAGAAGGTTCTAGAGTTCTATTGAAGAGAAGCTTGATATTTTAGAGAGGTATGTTAAAGAAGTGCACACATTTATGTTTATACCAGATTCTAAAGGAAAGAGGTATGAAGGACTTAAAGTTTGAACAAGGATGAAGACATGATGACACTATAGATATGATTTTTTGATGAGACTCATGAGTTGATTTCAGTTGATTTCAATTGAGTTGACTTGACTTGACTTGAGTACAGTCAGAGATGAACCAGTAGTGTTCATAATACACTAAGTTGTGAGTTGTCAGTCACAGGTTCCAGGATTCAGTTCTTGATTTTGTTTAGTGTATTTGCATGACACAGCAGAAGTACGTTGAGAAAGCTTTCGTAAGGTACATGCAAATTTGTGGATCCTAGTGTATGCTTACAGGTTTGAGATAGCACGTTCAGAGTTAGTACTTGCTACATTTGTTGTCAAACAAATGATTGCTTGATGTGTACACTATTGGATATCTAGTTTGCATATTTTCTCAAGTATTATGGTTCATATCCAGCAAGTTCAGGTTTGTGAAGTTTGAGGGAAAGTCAAATTCAGTTTTGAAGAAGACTTTTGAAGAAAATGTTTGACGGAAAATTTGAGAGTTCAAGTTTGAAGCTTATATAAGTTAGCAGATGAATGAAGTTGCACATTCAGTTCAGTTTGTACCAATATCACATTGCAGGGGGGATTGTTGGAAACAATGTCATATAGTACATTGGTCAAATTGCTCAAGCAAGCAAGACTATCCATACCTTGAAATATCAACCAATGGAACAATCAATCAATGGTACAAAGACCACATACTCCAAGACGGGTGTAAACACATCCACAACAAGAGAGAGAGAGAGAGAGATAGACAGACAGAGGGCAAGCACACACATGCATGCACGCTCACTCATGAGTGCACATGAGGCAATGTGCTCCAAGAAGCTCTTGTATTGCTCAAGGAATGAGTAAAAAGGTAAGAAGCTATACATTTCAACAAGCTAACCTTAAGTAATGTGATCTCTTTCACTTTTATAGTTTTTAGAAGACCTCTCTACACACTAAAATGTTGGGCCTAACTTTAAATTTAGGTTCCAATGCTATTTGGAGGGTGAAATGACATTAGAAAAATATGAAAATTAGTGTGGAGATACTTCTCATGTCCAGGAAGCCCAAGTACTATTCAATTTTGAGACATTAGCCCGATGATTGCTAAAACTAGGGTTTTATGCTAAAAATAGGCCTTTTTACAAGTAACTTAGGTATAATATGGGGAAAGACCTATTTTGAGGAGGGTTCATAGTTAGGAAAATCGATAGATCCCTTCCTCCTTCACCCCATTCTTGTACTCCCCTTTGACAATAGTGTTTACCATTTGATTAAGCTTTGACCCCTCAAACGTTGACTTTCTAACTGCTTTCTTGAGCTTCCTCCAACAAGTGGGTAGAAGAGAAACGCTATTCAGATCGATGGCCAAGAAAAGATAACAATTTTCACTCCGTGGGGCACATATATCAAGATTTTCTTTTAGATTGAAAAATGCTCTTGTTACCTTCGATCATGCTATGTACTTAAATCTCGACAAGTGGCTCACTGGTTTTTTATAAATGTGTATAAATGATTTCTCCATCTTATCGGAAAGCATGGAAAGGTATATGGTGCAAGCTATTGTCCAACACCTTGGACATCTAAGAGGAATATTTAAAATATGCAAGGAGATAGGGTTAAATTCCAGTTCAAGAAACTTGGTAAGAAAATCTAATTTATTGGGTCATATAGTGTCGTGTGAGGGCATCATAATAGATCTAGCAAAGTCTTGAGCTAGTTTATGCATGCAAATCCCCAAAAACTCCAAAGAGGTGCAAATTTTTCTAGGGTACACAGGATACCATGGACAAATTATATGCATCTATTCAAAAAGAGCAAAGGCACTATCATGACTCACTAGTCGCAAAGAACTATTTACATGGAGTAAAGGAGATAGGGGATTCCAAGAATTTAAGCTCAAGTTATGTATTGCAACTCATAATTATGCCAAAATGGTCTCTAGATTTTTATGTACACACTAGTGTTACTCTTAATGCAATGGGAGTTGTCTTGACATAACCATCTACGGACTACAAGTTGGATGGATGGATTTTCTATGCTGGTAGGATGTTAACTCTGGTCAAGAGAAGAAGACCACTCAAGTTAAACCATTTCATTTTGTATTTGCATTAGAAGCACTTGCACCTTATGATTTCATCATTGACGTGCAAGTGCTTCAATAGAGTGTATGATGGAACGACTGATTGCCAAGAATCTCGAGAAAGTAAGAGACCAAGCTAGGTTGAGATTCATGTGGACACAAGAAAAGGGAAAGGCAAGTTATGAAACCAATGTGCAACCCAAGAAGATCAAGGTAGGATCGCTCATTTTACTCCATCAAATTCCACCTCTCATAGGAAATTTGGCTCCAAAGTGGGCATGACCTTAGAAGGTTGTTATGAATTATGGAATGTGTTGAAAAAGGAATTATTGGAGTGAGATTTATTAATTTATTAATGTGTTTTGATGTTTTTGATCTAGCAATTGAAGGTCCATGAGGACGTGAAAGGCGTGAAAGGTCATGGATGTTTTCGAATATGTCCCGACATCGATAATTGGATATATATTTTATATAGTTTGTAAATAATCTCACATAGAAGGTTCTATTTTTAGAAATAGTTAGTAAAAATAGTGGTTAAAATAATGATAATTGTAGAGTGTGATTTATATTGATAAAAGCAAAGGCTCTCCGAAAAAGAGAACAACTTTTATTTTTTTGAAGCCACCTCATTGTAACCGTATTTTTTTACATAATAAAAAACTTATAAAAACTTGAATTCTGTGGACTCTCAAAACAGAGTGCCTGGGGGAGATTGCACCCAATCCTGTGTTTTTTTCTCATCTCTTTGCATATCTATTTTTTTGTGTTTTCAGCACCTATATCGTCTATGTGAGCGTGAATTAAGATCATGTAATAGTGGCATCAGAGCTCTGTGTGCATCACCATAGAGGAGTGTGTTTTTTGTTGGAAACAATGTCATATAGTACATTGTGCATGGTCATTGGTCGAATTTTTCTCACGCTATATAGAATGTTCTAAAGTCTTTTATGAATGTCTTTACAAGCAAACAACATGGGGTGACGTGGCTAAGTCGTTATCCTCCTATCATTTTGACCCGAGTTCAATTCCTAGATGGCACACATGATGATGTATGCTTTTTAGCTATGACGCGAAGGATGTTTTTTATTCAGCTTTTCTCATAAAAGATGGACGGTGACGAGCACGTGAGTTTTTTCTTGCTTTTGGCATCAATAGCGATCGTAGAGCTTTTTAATTTTGGATGATGCTTTTGGAGGGTATACTCAAAGCTATATAACAAGAGCTTGGCTCATTGATCAAATCATCCTACACCTTTTGCAACACAAGCTTTGGAGCTTGATCCCTCAATAGAGGTGGTGCTCTTAGCACATGGGGCAGCCATGGTGCTATTCTGGAGCATGTTGAGGAGTGGCTATGGAGTTCTTCTTGAAGAAGAAGAGTGTGCTCACACTCTTGCTTATGGAGAGGATTTACCCCACAACAGCTTGGTGGTGTGGATCGGCCATTCACATGATGTATTTGAAGATTGTCTTCTAGATGAAGATTTTGGGTTACTTCAAAGACATTGGATGGTGGTTAACATAAGATCTGCGTCTTATGTTAAGAATTCAGGTACATATTCTCTTTATGCACACAGATACTACTTGGAGCTTATGGAGGCAGTAACATCCATATCAGGAGGAGTCCTATTCGGCATAGGTACAAGAGAATCAGTACGTGTATGCTTTATGCATATTTGGATAAGGTGTTAGAGATGATATGTTCATATGAGTTTGAGGATTTTCGGCAGCAAACTTGTTAGCATTCTTTGCTACTTTTGTAAGTATGTGATCTTTTCACACACATATCTGATTTAGGGTCTTCCATAGCTTAACTTCATATGAGGGTTTGTTGATTATCAATTTTAAATTGATCCTTCCTCTTTCTGTCACTCATACACACTCTTCTACAACCTATTAGGTCACACATCTCATATATATTCAGATCGTTAGCGATCGTGGAGCGTTTACCGACGAGAGCTTTTGGAGGAGCTTTTCAAAGGACAACATATAACAACATGTTTGGCTCATTGTTGAGACATCCAACACCTATTTCAATACAAGCTTTGGAAGCTTTGTTACCTCAATAGAGATGGTGCTTCTTAGCATATGGGGTTGGAGCATGTTGAAGAGCGGCTATGGAGTTCTTCTTGGAGCAAAAGAGTGTGCTCACAGTCTTCCTTATGGAGAGGATTCACCCTGTAGTAGCTTGGTGGTGTGGATCGGCCAGTCACATGATGTATTTGAAGATTGTCTTCTACATAAGGTTTCGGGTTATTTCAAAGACATTGGATGGTGGTTAACATAAGATTTGCATCTTATGTTAAGGATTCAGTTACATGTTCTCTTTATGCACACAGGTACTACTTGGAGTTTATGGAGGGAGTAACATCCATATCAGGAGGAGTCCTATTCTGCATAGGTACAACAGATTCAGTAAATGTATGCTTTATGCATATTTGGATGAGGTGTTCGAGAAGGTATGTTCATATGAGTTTGAGGATTTCTGGCAGCAAACTTGTTAGCATTCTTTGCTACTTTTGTAAGCATGTGATCTTTTCACACACGTGTTTGACTTAGGGTCTTCCATAGCCTAAAGTTAGATGAGGGTTTGCTGATTATTAGTTTTAGACTGATCCTTCCTCTTTCTGTCACTCATATTCACTCTTCTACAACCTATTAGGTCACACATCTCATATATATTCAGATTTCTATCCATACATCTCAATATGGTTGTTACATTTTGCACTCAACATCTACAAAATCAAGAAGATAATATATTTTAGGCATATTAAGATGTAGACGCTTAGCTGCATGATATCAATTCACATCTTGAAAGACACATTTTTCTTACTTACATGTAATAATGTAACTATGAAGCATGAGTAGCTAGGTTTAATCGCACCCTTCTTCAAATACTCACCCATCACATTGTGGAGATTTTTTTCTCTCTCATAAATTTATGCAACAAAGGAACCATACTCTCCTAAAAGAAGTCATGTAGGAATCCTAGTATTCCTAAAACAAGGAAGAATGGAATTTAGTTCATGTTCTAAATTGATCAAAAAATAATTGTGTATCCAAATTAGATCTTCCAAAAAATTAGACCTAAATACATGGTCACTATCTCTAGACTTAGATAATCTAAGGCTCCATTAAGGATGGTAAAGTGGATTTATGAGACTACATCTAAAACAATTGCGCTTATTGATTGCTTATAGGTTACTACCTCCAACTACAATTAGGTTGATGTCTAATCTCCATGCATTGTTGATTTGAAATTGTATGAGCACATCCTATACCACAAGATGAAGGAATCTTAACAACACAAGTAATCAGAGCTATGGTTCTATCCAAGCATATTGTACTACATGTTCTCCTTGTTTTTTTGGAGCCAATATTCACGTGAAACAACCCTCTTTCAAGTTCATTGACGTTCAATCCATGTGAGAGGCTTAGTCTATGTGTTTCTTTGCAAAAGGATTCCTTAGAAGGCTCAGTGAAAGGAGGTTTGGAGGATCCATAGGACCCCCCTCTAAGGAGGCAAGAACTTGAGGTGAGCCCCCTAGTTGACTGGCGGCTAGAGAGCCCCCATCGATAGATTGCACACACATCTACTCATGGTGTGAAAGTGCCTAGAGAAGATACCAATAAATCCTTCTAGTGATCTCTATTGAGAGTTGAATGAAGACCCACTCTCCTTTGCTTTTTTAGTCTGATTGAGTTATTTTGCACTCATATATGGGATATCTCGTGATAAAATAGAGCACTAGTGCTCATCCTATCATCTTTGGAACCTGCCCAATCAGCATCACAATAAGCTTGTACATTTAATCCATCATCAAGGGGATAATATTGACCTTCATTCAGTGATCCTTTGAGGTACCTAAGCACTGTTTTGGCTGCAACAAGATAAGGTACTCTTGGTGCTTGCAAACATTGAGATAACACTCCAACTACATGTGCAATATATGGTCTTGTCATAGAAGCATACAAAAGAGATCCAATTATTGACATAGACATTGTGACATCCTTCACTTCTTCACCTTCATGAGCACTTATTTTAACATTTACTTCTAATGGATTTGAAATGGGCTTGCAATCACACAAGCCAAATTTCTTCAAAAGATCTAGAATGTATTTCCTTTGCATCAAGTATATACCTTCCTCTTTATATAGTACTTCAATACCAAGGAAGTACCTTAAAATCCCTAAATCTGAGATTCTAAACTCACATCCAAGCTTCCTTTTTATGTCCTTGATGTTGGTTTCATCATCCCCTATAATGATCAAATCATCAACATATATACATATGAAAACAATTTTGCTACCTTCCTTATTCACAAAGAGTGATGGGTCTGCATTACTATGATTGTATCCACATTTTACCAAGTAGTCCAAAGGTCTTTGGTTCCAAGCCCTTGGGGCTTTCTTGAGTCCATGAAGAGCCTTCTTAACCCTGCATACATGATTTGGAAACCTCTCATCTTCAAAGCCTTGGGGCTACTCCATGAAGACTACCTCTTCAAGCTCTCCATTTAGGAAAGCATTCTTCACATCCAACATGTACATCTTCCAACCTTTTTGAGGCTGAAATTGCAATCAAACTTCTTATGGTGGACATCTTTGCTACTAGAATGAATGTTTAATCAAAGTCTTTGCCATAGATTTGAGCAAAACCTTTGGCAAACAGCTTTGCTTTATACCTAGAGATGCTCCCATCTCCATGGCTCTTTACCTTGTACACCCATTTGTTGCCAATGAATTTCATGTTCTTTGTTCTCGGCACCAATGAACAAGTATCATTTTCTTCAAGTGCCTTGACTTCCTCCTCCATGTCTTCAATCCATTCCCTATGCTTATTTGCTTCTTCAAAAAATTTAGGTTCTTCACAAACTATAACTTGACTCATGTAGGTATAGTGTCTTGCAATGAATGAATCATAACTTAACCTTTGAACAGGGTATTTAACGCTATTGGATGACCTTACCTCACCATTAGGTGGTAGGAATCTCCTCCTCCTTGTTTTAGATGCTTTAAATCCTAGAGTTTCTAATTTTTCCATATCTTCATCACTTGTAGATTCCATATCTACCCATCGATGGTCTTCTTCATTTGCCTTTTCCTTTCCTTTGCTACTTTGTTCACTTGAATGAGCTTCATTCCTTGTCCTTCCATGCCAAGCTGATGTAGTACTCTCCTCTAATGGTGTGCTTGAAGTGGTTGGACCACTTGTCTCCATGCTTTGTTGTTGCTCTTTGAACTTCTTCTCGGCTTGATATGCATCATCAACCTGTAACACATCTTTGCTACCATACCAAGATCGCAACTCATCAAATATTACATCCCTAGACACCTTAATCTCTTTGGTGCAAGGATTATAGCATCTAAAACTCTTTTTCTCTGAAGAATATCCAAGAAATGTACACCTATCTGCCTTCAGGTCTAAGTTGTGTCTCAATTCTTGAGGTATGTGAACATAACACACACAACCAAATACTTTGATATGTGAAAGGTTGGGTTTCTTACCACACCAAGCTTCATAAGGTGTAACGCCATGTACTCTTGAGGTTCGACACCTATTCATAATGTATATGGCTATATTTGTTTCATCATCCCAATAAGAGTTAGGAACATTCATTTCATTTAACAAAGCTCTAGGCACTTCTGCTATGTATCTATTCTTCCTCTCTACCACCCCATTTTGTTGAGGTGTATACCTAAAATTGAATTGCCTTTTGATGCCATGGTCATGTAAAAAATTTGAAAATTCATTTGAAAAATACTCTCCCCCTCCATCCGATCTGAGAGTCTATATATACTTCCCTATTTCCTTCTCCACTAGGTTTTTGAACCTCTTGAAGTGGTAAAACACCTCTGACTTTGATATCATGCAATACATCCAAACAAACCTTGAATGATCATCTATAAATGTGACAAAATATCTATTACCTCCAATGAATGGCTCCCTTGTAGGTCCCCATACATCTATTTGTATGAGATTCAACACTTCATTGCTCACATGTGCTCCCTTCTTGAATGGAAATCTGCTTTGTTTTCGTAATTGAGAAGCATGGCACAAATGTTGCATCTTCTGAGATGTAAGATCCAGTAGACCACTCATCAAGCCCTTCCTTTGCATGTCCTTCATCCTTTGTAAGTTTATGTGCCCAATCCTTTTATGCCATAAGTCAATTTCTACAATCTGTTTATTTCCAATCGACGAGTAGACAGTGTGAGGGGTTGATGGCTTTACCTCCATGGTGAAGAGTCTTCTTTGCTTCTTTCCTTTTGCTATGAGCTTGTATTCCTACATGGGGTCTTCAACAAAACATCCTTGATCATTGAACCTCACTTCATAACCTCTTTCAACCATTTGACCTACTGAAACCAAGTTCTTTGTGATGGTTGGCACATACAACACATCTTTCAACACCTTGGAGCTTTGAGATCCATTCAATGAAACATCTCCCACATGTGTAATCTTATGCTCCATGTCGTCCCCTCTCTCTACATGTCCTTGAGTGATGGGAGAGTGTAAATCAAAGAAAACATCTTTATTGCAACTCATATGGTTACTACAACCACTATCAATGTACCATGTAAAATCTAAATTGACTCTTTCACTTGACCCATACATCATAAGCAAGTTTCCATTTTTGGAATTTGCTAAAGCACTAGGATAATTACCTTGTTTCCTTTTGTATCCTTGATTTCCTCCTCCTTTGGATCAACAATCTCTAGCATAATAGCCTGGTTTTCCACAATTGAAGCATTCTCCGTTGGATGCTTCTCTTCCATGTGATCTTCCTCTACTCCTTCCTCTTCTTCTTGATCCATAGCTTTGGTTGGATCCTTCTTGGTTTCTTGAGATTGAGTTTGACCTTCCTCTCCCTCTGCCTTGGAAGTTTTTTCCACCTCTTTTGCCTTTGCATCTACCTGCATAGAAAACTTGGACTTGGCTGTCCTTTGATTGTGAACCTCCTTGGTTGATCTCCTCGGTCATCATCAATGTGACTAATTGATCAAATTTTGGTAGGGAATCCCTCACATAAACTGATGTGGTGAATGTTTTCCACCTTTTATCCTCTCTCAAGCCATTGACAGTGTGCATGACAAGATCATCATCTTTGATTGGGCTCCCAATTGAGCCTAGGGCATCTGCAAGCTCCTTAACCTTCAAAATGTACTCATTTATGTTAGGAATTAGTGCTTTCCTAATATTATTTAGCTCATTCTTGAGCTGAATCTTCCTTTCCTTCTTTGATGAAGAGTACAATCTCTCCAAGTTCTCCCAAACCTTCTTGGATGTGTCCAAGTCTTGTATATGCCCTATCATGCTATCGCTTATGTGTTGGGATAGAATGAATATGACACTTCTATCCCTTTCTATCCATTCATTAAGTGTCTTAACTTGCCCTTGAAGTGGCGGATCATGTATATGAGGCATTGGATCCATGCCGCTCACTAATCCTCACAATCCTTTGCCCATAAGATAGTTGCTAACTCTAAATTTCCATGGTTGATAATTCTCTTTCTCTAACTTCTCTATTTGTGCAATATAGTCAGCCATACTGAGCTATAAGATGCTCCTCTAGCTTCTCATCAAGTGTTTGTATGCTTTAGAATGTGTGGGTATTACCATTTGATAGTTTCTTCCTTGCTAACCTTCAACTAATTGAGATCTCGATCGACGTAGCCCCCTTTTGATGTCTTCTTTCTTTGATACATTCTCCTTGTGCTTCCATGAGTTGTCTTGATCCCTTCAAGTCTTCAATACGATGCCCATTGATGTCACCAAGCCTCCAAGATGACTCTGATACCACTGATCATGGATGATTCTAATGTTGATGTATAAAACACCACAAGAAATGAATTAATGTGACACTAGAACACCTCTATGGTCACCATTAACTCATTGCCACTCCAAACTTTGAGAAATGATAGTCAAAACCAAGAACTTTGCTTCTACAGAAATTCCTAGTCACTAAAATGACATACCTTCAGTATTTTGCTAATTTCTCCTAGCTCAAGTATGCTTTCTTCATGAAACTTTATAGGCTGAAACTAGAAGAGTAGAGCTTTCCAACAAGCTATCATATGCATCAAACGGAGATCTAGAACTCAAGTTATGGCCCTCACAAGATGACCCTGTATGACCTTCCAAGACTGGAAATCTTGCCTGTTTTAGTATTCCTGATGTCCAAAAATAAAAAATTCGATGCCTGGCATCGAATTTCAGTCCAAGTCGATGCCGGGCATCGACTTTGAGCTTTTTTAGGCCCTTTTTCTGCACCAGAAATACTCTCTTTTACACACACATGAAGAAGACCACTTGTATGCTAGAAGTCGATGCCAGGCATCGACTTTATGCTCAAACTCGATGCCAGGCATCGAGTTGCTCCATAAACTTCATATTTCTAAAAGATTCAACAATAGTTAACACACAGAGAATGAAAAAAATGACTTATCAGCCAAGATTCGATGCCAGGCATCGAATTGCTCAGAAAACTTGAATTTTTGAATTCATCACACAGTAGGCAAACATGGAGATGATGAAGAGAGACTCATACACAGAACTTTACTCAGTTCTTCTCATAACTATAAAAAACTCAGAAGTTTTACAGATGCTTTCTCACTCAGAGAAGCCCGACTATACTCAGTCATACAAAAATGAGTTCTTCTCACTTTCTCTCTCTCTCTTCCTCCTTCTTCTTCTCACCGCGTCAGTTGATACAAACTAACTTATATAGATTTTTGTATTCTCGTGATTTTAAAAAACTTCTAGAACTAAAGTGAACTAACTTTACAAGTATAATACAATTGTGAATTTGTCCCTTCACATAGGCATGGGGTTTTCTTCCTAAGATTTGACCTTGAAATATATGTTCAGTTAGTGATTGTTTCTCCAACAGCTCCCCCTCAATCACTAATTGACATTCCCTGTTTCTTCATATCATCTTCTTTTCTTTTACTCCTGCCATGCTTTTGAATCTACTGGTCTTCACACCATCCAAGCTCTTTGTCATTATGTCTGCTAACTGATCTTTAGTAGAAATGTACTCCACTTCAATCTCCTTCTCCATTACCTTTTCCCTGAGAAAATGATACTGTATCTCTATGTGCTTTGTCCTTGCATGAAAAACTGGATTTGTTGCAAGATAAAGTGAACTCATATTATCTCCATGTATTGTAGGTGTACCTTGATCAATGCCTAAGCTCTTGAACAATGTCTTCATCCATATGACTTCCTTAGCTGCTTCCACAAGTCCTTTGTACTCTGCTTCAGTTGATGATAATGCTACTGTATGTTGTTTCTTTGAACACCAACTTACAAGCTTATCACCAATGTATATCATGTAACCATGAGTTGATCTCCTGTCATCTTGATTACCTGCCCAGTCTGAGTCACTGTAGGCTCTCAACTTCAAATCTGATGTAAAAGGATAATATAATCCTTCCTTTATAGTTCCTTTGATATATCTGAGAACTCTTTGACCTGCAATCCAATGTGGGTCCTTTGGACAATGCATGAATTGTGACAAAACTCCCACTGCATAACTAAGATCAGGTCTTGTTAGTGTAGCATAAATCAAACTACCCACAAGAGATTGATACTTCCTCATATCTTTGTAGTCTGCACCATCATATTTACTGAGCTTGTGATTAACTTCAAGTGGAGTTGAAGCTTCTCTGCAATTTTCCATATCAAACTTCTTCAACAAGTTCAGAAGATACCTTTCTTGTGACACATATATGCCATGATCTGTATAAGTAACTTCCATTCCAAGAAAGTATGATAACTTTCCTAGGTCACTGATCTTAAACTCTTTCTCAAGTAATCTCTTTACCTCCTTGATTCCTTCATCTGAAGTACCTGTGATTATAATGTCATCTACATAAATACAAATGTAGATTGTACCTTCCTCTGTTCTTTTGATAAGTAGACTTGAATCTGCTTTTGAACTTTGATATCCAAGATCATTGAGATACTTCACCAGTCTATAGTTCCAAGCTCTTGGAGCTTGCTTCAATCCATACAATGCTCTTCTCAACCTGCAAACAAAATTTGGATACCTGGAATCTATAAACCCTTGAGGTTGTTCCATGTATACCTCATCTGATATGTATCCATTCAAGAATGCATTTTTTATATCCAATTGACTTAGGGTCCATCCTTTTGAAGCTGCAATAGCAATGATTGTCCTTATAGTTGACATCTTAGCTACAGGACTGAATGTCTCATCATAATCTATGCCATAGGTCTGGGCATAGCCTTTCACCACCAATCTAGCTTTGTATCTGGCTATACTTCCATCTGCAAGCTTCTTCACTTTATAAACCCATTTATTTCCAATTACTTTCTTACCATTTGGTTTAGGAACAAGTTCCCATGTCTTGTTCTCCTCCAGTGCATTGAACTCTTCCTTCATTGCTTCTTCCCATTGCTTTTTACCTTTAGCTTCATCATAGTTCTGAGGTTCTTCATCATCTTTGACCATATATGCATAGTTCTTCTGAGTTATGTAAGAAGTATCATAAGAATACCTTTCTGGTTGTCTCCTTGTCCTGCTTGACCTTCTTGGTTCACATTCTTCATAAGTTTCTGGATACACCTCTTCATCAAATATAGGAGCTTCTTCATTCATTCTTGTTAATCCACTTCTGGATGTACTTGCTTGCATATAGTCTTCATCTCTATTCACCTGCACAATTGATTTTCCTTTCTCACATCTTCTTACCTCTTCTTCAAATTCTTCAGCTGTATGACTTTGATCTGCATACCAACTTTTCTGTTCATCAAATGTAACATCTCTAGAAACAATAAATTGTTTGGTTAGAGGATTCCACAATCTGTAACCCATCTGCTTTTCATCATAACCAATGAACACATATTTTTCTGCCTTTGGTTCAAGTTTATGCCTAAGTTGTGATGGCACATAAGCATATGCAATTGATCCAAACACTCTACAATGATCTAGTGTTGGTTTCTTACCCCACCAAGCTTCATATGGAGTCATTCCATTCAGAGCTGCACATGGTAATCTATTCACAAGATATGTAGCTGTATTTACAGCCTCAGCCCAAAGATAATTTGGACAATTCTTCTCCTTTAGCATAGCTCTAGCAAACTCAACCAGAGTCCTGTTCCTTCCTTCTGCTACACCATTTTGTTGTGGTGTATACCTGCAAGTTATTTCTCTCTTAATACCTGCATTCCAAAGATAATCATTGAACTCTTGGGAGAAGTATTCTCCCCCTCCATCAGACCTCAGTCTCTTAAGCTTTTGACCTGTGACTCTCTCTGCATATGCATGAAAATGCTTGAAAGCTCCAAACACTTCTGATCTTTCCTTCAAAACATATAATGTTATCCATCTTGTAGCATCATCAATGAAAAGAACATAATACCTTGAGCCACTGATAGATCCTTCTTTTGTTGGTCCCCATACATCTGTATGAATGAGCTCAAGTACTCCATCATGTTTGAATCCTTTCTTTTGAAATGGTAACCTGTGTGCTTTACCCATTTGACATGCTTCACATTTATAAACCATATGTTGACTTTGCACATTTGGTAATCCTAGTACAGACTGATTAGCAACCATAGCTTTAATTCCTCTTTCATTAAAGTGACCTAATCTCTTATGCCAGAGATCAAGTTCTGTAATCACTCCTTCACCATGTGTGAGCAAAGCTTGACCAATGTTCCCTTGCACTCTTAAAGTAAAGAGTCTACCTTCTTTCTTACCAGAGACAATCTGATTATATCCATTCTTTGGATCTTCCACAAATACTCCTTCATTTGTAAACCTGACTTGAAAACCTTTTTCAACTATCTGTCCCACACTAATCAAGTTTTTAGGTATTGTAGGAACATACAAAACATTGGTTAGCAAATCTGCTCCACTCTTGCATTTCACTTTTCCAATTGAATGTACACTATGTCTTGTATTATCACCAGTTTGAACTGTGTGACTAGAAATGCCTTTTTCCAAATCTGACATCAATTCTATGTTTCCTGACAAATGATTAGAACATCCAGAGTCAATGTAAAATACCTTTAGATCTTCTTTGTCTGATGTGCTGATTGAATTCATCATCAATGATGTATGACTTTCATTCTGTGTGTCATTTGCATAGTTGTAGTAGGTGGTGTTGTAGGATTGATTCTGTCCCCAACTTCTTCCTCCACCTCTACCATAGCCTCCTCTTTGACTTTGTCTACCTCTTTGAAAATTACTTTGATATCTTCCACCTCGACCTCTGCTATTGTTGTTTTGATTCTGGTTTGATCCTTGTTGGTTGTGCCAACAGTCATGAGCCAAATGATTACTCAATCCACAGATCCAGCAAGCCTTTTTGTTGTTATTTTGATTACCTCTTCCTCTTCCAAAACCTCTTGCTCTTCCTCTGCCAGTGCCTTTACCTCTTGCATAATAAGCTTGAGAATTAGACTCCTCTTCATCCTTTGCTTTACCTTTATCTCCTTTCTTCTTATTCTTCATGTACATTGCAGAACTTTGACCTTTATCTCCATCTCCCTTCAAGTCTTGCTCATATGTGAGCATCAAACCAAGCAACTGGTTCAAATCTGGAACATAATGATTTAATGAAAGTTCTGTTGATAAGACAAAAGGTTTCCACCTTTCATCCCCTCTCAAGCCTGCAAGTAGTTGAGCAATCAATCTGTGATCTTCAACATCTTCATCTATGGATCCAAGACTATCTGCTAGATCCTTCATCTTAGTGACATAATCACTAATGGTTTGACTTGGCTTCTTCTTGAATGTTGTAAACTCTGACCATAGACTTGCTTTCCGTGCTTTAGTAGTACTTTGGAAATGATACTCCAATGCATTCCATATATCTTCAGATGATTCCAATCCTCTGATGTGTGGTAGCAAATGATCTGAGATTGTATTGTAGATGTAGGCTTTTGCACTTGCATCCTTCTTCTGCCAATGCTTTAAAGCATCAAGTTCTTCTTTCTTTGGTCGGCTTTCATCTTCAAATACTGGCTTCTCTTCTTCACCTGTAACATATATCATGAGATCCTTACTCATAAGTAAGGCTTCCATTCTCATTACCCATGCGGGGTAATTATCTCTGTCCAGTTTGTCAATGGAGATATGATCTGCCATACTCCTTCCCTTCTGCTGCAACCTTTGAGCTTAAAGGATAAAGGATAATACCTTTTGAAGTTCTTTGTGTATGAGGATACTTTTGAAGTAACCTTTTGATGCCTTGTGTCTTGAAATGCTTCACCTTTCAAACTCTAATGGAAAACTTTACAAAACTTCTCATACCTTTGTCGTCTTCTGCTCTCGAGAATCTTTCTGCTCTGATACCACTTGTTGATGTATAAAACACCACAAGAAATGAATTAATGTGACACTAGAACACCTCTATGGTCACCATTAACTCATTGCCACTCCAAACTTTGAGAAATGATAGTCAAAACCAAGAACTTTGCTTCTACAGAAATTCCTAGTCACTGAAATGACATACCTTCAGTATTTTGCTAATTTCTCCTAGCTCAAGTATGCTTTCTTCATGAAACTTTATAGGCTGAAACTAGAAGAGTAGAGCTTTCCAACAAGCTATCATATGCATCAAACGGAGCTCTAGAACTCAAGTTATGGCCCTCACAAGATGACCCTGTATGACCTTCCAAGACTGGAAATCTTGCCTGTTTTAGTATTCCTGATGTCCAAAAATAAAAAATTCGATGCCTGGCATCGAATTTCAGTCCAAGTCGATGCCGGGCATCGACTTTGAGCTTTTTTAGGCCCTTTTTCTGCACCAGAAATACTCTCTTTTACACACACATGAAGAAGACCACTTGTATGCTAGAAGTCGATGCCAGGCATCGACTTTATGCTCAAACTCGATGCCAGGCATCGAGTTGCTCCATAAACTTCATATTTTTAAAAGATTCAACAATAGTTAACACACAGAGAATGAAAAAAATGACTTATCAGCCAAGATTCGATGCCAGGCATCGAATTGCTCAGAAAACTTGAATTTTTGAATTCATCACACAGTAGGCAAACATGGAGATGATGAAGAGAGACTCATACACAGAACTTTACTCAGTTCTTCTCATAACTATAAAAAACTCAGAAGTTTTACAGATGCTTTCTCACTCAGAGAAGCCCGACTATACTCAGTCATACAAAAATGAGTTCTTCTCACTTTCTCTCTCTCTCTTCCTCCTTCTTCTTCTCACCGCGTCAGTTGATACAAACTAACTTATATAGATTTTTGTATTCTCGTGATTTTAAAAAACTTCTAGAACTAAAGTGAACTAACTTTACAAGTATAATACAATTGTGAATTTGTCCCTTCACATAGGCATGGGGTTTTCTTCCTAAGATTTGACCTTGAAATATATGTTCAGTTAGTGATTGTTTCTCCAACATCTAACACCCCAATGCAACAATGGAAGATGGTTGCCCTCCACTAGGTCCAGAAGCAGTGATATATGCTCATCGTTCTGAACCTTTCTTTGCACCAATATAGAGACTTAAAATGAAATTTTGCAGACTTATGGCAGAATATACAAGCTACCCAACAAGCTTTAAATCATCCAAAATGAATATTCAAGCTGGGAGAACTACCCTCTACAAAATAAGCTACTTGTTTGCAACACTCTCTGCCTATGTGCAGAGATATACCTTCACAAAGTTGGCAATTTCTCACAACTCACCTAGTCAAATAACTTGAAACTTTGGCAATGAGAGACCAATTGAATCGTGAAATCAATGAAGATGAGTATAATGAGAGATCAAACAATGCTCTGCGATTTGGTAGAATCGGATTTGGAAAAGCCTAACTACACCTCTAGATAGAGAGGAGAAAAATCATGAGAAAATGAGGTAAGCAAGCAAGGGGGTTTCTTGCTGGAGTTTATGAATTCACTAAGTTAAGTGGAAAACTTGTGGAATTCATAAAATCAAGAAACAATGGTGAGATGATGCATATATGGAGTTTTAGTTTTCCTGCAATCTAGCCAACCACCCACCAATCAGTGTAGGTGCACTTTTTGGTGGCTGATTTGATGATATCTGAATTTGATTAATTTTGATGGAGCTTGTAACTTTATTCCATGAATTTAGTTCCTCCTTTTTATTGGTCCACTTGCAAAAATCATGGTTGAGCCCTTTTGCATGATTGAGACTTGATTTTGAACACAGATCAGGTATCGTGTATCGTAGGAACTTGAGAACAACTAAAAAGCCTATTAAAGAAATATCAATTCTTGTTGGATTAATTCCAAGGGTAAGAGTGAATCAAAGAGACCCCATAACACTATCTAGGTAGTTAGTGAATGAACCTACACTCAAGATGTGTCCTAGGATGCGGATGAAGTGTCATATCATCTGTGGGTACTATAGTTTTACCTAGTGTCCATTCTCACTACTCACACACCTCTAGTGAGTCAGAAGAGGAAGCTATGATGGCCTCAGAAGATGTGCATAGCTCTGTGCCTTTGGCAAGGTTCATGTTCTTAATTGAAGGCAAATATAGGACCTCACTTGAGTATGTGAACACCAATCAGCAAGATTTGCCAATCTACATAGATGGCTTGAATAGTTCCATGGCCAAAATGAAGAAAATGAGCGAGTCAAAGATTGTACCTAGACCCGTGGTGAAATATGAAGGAGGGTTCTACATGGACAAAAGGGGAATGATTTATGTAGTGATAAACTATCCAAAACCATTCGTGAACGAAGGGAAATGGAGGACCTAGAAAACTATAATGGGGAAAATAATGAAGGCATGATCTCTACACCCCGCGATAAGTCTATGGTAACCAAAGTATGGAGAGGCCTCAAGACAATAGGTTAACCGATGTATATATGGTGGGAGGGATGGAGAGGCTACTACAAGCTCACTTATCCTTGTGGGGAGAAAGTGGAAACCCTATCACCATTTATGAGTTATAGGACCCTAAACACCCCTCTCAAACCACCTACCTTGATAGGAAGTTAAGGAAATACTGGCTTATGACAGATCTTGAAAGATCTAGATTGAAATATCAAGTCATTCTAGTGTTTTCCCTCAAGAGATGAGGGCACCACCTCCCAGAAGCCTCAAGGAACCTATTAAAGTTATGCTTACCAAAACTTCGGTCACACACAACAACAAAGCATTCCTGTGAGAACTAATGTTCAATTTTCCAGGCCAGGAACCAATCCTAATTATCAACCCCCATCTCGAGGAGAACCAAGACGCAGGAACCCTACCTCTGAAAGACCACCCATAGGCAGAGGAGTTGGTGTTCATATGAGACATCGAGCTATTTGTCTTATGCCCAGACCACCAAAACCTGGCAGAAGATTGTGACTTATTCAAGTGGCTAAGTGTATGAGAAGCCACTATGATGGGTCTGGTGAGCTTTACAACCACATAGCCAAATTCAAGCAAGTGATTCATGCTAAATAAGTGGAGGATTTCTTGGTCCAATATGAGTCATTTTGTTTGATACTCATTGATACTACATTAGGTTGGTTCCAATCGCATGAGCCCAGTAGTTTCCTAAATATGGAGCAAGTATTCCAAGAAATGATTGAACAATTCACAAAGACTGGCATAAAAAATAATTCTTCATCTTTGATTCATAGCTTTAAACAATCCCCTACTGAGTCAGTTCATCTGGTAGCTAGGAGATTTAAGCAATATGTGGATAGATGTGCCACAAAGAAAAGGCCCACACAACAAAAAATTATTTCTTTTTTTTTTTTAAAGAGTTAGTCAATGGATCTCTAAAAGCCGCTAGTCTATGTAAAGAGATTCCAAACATTGAGTGAGTGTTTGAAGGAGTGTCTAGACTTGGAAGACGATCTGTCAAAAGATTTGAAGATTCCTCAAACCAAGAACAAGAGCAAGGATGCTTTTAGCAGCATCTCTAGTTTGAACAATAATGTGGAAGAAATTACATACTTAATGGCTGAGAAATTAGGAGTGCAAGGACAAGAGAATTAACCCAACCCCCCGATGAGAAAGCCTATGCTTGATGTCTGCACTGTGGAGGGGATCACCCTTCTCATGTGTGCAATAGGGGAGTGGTCCCACCACCCCCATACGCCTATAACAAACAAGCGGCCTAGACCCAAGCTTAGTACTACAATATTGAGAAAAAAAACACTAATCATAGCATTGAAAATTTTCCTTACAATAGATATCCTAGATCTATTCAAGCCCCACAATTTTGACCATATGGATACCCACCCACAGACCAAGGACGAGAAGTTCCAAGATACCCTCAATAACAAAATCAACCTCCAATACAATGTCCATACGAATATTCAGGTTACAACCCACCACAACCAATTTTAGGACAACAACCACCTCACCCACAAAATGTTGTCCCTGTGAAATTTGCCCAAACAAAAAGAGAATTGTTAGAGGGCCGCTCAACCAGGACGGATGAACCCGGACAGGTGCCGTAAAAAGAGGATTCGCGGAAACATTGTAGCAGACTTCTATTTAAAGCGCACAAAGGAAAGCGGTAAAGACCGGCAGTTTTTGGGGAGAGTCTCTGCTTCTGTTGGGTATTGTAGTGAGTGGGTTGATTAAGTCTCGAGCTGAGGTGTTTGGAAATTGCAAGTATAGTATTATGTGTGTATGTGCTCGGTTATGTCTGTTCTACTGATTCCATTTGGGAAATTGCGAGCACCTTGTTTGAGACCATGTATGAGGTGTTGATGAGAATATTGAGTTCTGCTCTGTTCTATTCGCATCTGACTATTCTACTATTCTTCCTGTCGTGCCGAGTTCTATTCGGTAGTCTTGTGTTGTGAATCTGTTTGGTGATAAGTTATATGCGGTTTTGGATCTTTTCTTCACGGAATAGTGTGCTTTATCATCCTTCGAGAGACTGTGTAAGGTCGAAGTGAACCATTTGCATTTTAGCATTTTTCGGTTAAGTGACCAGATTCGATACAATAGTCTGCATTCACTGAGAACTCCGATCTCAGGAAGAACTTGTATCGGTAAAGGTCTGTACGCGAACAGAAGCATTGGTAAGTTTGTGATGAATCAACTGTGGTAGGAACTTGTTGCTTGAGTCGGAATACGATAAGTTTGCGTAACCTCGGTTATAGCTGTCTGTTGTATTATTGTTCGGCTTACCTATCTGTCACACGGAAGCAGCATATTGAGTAGTATTTGATTAATGAAGTTGAGTATTCTACGAGTTATAAGTCAGAACAGGACTTCTGCTCTGTTACTATAACAGATTCAGCCCAGAAGTCATAAATTTCCGCATGCCGAATAAGTTGTCAGTAGTCAGAATCAACCACTGAGCTAAGACGTGATGGAGTATTTATGAGTGTGTGAGAAGTTGGGAAAATAGTACAGGGCCTCTGTCTAACAGACCCCTACCACTCCCAAGAACCCACGTGGCTAAGAGAACGATCTCGGTTAGAAGATTTGGAACCTAGTGAACGTGAAGCATTTGAATAGAACGTAAGGTAACGCTTAATCGGTATCAGTTTAAATCATAACCCATTTTTACATTTAACAGAATCCTGAGAGAGTCTTATTGTTGACCACTTCATTAACAAGCCGTGATAGTCATAATCAATTCTACTATCAAAATTTAGGGGATTACTATGCATACGAAGCTAGCATGGTAGACTATGAGCAATCCTATGAGCCACACCCCTATGGATAGGAGACTTATGAAAGCTCATTTGGATATGGACCCGATTATGCCACCCTGAAGTACATCGCTCTAAGGGTTCCAACACCTACGAGACCCATGGCTAGACCCCTAGTCCTTAGAGGACCCTGTTATCACTGTGGAGGAGAACATTTCACTACGAAATGCACATTCCCTTATCAACCACATCCTAAGGTATGGGAAGGATATTTTAGTAATCTTGGAAAGGAGCATTTGTTTAGAGATTCCTAAAAACCCTAACAAGACAACCCAAACTACTCAAATAAATGTAGTAGAAGTGGTAGAGTCTTCTAGAAGTGACAAGGAGTATACAATGACATTAAAGGTTAAACTAGAGCTAGAGCTAAGGAAATCTTGGAAAAGCTAAATTCAACTCTACATCAAAATAGTGAGCGCGAAATACTGACACCTCAAATAGTGGCACACTCAGAAGAGTCTGAAGAAAACTTAAAAGCCAAGAGAAATCAAAGATGGAAGGCTCAACGATAGAAATTGAAACACAAATGGACACAAAAGAAGGTGTAAAAGAAAAGTAGAGAAGAGCCAAATCAACTTAAGAATCTTACTACTAAGAATTTGGTTAAAGCAAAGAAAGAAAAACAAAAACAAGGAGCAGGATTAGTCCTAGCTAATCCAATGCATGAGGATCTAGCCATGTGGACAAAAGCTTATCAATCTAGGATAAAGGTAGGACCAAGTATGGAATAACACGAACTAAGTTATCCGAGAGGAGAACTAGAGAAAGAAAGGCTAGAGATATGTAAGAAACTAATTGAAATCACCCAAAACACATTAGAAAAGCCTATACAAAATCTGTCTAAAACAAGAATACCACACAAAGAAATTCAAGGATGTGTAGTAGCTCATGAGCCAACTGAAGAAAGAAGGGTTATCAAAAACACTGAAGAATCACACACTCAAAATCAAGACCAAAGTTCTTTGATCCCAAAAGTTTAAGCTAATTGGCTTGAGGACCTATGAGCTAGAGTCCAAGAGGAAAGATGGAGGAGAATCGAATGAATTGACCTACCTTTTGAAGAGTTAGACGCCTCCAAGAATCCAGGGATGATGAATCAAGAGATAAACCATGAGGAATGTTGGGAACTCAATAAAAATGGAGAATTGGAAAGCATAAACACTCTATCTAACTACATGGGAGAGTAGGAGCAGAATTTAGAGCTTTATCATGCCCCAACCATGAGAATGAAAGGAAAGGAGACATCAAGCAAAACATCGGATATAGCACAAAAATTGAAGGAGATGAAAGTGCAATGCTCCATAACCCTAGAGGAGTTATTAAAAATCAAACCACAATTATGTACGAAATTGGCTAAGCAAATAGGGCAAAAGGAAGCAAAGTCAGACAACATGGAAATCAGTGAAGATGTGTCTACAATCAAAATCCCAATAGAGAAAGTAGGGGATTTCAGTGAAGGAGATGAAGGTAAGACATGTCTACCCATTACATTCTGAGGTTATGCAATGAAATCCATCCTAGAAATAAGAGTTGGAGTAGGAATAGCGAGAAAGGAAATATGGGAGAAGTGGCGTAAACCAGCCCTACGACCCACTAGGATGAGTCTACAATTAGCTAATGGTCATACAGAAAGACCTTTGGGGCTATTAGAGAATGTTGTCCTTACCACATGTGGGGTAGAATTTGAGCACACTTTAGCCATCTGTCAATTTGAAAAGGCAAGTAACTATGAGATGATATAGGGAAGACCTTTCATGAGATAGCTTAAGGTGGTGCAAGATTGGGGGAGAGATGCAGTGTACCTTTAACATAGAGGTGCAACCACTAGAATAAACCTACATACTTACACTTACCCCTACAATGGAACACAATACATAGAGAGGAAGATGACCTATCCATGCATAGTTCGGGATATGAAGACCAATTGTGGATGCACGAAGACACCCAACTATGGATATGTAAGGCAGCAAAGTGAGAAGAAGAAAGGCTACGAAAATGGAAAACAAGCTGTGGAATCTCTAGACCAATAGAAGACCTAGCTTATATGCCACAAATATTCTCAGATGGAGACTTCTATCACATAATCCTAGTAGGAGATGGTTGAACCACGCCTTAAGAGAGAGGATTAGGAAGTAATCCTCAACCATGGCTTTTGGGGCAATTGGTTAGCCCATCGCACTCCTAACCGGGAGGTTGTGAGTTCAATTCCCAACATTGGTATCAGAGCCCAGTTGAGGAACTTGGGCTAGATGGAGGTTTGCACCTCATTCGTGGGCACTTGGAAAAAGAACTTACCCATGGTGAGTGTGAAACTAGCCTTAGATGAAGGCGCATGGGCATTTGGGCACCCACAAAGGGTGGCATAGGTCCAAATTTGGTCCATGTGATGGAGTTTGAGGTTGGTGGAAGCGCTCATGCATGGAAAGTGGGTCCAAGAGAGTCTGAAGGGTCCATAAGTGAGCATTGAGGACAATGCTCAATCTAAGGGGAAAGGAATGTCACATAATCCTAGTAGGAGATGGTTGAACCATGCCTTAAGAGAGAGAGGATTAGGAAGTAATCCTCAACCATGGCTTTTGGGGCAAGTGGTTAGCCCATCGCACTCCTAACCGGGAGGTTGTGAGTTCAATTCCCAACAACTTCAAACCCCATGGATGGATGGAAATATTGGCCACATTGGACGTGTGAAAATGAGGAAGTCTTAAGCATGAGAATGGATAAAAAAAGGAATGGAAGGAAGATTATGAAAGCATAGAAATGGAGATTGAGACCAAAGAGGATAAAATTCAGTTGGGTGGAGAAGATAAAGAAATTATTAGAGAAATCATAACGCCACTCAACCAAAATGGACAACAAGAGAACTTGAAATTAGAAGAGACTAACAGGGAAGACAATACACCATAAGAATAGTTTGAAGTCTCTAAACATTTTAAGAGATATGAAGTAGAGGAAAGAAAGATCACTATTCAAATGCCTAAATGAGAAGCACAAGAAGGAATAGCATATGATAACAAGAAACAAACCAAGAAGATTATTGTGACTAAAGAAGTGGAAGAGGAGAGATGCACTTACATTGGAAAGGATGTATCGGAAAGCGAGGAATGAGATCTCATAGAGTTGATTCATGATTATAGGGATGTATTTGCTTGGACATACAAGGACTTAAAAGGTGTGGATCCTCTATTTGTTCACATCGGATTAATATGACTCCAGAAGCTACACCCTTGAAACAAAGACCATACACCTACAATGACATATACTCTGCCAAAATCAACGAAGAGATAGATAAATTATTGGCAGCTAGCTTCATAAACGAAATCAAACACATTGAATGGGTGTCACCTTTAGTAGTTGTATCCAAGAAAAATGGTAAATTAAGAGTTTGGATTAATCTCAAAAAGGTTAACGCAGCCACTATTCGTGATAACTACCCATTACCCATTACAGATCACCTCTTGGAGAGAGTGGTAGGCAAGGAAGTTTATAGCTTCCTTGATGGATTCTCTGGTTACAACCAAGTAGCAATCGCTCCTAAGGATCAACACAAGACTACACTTGCTACAGAATGGGGTGTATATGCTTTTAGGGTTATGCCATTTGGCTTAACAAATGCTCTAGCCAACTTCCAGAGATTAATGTGTCACATCTTTAAGGAATTCCTTAGGAAAAATATGGAAGTATACATGGATGGTTTATGCACCTATTCTTCCCAAAGAATGGATCACATACTTGAGCTGACAAAAATGTTTGAGAAGTACAGACAATACAGAGTCTGCCTGAATCCAAAAAAATGTGTCTTCATGGTACGACAAGGAAAGACTTTGGGACATATAGTATCTAAAAATGGAATATCCACAAATGAAGATAAAATCAAGGTAATTATGGAACTAGCCAAACCAAGGAATGCAAAAGAAGTGCATGCATTTATGGTTCATTGTGGATATTATCATAGATTTATCCACATGTATGCCATAATTGTAAGGCATCCATATGGATTACTGACTCAGTTCAATTGGATGGAAGACTACAAGAAAGCCTTTAAAGAACTAAAAACAAGACTAAGTTCAGCTCAAACTCTAAAAGTTCCAAATTGGAACAAACCATTCCATATTCATGTGGATGCTTCCAAATTTTCCATTGGATGCATCTTAGCACAACCTGCAGATGAAGGAAAGCTCGATCATCCTATAGCTTATGTGAGTAGGCAACTTAATCAATCCAAACATAATTATACCACCACTCAACGAGAGGGATTAGGTATGGACTATGTGATAACGAAAGACACTACTTACTGGCAAACAAATTCAATTTCTTTATTGATCACCAAGCCCTTCTATACCTGGTCAGTAAACCTTGTAATACGAGAAGGCTGGTAAGATGTTTTTAACTCCTAATGGAATTTGATTTTGAAGCACTAGTCAAGAAAGGAAGCACGCATGTCAGAGCCGATCATCTATCTCGAATGACACATGGAGAACCACCAACTAGAGTCATAGACGATCTACCTGACACATACCTTTTTAACTTGGAAGTTTGTCCATAATGGGCTGAAAATTTGATACCTATACTCACACATGGACCAAGTCATAGGATCAATTTAGATAAAAGACAACAATTATGGAGGACGCAAAATCTTCACATTGTGGCTGGAAGTCTATACCATCAGGATTCTAGTGGACTTCTTTTGAGGTGTGTGGAAGAGGAACAACAAGGGATAGGTTAAAGCATGCCCACACAAACCAATGGAAAAACCATAGAGGTGTTAGTAATACATTACGAGAGCTCAAAAGACTGGGAGTGTATTGGCCCAAGATGCAAAAAATTGTGCATTCTCATGTAACAAAATGTCCTACATGTCAAGAGAAATGGTGAGAAGAGAACTCCACCCTATGCTATTCTACGGTAGCACCTAGATGGAGTGTACCATTAGTAAATTTTTTGAAAACTCATGAGTATCATGAAGAAGCAAGCTTAGCAAGAAAGCGGCCTTTTGAGGACCAAAGTAAAGATTATGCACTCATAGGAAGACAACTATTTAAATGTGGATGGGATAATCAACTAAGATTGTGTGTACATGAAGACAAGTATATCTCTGTCTTAGAGATGGCCCATACAAGAGTTGGAGGAGGTCATTTTTTAGCTAAGAAAAGTGCTAAAATGATTCTCTTTGCGGGATTATGGTGGCTAACCTTACATCAAGATGTGGCAACGTATTTTTAGAGGTGTGGTGTCTGCCAATGAACAAAGCATCCCATCAAAAGAGATGAAATGCCACTGTGACCTATGATTAGTGCTAGAGCTTTCACTAAGTGGGGTATAGATTTCGTCATAGCAATCAGCCCACCTGTGAAAGGCTCTCATACTGAATATATAATAGTGGTTATCGAATATTTGAGCAAATGGGTAGAGTCAAAGGCTACAAAGAAAAATGATGCAAGAACCACTGCTAAATTTCTATTTGAAAACATATTTACAAGATTTGGATTACCAATTGAAACTCTGAGTGATTTGAGGCATAAAATTCATTAATGAAGTGATAGAAATGTTAATGAATGAGTTCTTAGTAATTCATAAGAAGTCGGCCCCATATCACCCACAAGCCAATGGACAAGCAGAAAGTTCCAATAAGGTGTTATGTATTGTTTTGATGAAGATTGTGAATAAGGGGCGATCAAATTGGGACAAACAATTACATAATGCTTTATGGGCTTTTAGAGTTGCCTACAAGACTGCTATTGGCATGACACCATTCAATCTAGTATATGGCCAAAATGTAATTTTGCCAATCCATTTCCTGATTCCCACTCTTCAAGTAGTTGAGAAGTATGAATGGATAGGACACCAATTGTCCCAACAATTGGATTAGATTGAAAAATTGCATGAGACTAGATTGCAGGCAGTCGCAAGCATCTATGCAGCCAAGAGGATGCAAAAAAAATATTATGATGCCCATATCAAAGACAAGGGACTCAAGGAAGGTGATCACTAGTGATCAATCGCATTTTGACTAGTGGAGTAGTGAACCTAGCCACCCTAGATGGAGAAATTTTTCCCAATTACATAAGTGGATGTCATGTGAAGAAATACTTAGAACTCTTGACCGAAGAGATGTTGGTTAGACTTCTAGCAGCAAGGAACCAAAAGGAAGAGGATGATAGAATAAGAGAAGAGGCAAGACTTGAAGCCCTAGAACAAATTTGAAAGTGAAAAGAATGGATGTGCAAGAGAGATGAGAGATATCGATAAGGAGAAGAACCAATCCCCATGGCAACTATAGAGCATCAGAGACCAAAAACCTAGGATGTCAAATCAAGCAACCCTACTTAAACCTAGGACTGGGAATCAAGGAATATCACTTGGTGGATGCATTGATTGATATAGGAGCAGCATTAAGTTGCATACGCTCTTCATTAGCACAACAAATAATAGCACAACTTTGACCCACTAATGCATATATGATGGGGATAGCAGGAAACTCAATTGAATGTTTAGGAGAAGTTACCCTATCTTTATATTTTGGTAACAATTCGATGCAAAAAAAGCTTCTAGTTTGTAATTATGATGACATGTTAGAGGAATTAGTGCTAGGACACGACTGGATATATGAATTCAAGGTGACAATCTAGTTAGCTTTAGGATATATCAGCCAAGATTGGGTAGAGAGAATTCTTTAGCCTATTAGATGAGAGAACTCTAAAGACTATGAGCCAAAAATTTAATGACAGTGAATGTATGCATGCTTGTGAACCTATCTCGATGTCTAGCCCTATCCAGCTAGCTTCTGTATTTTACCTAAACTTTGAAACCCCCAATCATCTCACACTTGATACTCAGCTAAATCTTTCTTATCAATCTAGCCAACCTGAGGGACAAAGTGAGGTTTCTACTACTAGTGGAGAGTCCCACAACCCAAAACAGAATTACCACATAGTTATCCACCAGCAGGAAAAGGAATGAAGCAAATATGGATTCGCAAGGATCAATCAACCACAAGCACTAGATTATAACGAATCCGAAGGAGGTTAATCAAAGGCTACAGAGATCAATTCAACCAACCAAAGATCGCATTAAACAAATAGTACAAGTTTGGATACAAAAGAAGTTGAGGGTAGCTCAACCTTCAAGAAATCAAATATGGATACCCAAGATAGCATGCAAGGTCACCAAGGAGAAGCCACAGATACTACATGGAGGTAAAAATCGATCCAAAAAACCCTTTAAGCACCACAGAAAACACAAAAAGAGAAGACCACCCTACAAACGAATAGCAGCTCCACCAATGATATGATACATATGGAGAGTGAAAGAGAAGAGAATCCAAACAACTTTGGGAGGCATAACTAACTTCAAGAACAATGCTCAAAACACCATGACTAGGAAGATGTGGATCCCAAAGCCAGAACTAAAGATGCCATTAATGCAGGTGAAGAATTCCTCTCCCACTCATGTTGATTTGAATGCATCTCAAGTATGCATGATAGAGCCACACTACAAGTGTTGAAATGAAAAAGGACTACTCCTACTCTACTCACATGCATACATCTAACAAGTTAAGGACGAAGGAACAAAAGATAACAAAACATGATGAATAGATTAAAATGGAAAGAACTTACAAATGATGCTCTATGAGCATGGAGACTCCATGAGGCGTGGACATGCACTCTTTGCAATGAGCTAGAGTGGAATGACTTGTGTGGAGTGAAGGAGAGGCATTGCTTAGATGGAGTTTGGGAGAATTCCCTTGCATGTGGGATAAATGAGCTTGCATGAGAATGAAAGCGAGTTGGGACAAAAGGGTGGAGCATGGAACTCTCAACACCCCCCCTCCATGTGATGACCCTTTTGTTTTTAATATGGGGGACTAGTGACATATGGGATCACTTAGTCCTTTTGGTTTTTAGGATCTAAGGACATATGGGATCCTTAGACATAACTTGGACATATGGGATCCAAGTTTGGGACATATGGCATCCCTAGGATCTTGAGACATATGGGATCCTAAGACATATACTTGGACATTTGGGATCCAAGTGGTTTTTAATGGGATCTAGGGACATATGGGATCCCTAGACATATAGAGGGTCTACATCATGGGGTAGGTAGTGCTTTTGATCCATTTGCCACCTTTGATTTTGATGTTGATATAGCCTTCCTGGGATCCATTGATGGGATTTGTTGTAGGGTCCTCTTCTTGTTGTTGTAGCGTTCTCTTGGCTCTTTTGTTATTCGTGTAGCCGTTGTCTCATGAGTTTCTTGGCCTTTGAATGGGCTTTGAGTCTAATGTGTTTAGGTGTTCAAGCCATAGGGAAGGTCTTACTCTTTTAAGAGCAGTGTCTAGTCCCTTTACATGGGGCTTGGAATGAGTTGAAGCTCAGTAATATTTTAACTCTTTCAAGAGCTAGTACATTTTTACTTTAGAGTATACATGGCTTTAACTTTTGATAACTTTGGGAAGGTCCTACCTTCATTAAAGAAGATGGTGTCTATTCCCTTACATGTGAGCTCTTATTCTTGTATTATAGCTTTGGAATCTATCATAGTGATTTTACTAAAATGCACCACACACTTGTGGAAACTCAATTCTCCTTAAGCAAACGCAACCACATCCTCAATTTAGGCGATGTATAAACCTTTGTAAGTGGCTAAATTCATAAGCGAAGACTCAAAAGATCGGTGTGGATGTGTACATGGATGTTTGTGTCACCATAGTGAATATCGGTTTCAATGTCTTTCTCATGAAGGTACTACGTGCTCAAATCTAAAAAAAATAGAATGCAATGTATCATTCTATCTTGCGCGCTCTTTCACAAATCTATTTTTACAAAAATGCCAGCTGTTGTTTTGAATGTCACAAGCAACATACATCAGTGATGGTGTTCATTAATGAGCCTTGAAATACCCACCAATTTTGGAATCATAGCAAGCATTTTATCAGATCTTCTGATCAAATCCATTCCGTTCTGCTTTTTTGGCAACCTTTGTGTAGCCAAGACTCATTCTTTTTTGGCAACCTTTGTGTAGCCAAGACTCATTCAGATCCCTCCTCTCATGCTCTGTTCAGAGTGATATCTCGCTTTCTTAGAGAGATGGCACTGAAGTAAGTGTGTGCAGCCATCACACATGGTTACCACAATATCTGACGCTTTTCTGCTCTCTCAGTCGAGCGGTCCCCCATGGAGGCAATCAGAAAAGCACGTTGGCTGCTAGAAAAGTGCCGCCTATTACACCACTCTTCCCTGATGCCTATTCGCCTGCAGCCCCATGCGCTGCTCGATTATATCTGAATGCTGGCAGAATCACGTGATGTACACATTTTATCTGCTGCTGGGCGTCTGAGTACATTGTACGACGGACCATGCGAAGGGTACTAATGGCTGACTGCGCTATGGCTTTACTCTCGCTCTCTCTTTGAATGCTTTCTCATAGACCTTCCTCTATTGCGAGTTGCACCTCACCTGAGCTCACCTACAACGTGTAGCTATGGCGGCATGCAGTCTGTGTTTAAGACTTCTGTGCCCTTCTGATGGTGTTTGAATGAGCTGTGCCCTTCTGATTCGAGAGCAGGAAGATGAAGAACAACTGCTAGTGAAACGGTTTTCTCTGAGGTGTAGTAACTGGAGGCTAAAGCCTCGACCTTTCTCGATCTCTTTCTCTCTCTCTCTCGTGGCAGGAAACTCACAGAAAGGGTTCGATATGTGGCTCCTGTATCTAGGTGCAATGCTTGGAAAGCATTATCAACACATAGGCGTTCCATTGTAGTTCTCTGTCAAGTTGTGAAGCAGCTTGTTGTCATCTCTTGTTTTTCTTTGTACATGCAGCGAGCATTGGTGCAGCACATCTCTTTTCCAAATAGATGGCAATATCTTAGTCAACCCTCTGTGATGGTAGCAAAGATGAAGCTTCATCTTTCCTTCAACTCTCTGTCATATATCAAATGATGCAGTCCTTTCTCTTCTTTTCCTCCATAACATCATTTCGAGAAGATATTAGAAGCATCAAGCTTTGTCGTGTGATGTGCGTAATAGATAATGATGCACAAAAGTTCATGCTGAACATTCTTAGCATCCTCTCTATGTTGTTGAACTCTAAGCCAGACTATCCATGAATGCGCAAACTATCCATGAATGTGCAAACTATGATTAAACTCGTAATAGTGCTCAAACGCACTTTATTTGGAACCATACTAATTTCTAAGGTGATAAACTAATAGATGCAACTATAGTGAGATACAAAAATGATGAAATAGTGCTTAAAAGAACTTTATTATAATGACATGCGAGGGTGGGAGGGAGGGATTAAAATAAAAATGGTTCGAAATTAACGACAATGAAGATGAAATAAATCTATGCTAATGAAGAATATGAGAATAAGAAACTCAAAGGAAAAAATTAATATATGCTCTGATACCATGTTGAAATGAAAAAGGACTACTCCTACTCTACTCACATGCATACATCTAACAAGTTAAGGAGGAAGGAACAAAAGATAACAAAACATGATGAATAGATTAAAATGGAAAGAACTTACAAATGATGCTCTATGAGCATGGAGACTCCATGAGGAGTGGAAGTGCACTCTTGGCAATGAGCTAGAGTGGAATGACGTGTGGAGTGAAGGAGAGGCCTTGATTATATGGAGTTTGGGAGAATTCCCTTGCATGTGGGATAAATGAGCTTGCATGAGAATGAAAGTGAGTTGGGACAAAAGGGTGGAGCATGGAACTCTCAACAACAAGGCCATGCATTCGGCACACTAGTTTCTTTGTATCAATAGTAGTGCACATTGCCCTTCATGGGAATAGGAAATCACTTGTACTATATCATAATAATAATGAAGAGAAATAAGCATTGCTTTTTCTATGACACTAACTTTTCTATTTTCCTTTTAGCAAAAAAATACATATGAAAAGACCAGGTACTATGTTCCTTTTACACTCTCTGAGGGGGGACATGATGCACAGAGTGGACGACTTCACTAAAATAATAAATAAAATTGATCACAAGTTTGAGACTAACTGAATTGATCATTCAAGTGCAGATGGCTTCCTCTAATTCCAAAGCTACTCAGGAAGCGAAAGTACTTGAGTTTCCCTTGGAATCTACAACTAAGGCACGCAGGCATTGGTTCCATGATGATCAGCCAGCAAGCGAGCATTTGTTCCTCATTACTATAAAAATCGTGGATAGAGATCATCAATTTCCAGTGGTGACTCAATACTTTAGAGTATTGCATGAAATGCCAAGGACAGTAGAAGTTTGGACACATGCTGGAATAGAAGCATATTTAAAGCTTCCCTTATACAAACCAGATTTTCAAAGGTGCATGCAAGTGATGAATGCCGAAGAGTGGCTATTCAAAGCAAAAAAACAATGGGCACACAAGAAGCTTCTAAATGGCAGCTTTGCTTTGACCTTACTGATCTATCAAGCTTTAGGCATGAAGGATTGTTTATGACTCATGCCTTCCACTACCGAAATGTCAAAATTTGTAAAGTCTTCCACAGTACCCAAGAAAAAGAAAGGCATTACTACAGTGGAAGAGGAGGGTACTAGCTCCATAACTACTATGAGAGGTGCAAAACGTGCTCGAGTAGAGGAGGTTGCTGACACCCCACAATAAAAAAGGTTGCATGTACTTCCAAAGGTATCCTTCGCAAAACCTCTAGGCCTTACTCAACCTGATCTCTCTATGGCCTTTGAAGTGACGACGCTTACACTTAAGGTCAGGTGAACCTTACCGCACAAGGTTTACCAGTAGTATCAATCAAGTAAACAACAAAAATCCACACAATCAGGCAAAAGCATATTGAAATGGACTAGTATAAAGAATTGGGTTTAAACAACTCAAGCTCAGATGATGAATCATCCCAAGATCCTGATATGCTAAATACTGACATACACATGGATGAGAATGTTGATGAGGAATGGGATGAGTTGAACCAAATTCAAAATCAAGTTGTACTTCTTGTACAACTTTGTATGGGATATCGTCTCTCCCATCGGCAAGCCGTTGGCCTCACGCGAGGACATCGGTGGCATCATTTATGAAGGTGCAAGACACTCGTTCAACGCCCGGTGGCACCCCCAAATCTGCGTCGAGGCTGACCTCAGCCTGCCTCTCCCATCGAAGATCAAACTGGACCTAGGCGAAGGGGACGTCTGGGAGCAAGACATCATCTACAAAAATCTTCCCAACGTGTGCTTTCGATGTGGCCAACAAGGTCACAGGATCAAAGATTGCCCTTTGAGACGGAAAAGCAAGCGAAATCAAGGAGCCCCTAAAAATGCTCAAGACAGCAATGGTGATTTGAATCACTCGACGAAAGCTGAGGACTTCAAGGGTCCCCCTAATCCAGAAGCTGATGCAGACGGGTTTATCGAAGTCAGAAGAAGAAGGAAAAGAAGCCCTAGGGCATCCTCCGAGCGAAACAACAAATCTGTTTCCCCCTCCAGCAACGTGTATTGCAATCTGGAAAGGGAAATCAATGAGTTTGACTTCTCAGGTGGGAACCTACTGGAGGAGGACACCGACGTCAAAGGTCTGGAGATCCCTGATAGTAAAGAAACCTTGCAGGAGGGCTACAGTACAAGCTAAGAAGACGGCTTTACTACCAGCAACGAAGATAACATGGATAGTGAAAGCTCCATCATCGGATCGACTATTCCGGAAACGGAGCTGAAAGCGGTGTCCTGTTCTTCCCAGCAGGAGGCATCCCGCAAAGGGAAACAACCGATGGAGTTACCGTGGAAAAGCCCCCGCAAGAACCTATTGCTAACTCGGGAGCCGATCCGAGCGAAAAAGAAAGATGAAACTAAGAGAAGAAAGGACAAGGCTCCCTCCCGCAAAGAGGGATCAATTCAAAAATGATCGTCATCTCGCTGAATGCTAGAGGGTTAACCGACCCCTCAAGAGCGACCATCATTGGTCAATGGCTTCGCGACATTAGCCTAAACCCTGATTTTATATGTATTCAAGAGATTAAAATTGACGGAGAAGACCTCCAGAAACGGCTCAGATAGGTCTCCTCGGCCCACGTGTGGATCCCAACGAAGCACCAGTGTGGGTCCGGAGGAACGGTTATCGGTGTTAAACAAATCTGGTTTGAAAAGCTAGAGAACTCCATTGAAGATGTAAATCACCGCTGGATTGCTGTTTCTTTTGGTGCTCCTCTTAGTGTTACGATGGTTTCGCTGTACGCCCCTAACGGGGATTTGGAGAGACAGAACACCTGGGCCTCCTTAGACTCGCTTCCCCACAACGTGCTTATTTGTGGAGACTTCAACATGGTGGAGGACCCTACGGACAGATGGATGGGCAAGGGCAGGGTCATCGACAGTCGGGAGAAAGAAACGTGGGACATGACCAAGCTTCACTTGGATTTGGTAGAATTCAAAGACTCGAACGGCTTTTCTTGGTCGAATCTCCAAGCGGGCGAGGACCTGAGGAAAGCTAGACTCGACAGATGCTACATCTCTCAAAGTTTTACTCATCAGTGGGGCCACCCAACCATCACGCATCGCACTGACCTCACTATCTCTGATCACTACCCGATCGTTATCACGTTTCAACCCTCCAACAAGCTCCGCAAGGCTCCGTGGTTCCACGCCAACGCTGCCACCTTCTCTCTCCCCTCCGTCCATCAAGAAATTACCGATGTGTGGAAGATGGCGTTCGCTTCTGGCTTGGCCCCAGCCAAGTGCTGGAGAAGTGCGGTCGACAAGTCTCGTAAGATCATGATCAGAACTAAGAAGATGCTCGAGACCGTGCGGCGGACTCGTAGGGAAGCTCTTTACCACAGACTCTGGCGGCTCAAGGAGGAAGTGAACAAAGGAAAACACCAAGCCCAGCAAGGTCTCCGAAAAATGAGAGCGGTGTTGAGATACGAGGAAGAAATACAAAGGAAAAACTTGCAAATCTTTTTCAAGGAGTGGTGGGCTGGCAAAGCCGACAAACCCACCAAAGAGATGTGCCGCATCCTCAAAAGGAAGCACAACAGAGAATCGATCCCCCTTCTGCTTGATCCACATGGCAATGTATGCAATTCGGAAGAAGATAACTTTGGCATCATCGAAGGGCACTTCACGAGAATCCTGGGAACTTCGAACCCCCTCTCCCACCATAGAAGGGACTGTATGGCTACCATTTCTAGGGTTTCCCCCCGGAGGATTCCACCCAACCTCCACTCCCTGCTTCATGCCCCTATATCTGAATCAGAAATCATTGAGGTCATTGATGCCCTCCCTCTCGGTAAAAGCCCGGGACCCGACGGACTCACTAACGAGTTCTTTAAATCCTTCAAGCTGGTGGTCGCCACCCCTCTCCGGATGGTTTGGCAAGAAGCGCTAAAGTTTGGTGCTCTTCCTTCCTGTTTAAATAATGGAATTATCAAGTTGATACACAAGAAGGGGGAAAAGAACAGAATCGAGAACTGGCGGCCTATTACGATGCTCCAAACCGGATACAAGATCATCGCCAAAGTCATTGCTAACAGAATCTCGTGCCACCTGAGATCTTGGCTTAGCGAAGACCAAAAAGGTTTCATCAAAGGCAGGTCTATTCTGGAAACCATTATGGACATCTGGGAAGGTATTCAATTTGCAAATGAGTCTAATCAAGAGGTGGTCTTCCTCAAGATCGAATTTGACAAAGCCTACGACAGGCTAGAATGGGACTATGTTCTGCAATCGCTCCAAGATCTCGGATGTAGTCAGAAATTCACCAAGATGATTGCGACCCTTCTCGGAAACGCAACGACTCAAATTAACGTTAACGGCAAACTTTCGAAGGCGATCCACCTTAGAAGATCTATTAGACAAGGGTGCCCTCTGGCCCCCCTTCTTTTTGCCATCGCCACTGAGGGGCTGAGCAGACTTGTGGCGCATCATGTGGAGATTGGCAATATCAAAGGCCTCCGGCTGCCCCACGACAACAGTCAAATCATCATGAGACTATTTGCCGATGATATGAATGCGTTCGTTCACAATGACAATACAAGCCTGGAGACTTTCTGGAGGTGTCTTGCTACCTTCTGTGAAGCCTCTGGATCCAAAATCAACCACTCTAAGACCGCCTTTAGGGCTATTGTGGGACATCCACCTGGCCTTCTCACTGATCATGGCTGTCAAATCATTCCGCAGGGCCAAATCTTTCGTCTTCTTGGAATCCCCTTGGGGTTTGGCGTCTCTATGGAGCAAAGATGGAGTTGGGTGTTGGCCAAACTCGAAAACAAGCTTAACTATTGGAAAGGTATGCAAATCAACCTCGCGGGGCGTGCGATGGTTATCAACACGTTCCTCCTCTCTTCTATCATTTATTTCCTTTCTTGTTGGAGACCGAACGAGCAAGGCCTGTCCAAACTGAACAGTATTTGTAGAAACTTTCTTTGGACGGGCGATCATAACAGAAGGGGGGTGCCCAAAATTAAATGGACCATCTGCATTAGCCCTAGAGATAGCGGGGGGCTTGGTATTGGACATCGGGCATATGGCTAACAAACTGGCTGCCAAATGGATGATTAAGGCTTGGTGCAATAGGGAGGCTTCGTGGGCCAAGCTGATCTTCAGAAACAAGAATGAGTTGGCCCTCATGGGGTTCCCAAGCTGGAAGAACCTCGATATCATGACCCTGCTTTTCTCCCCGATCCCCGTCTTCCCGAAAGGATCCAATCTCGTGTGCTCCCTTTGGAAGGGCTGGAATAAAGTCAAAAGCTTCACAAGAATTAGTGAGGACTGGAAGTGGGCGGCCGGAATCAGACAAAACAACTCTATCTGGTTTCCGATACATGGCATCCGGAGGGTGGAATCGTGGAACATTCAAAATGCCAAGAGGTTATGGAACAAAGGTTTCAAAAAATGGAAACACCTCTGGAAACATGACACCCACAGTTGGATCAACTTCGAGGATATTGACCCTTGCGTAAACATCTCCTACGAAGAATGGAACACTCTGCAAAGCCGCTGTCTCGCATGGGATCGTCACAAAACTCGCCTTCTCATGGGGCACGACACTCCGAACTCGCTCGGTCTCAAATGGCACAATGGAAATAGCCTACTGAAAATCCCGAACATCAAAGAATCAGCTGACCACCAGATCAGCCTCAACAAGAAGTGGAGCCTGTCTTGGACGCGGCTTCGGTGGGACATGAAATTCATGGGTATCTGGCACCCCCTTATAGAGATTAAGAAGTCTGTCCTCTTATGGCAAATTCTTCATCGAGGAATTTGGACCAACCATAAGGCTAGCAAACTTTGTGGGACTCCTCCGTGGTGCAAACGCTGCCACCGGGCCATCGAAGACGTCCCACACATCTTCCTTACTTGCCCCAACTCCTACAGAATCTGGTAGACGGTTGGAATGAAAATCAGACTTCAAAATCAGCTTAGCTGGAAACAAATCCTTTTGGGTGAAGCAATAGGCTGCTCCGCGACACTCTGGAACGCCATCAGAGGGGAAGCCTTGTGGAAAATTTGGCGGGAGAGGTGTGCTCTCAACTTCGGCAATCCCCCCAAGGAGTGGTCGATCGAGAAATCATTATTCCTCCTTGGCAAAATGATTGTTAACAGCAAGAAGTCCCCCCCCTTCAGACACCATCAAGTCCTCCTTTTGATCAACAACAAGCTTAAACCCAAGTGGGCCCCGCATGAGGGCGACGAGAGGGTGATTAACCTTCTCTGTAATGCAACCTAGTTTTCACTCAAGCTTCCCCTGCTTTGTGGGATCTGGGGGGTCCCGTGGGCACTAGTCCCCTTCTATTGTACCTTTCTTTTTTAATTTAATTCAAGTCCGGGAGAGTAGGCAATTGCCGAACTTCCTTTATATTAAAAATCAAGTTGAAAAGAAGAGTATACAAGACAAACAAACTCAACAAATGCAAGAAGAGCAACCGGAGAATGTGCAGACCATTTAGTTGAATGGCCAAACAAAGATATTCCTTAAAGAGGTGTCACCTTTAAGGTCCGAAGCAATCGTACATCCAAAACAAGAACAAGGTACTTAGGAAGAGACAGAAGAGAAAGGACCTACCATACCCATCCAAGTGCTTGACAAACCATCACCTTTGGATGTGGAAGTTGATTCTCAAAGAGTCCAATTTAAGGAATCAAAAGCACAAAGAAAAACACCCATAACTGAAAGGGTTGAGCCAAGAGTGCAACTCCATATCAAGCAACCAAGTTAGGATGCATTAGATGTAGCACAAGGAAAAGGTGCGAACGGGTGAAGAACCCATTATATCAAAAACATGGCTAAATGTTGATGTTAATGAGTTGAAGCCAATGGTTAAAAGTATGATTGATACGGCCATGACCGCTCAAACCATATTGATGGAAGAAGATAAACAAAAATCCAGTTCCAAATCATGAGTGAAGAGCTCTGAGCCAAAAATATAAGTACTCAGTGGGAACTCGCACAGAATACAGCTGAATTGGAGACCAAGCATGAAGAGTTGAATCATGTAAAAGAAGAAAACTTGATGATCAAAGAGAAACTAGAAGAGATAACAATATCAGTCTCTAAAATTCAAAATGAACTAAAAACATTGAAAAAAAAATAGGAAGCATATGAATTGGCGAAGGTGCATATGAAAAAGCGAATCAAGTTATTAGAAATCCAAATAAAAGTCTACATGGATGAAGCGGAAAATCCACGTACCAGGAACAAAGAGTTAATGAATTCCATTCTATTAAACCAACCTATCGAGAGTTCCATCACAAAAGGTGAAGGGATCATTTTGTGAAGCTAGAGCAATAGTGGAGGCCGAGCAACAGTGGAGGCCGAGCTCAAGGCAAGTAATTCACAACATGACGAGAAAGATCAAATCATTGTGGAGCTGATAGCACAATTAGAACAAGCAAAGAACTTGGGGACACCAGTAGTCCAACCATCCACTCTAGCTACTGACGAGATTGAGGTACGCCCTCTTTCTCCCCCAATAGTTCACCAATAAGGGATCAAGCGATAGATGAAATTGATGCCCATCCAATACCGTATACTGCAGACCTAAGCCACAGGGAATGGGCACTATTGGTGTCCTGTCTTACAAAAAATCTTGAAAATGAAGTGGTAAAAGTCATGAAGGAAGCTAAAATCAAAAGCAAGGATTTAGATTAGATAACGAAGCCATTCAACCTACCTCATGGAATCATGAAAGAGCAAACTAGAAGGTACATCAAGAAAACAACATAGAAGGATCGGAACGAGCAATTAAATTTCCAGGCAAATACTTTTAATTACACTCAAGAGGAGTTCGAAGCTGCAGATCCTATTTGGAAAAGAAAATTTTTGGAGAAAAATCCAATTTTGCGGGTGCACTAGCAAAAGGCACCATATTTATTACAAATTAATCCCTCTTTTTGTCATGCACCATGTCGATGATACTGGCCAGAGTTTTGGGACTTGCAATTCCAAGGTAAAATAAATAAACAATGGCTCAACTTTTTGTTACTTCCAAGCCCGCCACATAATTACCTCCGCATTGAAGAGTATATGGTGAGAACAATTGAATTTTGGTTATCTAGATATGCCATGGTTCCCGGTCTCACCATCAAATTAACAAATAAAATACTTAGCATGATACTCACCATTCTAAAAGTCTTCAAACACGCAGAATACACACTTTTGAATTTCATCAGGATTAATCAAGGCACACTTATATTAGTTTTTGACATATCAGTTATGGCTAGCCGACTTACGATCATGGCATACTACTTGTGACTGATGTTTTTGCCGAGCACCTTTCGAAGAAGCATTTTTCACAGGCTTCTTCAAAATAGACTCCAAAATCAATTTGAAAATGTCTACAAATCTCAATGCCGGATTGGTGGCCTATGAACTTAGTTTTTTGTTGATCATAGACAAACACCACACGACGGAGTCAAGTCTAAATAGTGGAAGCAGTTAATGATATGCGAAGCAGATCTGCTAAATGCTACAAAGCAAAAGGTATACAAGACATACTCCCATCACATTCCAAAGCCTCTCGAGGATGATAGAGTTCAAGAGGGGGGACATGTGGAGGCAGAGACAAGCAAATGGAAAAGAAGAAGAAAATCAAAGAAAAAGATGCATTAAAAGAACCAACATGAATACATAACTCTGCAGGAAGCCTCGCAGGGGCACGCAACACCCTTCTCTACATAGAGCCCCACAGGGGCCCGCATCAAGTTGCAATGCATGTGGATGCAGAGACAAGCAAAAGCAAAAGAAGAAGAAAATCAAAGAAAAAGATGCATTAAAAGAATAAAAGTGAATATATAACTCTGCAGGAATCCCCGTAGGGGCACACAACACCTATCTCTACATAGAGCCCCATAGGGGCCCACATCAGGTTGCAATCCAAAAGAAGGAGGTCCCAAATGTAGAGAATGATTTCTCCTATGCACAACAAAAATGTGTAGTGAACCCTTGTATGTACAGCACTTGGACAAACAACTGCAACTTAAATAGCTTGCTCCTCTCAATACAAAACTCAAATGGACTTATGCCTTTAGCCAATCAAAGTAGACAAAGAGAGCTTTCTAACAAGCTATATATAAATTAATTTGGACAAGTTTTGATTAGGGAACGCAACTGACAAAGATGAACTACCTATCCACACAAGTATGCAGAAGAATGGAACTTCACTCTCGGACTAATAACTCCCTGAATATATATCCTTTGAGGAAGATAATTGGAACAAAGAAATTATACACAAATAGCTTTCCAACAAGCTAAAAATAAAGTAATTTGGATGATTTTTGGTCAGGAAACTCAACTGACCAAAATAGACTACCTATGCACATAAGTATGCTGAAAAACTAGGCTTCACTCTCTAATAGATATCTCACATAATATAAATCCTTTGAATGAGATATTGGGATAGAAAAGTAAATGCATAGAGCTTTCCAAGAAGCCAAAAATCAAGCAATTTGGATATGTTTTGGTCAAGAAATTTAACTAACCAAAATAGACTACCTGTTTACACACGTATGCTTGTTGACCCGAAAATCATCCGATCTCGCTTGGATTTATGCGCGATATAACCTTGGTGGGGATTTGTTTTTTCAAAGAAAAAATGTATTTAAGCAAATATTCTTGGAGATTTTGTTTCTATGAATGTGCAGGAGACTTAAAGGAGATGGAAGTGGAGTAGAAGGGGATTAATTCCTCTTGGCAGAGGGGTACCAAAAGGGAGTAAATTTGGGGGCTCCTTGTTTCCGCGTGCTGGAGCAACGGTCGTGAATATAGTCAAGGGTTGCTATGTTTTTGTGGGCATTCTCTTGTCTGAAATGATTTCTCAGCCATCTCTTGAGTATTTCATACACACAATGTTTGCTTATAACAAGGGGAAACTCTTATATTACAAGGATACTGCATTCTTATGTGTGCAAGTGCAGCTTGGAATCGCACACACTTTTGGGCAGCTTTTAGTTATTGTATTTTCGGATGCTGGAAATCTGGGGGACGCCCTCTGGGATGTCAGATGATGCAAGTGGAGGAAATGCGCCATTATGATACACTAGGGAGGAGCCATAAAAGAGTTTTTTGTCCGTCCGTTTTGGGGACTTGGGGGTGGTCGTCTGCCCATCTTCTATCAAAACGAGGACAGTGGGGGGGAAGTGCCTCCTCAATACGCAGGAGGAGTTGTTAGAGAAGAAGAGAAGAAAAATTGAGGGGTTTCTTGGGTATTGGAGAGGATATATGCGCAAGTAGCAACGAGGGAGAGAGGGAGTTCGATAAAAGGGGGCAAACAAGCAATCTTTTCTCTCTCTGTTTTTGGGTTTTTTGGGCCGCTTCTATTTTTTGGGGGATCATCATCGAAGGAGGGGGCTATTCCCAGTTGTTCTTCTTGGGAGTAGCAGGGGAGCACATGCATACCATAAGAGAGAAGGAGTTTTCTGAGAAGGCACAATTGCAAATAAGGTTAAAGGAGGGATGCACTCAGGAGTTTGCTCTTTGTATGGGTATCTAAACGAAACGAGGGGGGGATATGTGTATATGTGGTATGCGCACTTAGATATGCAGGGAGGAAAATTCATACAGGGAGGCATGATCTCTGTGTGGTGATTGCTATTCTAAGACTCGAGACGCTGGTGCGGTGTATACGGTAGCTGGGGTTCGGTCACAAGAAGGACAACCATTGTTCAAAGTAAGAGAGAAGAGGGGAAGACAAGCTAATGCTCAGTCGGTCGGACAAGACCCAGGAAAGAGATCAGAAAAAGGATTCTGAGAAGGAGAGATGAGTTGGCGCATGATTGATCTGAGGCAGGATGGGTCATGAAAGAAGCAGAATGAGTTCTGAAGGGTGATACTAGCACGAAAGTCTCCGGGGAGAGATTGGCAAATCAGTGAAGGCCTGAAGAATTCCTCCCCTCGTTTTCGGTGTAGTCCACTTAATCATATAGTGAGTTTGACAATCTTATGGTATTTGACAATACTGCATTAGTTTGAGCACAGTAGGGATGTCAGAGATGATGGAATCAAGCGCAGCTCGACGATGATTTTGGCTGGAAGAGAAAAAGTTATGTCCGACAGGAGGCATTCAGTTCCAACAGACTTAATCTGATGAGCTGAATGAACAAAAAGTTCGATTTATTCTGTTATGCTACTGAGGAGAATCATTTGAAGAAAACATCAGCTGATATGCAAATAGCAGTGCTTTAAAGCCTCTGAAGTCAATGGGTTGAGGACTCAAACCGCTCATAATGCTTGAAAGTGTCACCAATATGGACAAACGGTGACATATGGCTTGTCTTCTAAACTTCATGAGATCTGGAGGTTGTGCACACTAAAAGGCATTTAGGAGTCTTAGCATATACTCCACTCTATTGAAGAAGGCAATGAGGATTCAGATACTGTGCATGACAAACGAAGCATTTGAAGGTTGCAGGAAGGAGCGGAGATCCCCATCAAAGCTTGGAGGAATTATGTAGCTTTGAAGCTTGAAATGATCGACATTCTAGGTGTTATACAAATTAGAAGTCGTTATTCCGAAGCTAATTTCTCCAACAGCAAAAAGGGCAAAAGGTTGTAAGTCCTATTGAACATGCACAGTTTGTCTAATATTTTGTTTTAACCTATGAAGAGTATTTCACGCTGTTCCATTTGGTTGAACTGTTGATTAGTTTCACCTTTTACTTGTGCATGCAAAGCAATGAAGAGGGTGTTGGTAAACCCAAGTTCCAAATATGAATGCATGGTTTAATGATTTTTTTCTTGTAACAGATTTTAATTCACTACTTCCTGATTTGCATTGTGATAAACTGATGTCCGTGCCAAACTACACTAATAAACTCAGCATATGTACTGTGCTACATTTCTTGTGTTACTCCATAGTGCTCGTATTTCCAATATTTCCAATGATCCCAGAAACTAGGTGGGCGTTCAAAAATCTTGATTCGAGCTAGTATGAGAGGCCTTCAACCATGCTCATACAGGAACATAAATGAACCTCTAAACCTTCATAGTCATCAAGAAAATTGTGCTTTGAATATTAGATAAATAGAAGAACACGATTTTGAACTTTTTCGATTCCCCTAAAAGGAGCTAACCTGCATGGCCACTCAAAAATATACATAAAGGCCTCTCGGACAAGGAGATCGCATGTAGTGGAAAAGGAAAACAAAGGGGTGAAGGGGAGTAAGGGTGTGTGTGTGCGCCTGCGGTAGAATGTTCATGTGTATGTATGTACGAAGGATGCATGTGTGAATCTCGGAGTGTGGAAGAGAGAGAGAGAGACAGAGAGAGAGAAAAGGAGAGAGAGAGAGAGAGAGCCTAAACAAGTGTATGGGCATGGGTATGAGAGTAGAGGGAAGGTGACAGTAAGTGTGTACGCATGCATAAGTCTGTGTGCGAGAGGAAAAAGAGGAAGGGAACAAGCAAGAGTGTGCAAGAATGTGTGTGTAAGGGGAGAAGGTGAGTGGGGGAGTGAGAAAGAGTGCATGAGAGGAAGGGAAAGGTAGTGTGTGTGTATGTCAGCGTGTAAGCTTGAGTGTAGGAGGACAAAAGTGTGTAGAGGTCAAGTGTGAGGGCAAAAGAAATAAGAGCAAAAGGAAGTGGGAAAGAGCAAGTGAAAGACAGATCGAGGGACTAAGTGGACTCGGAAGGTGTGAGCAAGGGAAGAGGGAGGTCCCAAGAGGAAACTGCTAGAGTTGGATATCCCTTTGTGCATGTATTTACCTGTATCCTCCATCAATACATGGGAGTGAAATTGTGGACTTAGCGAAACCAAAACTGACCTAGTATCAGAAGGGTTGGGCAAAATATCGTTGTGTGTATGTACTTTCCCTTGGACTAAGAATGCTACCATTTTGGTGCGTCTACCGTGAACTCGCTTAGCACATCTCATAGAGATTGCTACGAGCTCGCTTGAAGCCCCAATTGTGTGGCACAGCCAAGCCCCGGATTGGTTGCTTTGGTCTTGGTAAAGTGATGACACAAAGAATGCAAGTTAGGTACTTTCAAAAGGTCGGCTCGAGGACGATGTCCCCCGAATGGACTAGAAGTCGAAGAGGGTTTGGACACTCAATGCAAAGTCGTGCATATGAATGTCATCGGGTTGGTCCAATCTCGAATTACATTCGGTGTTGGTGTTGCGAGAAAGTCGGGCACATTGCAAAGTTTTGCCCTCGTGTGTCAAGTCTGTTGGACTTTGTCCGTAGATGTGTAGAATGTGGGAAAAAGAAGCTATGCGAGCATGTGTGTGGCCCAAAAGAGGTGACTGATGTAAAGGTTGCAACGAATGAAATGGATAGGTGTTTATCCTCTTTGTATGTGGAAGTTGACATGAGTGGAGTAGCTTCTTGACGGAGATCGCAAGAGTGAATGGAAACACAGATAGGGAATCCCAAAATCAAGCTTTGATGGAACTAGTAAAAAGCCTTGAATGTCAAGTCAATTTGCTTCGAGTAGAGCGGGATAGCGAGAGGGCCAAAGTAGAAAAGTTTGAGAAAAATCAAGCGAGATTATGAGAGGTCGTCGTGAAATGCATAGAACAATTGCAAGTTGTGGAGAATAGAAACAATGAGTTTAAAGCGAAGAAAAGCTTGAGGGAAGGCCTTGCGAGGTCTGAGCATGAAAACATGGTCTTAGACCTAAGAACCGACTTGATGATAGCCGGTTGCCATAGTGTTACGATTGAGGAGGATTCCCCTAAGTATGATGATGACTTGGCACAGAGAGTCGATCGAATGGAAAAGGAAATCGAGAAATTACAAGAGATGACTGGTAGATATGATGACCAAACGGGTAAGGTAGCTGAAGTGTTCCACCTGGAGTTAGAAAGAATGAAAAATGCCCAAGCAGAGAGTGGTGAGAAGATGAGACAATTAGAGAAAGAGAATGTAAGGCTGAGTAGCAAGCTTGGTAGGTGGATGAATCGGAAAGGCGATGAGACACAAAGACAAGTAGAGGACCCGAAAGTAGAAAAAATGGAAGGAGAACTGAAAGCCATGTTGGATAGGTTGGATGCGTTCGGAACGGAGTTAGAAAGGATGAAGAATGAATTGTCGAAGAAGGTAGATGTTCTAGATGTAGAAAATATGAGTAGGATTTGGGAGGAGAGATCGATTAGAGAGGAAGTCGAGAAGTTGATCGTTGGAGTTGACAAGAGGGAGATATTCCCCTCAGATCTGAAAAAAGGATGAGAGATTTAGACGAAAAGATGGAGCAAATATGGAATCGGTTCCGAAGCATCGGCTGTGACATGTTCCAATACCAGAGCGACATTGAGTACAACAAGCAAGGATTAAGGGACTTAGCAGCGAGGCTTGAGTCGTTGAGGGGCACAACGGGTAATGGAAGTTTCCCAAGTCATTTATCAGGTCATCTGGATTCTCTGTGAGGCAGAGGTTGGAAAGAGGAATCGACAAGGCGATGGATGCCGGTGAGGACAGCTTGGGTTTGATTAGGGTTTGCTTCGTGGGATTGCGAGTGTGAGATGTGAGGATGGATAGACCAAGAGTGTTGTATGCTTAGGACTGAAGTGGCATTTTTCAGGGTTTTCAGGTCGGCAACGTAATTAGTGTGTGTGGGTCTCGAGAGAAAAAGTTGACCATGGCATTAGTGGTCGGATTTTGGCTTGAGTAGCGGCAAAGAGGAGAGGTGTCTCATCGGGATGTCCACGAGGGGCTATATGTGTGTGTGTCGTGATTGGTTGGGTTGGGAAAAGGGCCTTTTTTTTGTCTCCTAATTCTCGAGACTTTGGAATTGAAAACAAAAAAAAACAAGGAAGAAATGATTGTGTATATGTGTGTGTTGTCGGTGCACTACAGTGGGCTAGTAGGCGGGTGGAATAACCTTGATCGGGTGATTGAGGCCACGAGCTGATGCTAGTTTTGTTGTAGGCCCGACTTGTATGTGGCTATGTGCCTATGTGGACCGATAGGCGGGTGGAGTCTCTTTGGCCGGGTGGTCAAAGCCACAAGCTGACATCGGTTTTGCATAGGGCTAGCGTTGTGCATCGTGCATAAATAATTTTTTTTTTTTTAAGAAAAAGAAAATTCCTCTCTCGAGGGGGGACAAAAGAGAGGTGAGAGAGCATGATGCTCGGATGGGAATACGTGTCTGTGTTTGTGGGGATCTGGGAATGTGTGGACTCCTGATGAGGCATGTCGAATTGAAGCTTAAGCTCAGCTAGGGTTTTGGCTACGACGTGTTTGTGGAAGACTTGGACTTGAGGGATCCAATCTTGCTAAGTACCTTGTTTGTCTACAAACCTTCGATAAGTGTCAGTTTTGCTTTTAGGTGGTGCAATGACTTGTGAAGTCCGGAATCGCGTTGATGATGAGCGGTCTTGTCGAGGTGAGCTCGAGTTATGCTTGAGTGGTCTTTGCCACGTGTCCATCAATTCAGAAGGTGTGGTGGTGACCTAGCATGGAATTTATTTGAAAAACGAAAAAAAAAAACAAAGAGTCGATGAAAAGTAAAGTGGGTAGTGGAAACCCTAGGTAAAAGGGGAATAAAAAAAATCAGAAAGAGAACTCGGTTAGAAATGAGAAAAAGGAATCAGCAAAACGATCGTGTGACCGAGAAAAGTATCAAAAACGGAACTTGGGAATGGTTTTTGATGGTGTGTGTAGAAAGTGTGTTGAATATGCATGTGGAATAGAGATTCGTGACGTGTTGAATGAACAATCAAGAAGAGTGACGAGAGGGAATGTGGACATGTCTTCTGCTTGTATGCATATGGGTTGTGACGAGCTTGCATGTATGACGAGGATGTGTGATGTGATTTCCTGATGTGTGTTTGCTCTTTCCATTTTGGTTGTAAATGTTATTGTGATTTGATGAAGAAAGGTTCTAATGTTTTGATGAAGTTTGTAGACAGGTGGACATGGCGATGAAGATGGACAAAGATGGTAAGGGAAATGATTGGATTTTGGTACTAACCGACGATTGTATGAGTGTGATTGCAGGTCCTACATCGAGGAAGAATAGAATATGTATGCAAGGTAAAGATTTGTATTTGATTGAGTGATGATCACATGTTGGATGATTTGAGTACAGGTACCAAATTGGCTCGTCGAGGATGACTTTGCAAGCAGAAGGGGGGAATATGTTGACCCAAAAATCATTCGATCTCGCTTGGATTTATGTGCGACATAACCTTGGTGGGGATTTGTTTTTTCAAAGAAAAATATGTATTTAAGCAAATATTCTTGAAGATTTTGTTTGTATGAATGTGCAAGAGACTTAAAGGAGACGGGAGTGGAGTAGAAGGGGATTAATTCCTCTTGGCAGAGGGGTACCAAAAGGGAGTAAATTTGGGGGCTCCTTCTTGTTTCCGCGTGCTGAGGGCAACAGTCGCGAATATAGTCAAGGGTTGCTATGTCTTTGTGGGCCTTCTCTTGTCTGAAATGATTGCTCAGCCATCTCTTGCGTATTTCATACACACAATGTTTGCTTATAACAAGGGGAAACTCTTATATTACAAGGATACTACATTCTTATGTGTGCAAGTGCAGCTTGGAATCACACACACTTTTGGGCAACTTTTAGTTATTGTATTTTTGGATGTTGGAAATCTGGGGGACGCCCTCTGGGATGTCAGATGATGCAGGGGGAGGAAATGCGCCATTACGATACACTGGGGAGGAGCCATAAAGAGTTTTTTGTCCGTCCGTTTTGGGGACATGGGGGGCGGTCGTCTGCCCATCTTCTATCAGAACGAGCACACTAGAGGGGGGGGTGCCTCCTCAATACACACGAGCAGTTGTCAGAGAAGAAGAGCAGAAAAATTGAGGGGTTTCTTGGGTATTGGAGAGGATATATGCGCAAGTAGCAACGGGGGAGAGAGGGAGTTCGATAAAAGGGGCCCAACGAGCAATCTTTTCTCTCTCTATTTTTGGGTTTTTTGGGCCGCTGTTGTTTTTTGGGGGGATCATCGTCGAAGGAGGGGGCTATTCCCAGTTGTTCTTCTTGGGAGTAGCAAGGGAGCTCATGCATACCATAAGAGAGAAGGAGTTGTCTGAGAAGGCACAATTGCGAATAAGGTTAAAGGAGGGATGCACTGAGGAGTTTGATCTTTGTATGGGTAGGTAAACGAAACGAGGGGGGGATATGTGTATATGTGGTATGCGCACTCATATATGCAGGGAGGAAAATTCATACAGGGAGGCATGATCTCTGTGTGGTGATTGCTATTCTGAGACTCGCGACGTTGGTGCGGTGTATAGGGTAGCAGGGGTTCGGTCACAAGAAGGACAGCCATTGTTCAAAATAAGAGAGAAGAGGGGAAGAGAAGCTAATGCTCGGTCATTCGGACAAGACCCAGGAAAGAGATCAAAAAAAGGATTCTGAGAAGGAGAGATGAGTTGGCGCATGATTGATCTGAGGCAACATGGGTCATGAAAGAAGCAGAATGAGTTCTGAAGGGTGATACTAGCACGAAAGTCTCGGGGGAGAGATTGGCAAATCAGTGAAGGCCTGAAGAATTCCTCCCCTCATTTTCGGTGTAGTCCACTTAATCATATAGTGAGTTTGACAATCTTATGGTATTTGACAATACTACATTAGTTTGAGCACAGCAAGGATGTCAGAGATGATGGAATCAAGCACAGCTCGAGGATGATTTTGGCTGAAAGAGAAAAAGTTATGTCCGACAGGAGGCATTCAGTTCTAACAGACTTAAACTGATGAGCTGAATGAACAGAAAGTTCGATTTATTCTGTTATGCTATTGAGGAGAATCATTTGAAGAAAACATCAGCTGATATGCGAATAGCAGTGCTTTAAAGCCTCTGAAGTCAATGGGTTTGAGTACTCAAACCGCTCATAATGCTTGAAAGTGTCACCAATATGGACAAACGATGACATATGGCTTGTCTTCTAAACTTCATGAGATCTGGAGGTTACGCACACTAAAAGGCATTCAAGAGTCTTAGCATATACTCCACTCTATTGAAGAAGGCAATGAGGATTCGGATACTGTGCAGGACAAACAAAGCATTTGAAGGTTGCAGGAAGGAGCGGAGATCCCCATCGAAGCTTGGAGGAATTATGTAGCTTTGAAGCTTGAAATGATCGACATTCCAGGTGTTGTACAAATTAGAAGTCGTTATTCCGAAGCTAATTTCTCCAACATCAAAAAGGGCGGAAGGTTGTAAGTCCTATTGAACATGCACAGTTTGTCTAATATTTTGTTTTAACCTATGAAGAGTATTTCACGTCGTTCCAATTGGTTGAACTGTTGATTAGTTTCACCTTTTACTTGTACACGCAAATCAATGAAGAGGGTGTTGGTAAACCCAAGTTCCAAATATGAATGCGTGGTTTAATGATTTTTTTCTTGTAACAGATTTTAATTCACTACTTCCAGATTTGCATTGTGATAAACTGATGTCCGTGCCAAAGTGCGCTAATAAACTCAGCATATGTACTGTGCTACATTTCTTGTGTTACTCCATAGTGCTTGTATTTCCAATATTTCCAATTTGCATGTATCCTCCATCAATACATGGGAGTGAAATTGTGGACTTAGCGAAACCAAAACTGACCTAGTATCAGAAGGGTTCGGCAAAATATCATTGTGTGTATGTACTTTCCCTTGGACTAAGAGTGCTACCAATGCTAAACAATTGGACTTCACTCTTTCACTAATATCTCATAGAGTATATAAGATTTGAAGGAGATATTTGAGATGCATAAAGTAAGAATATATTTGGACTACTTGTTTACACAGGTATGCTAAAAAATTGGACTTCACTCTTTCACTGACATCTCATAGAATATATAAGATTTGAAGGAGATATTTGAGATGCATAAGCTTTCCAATGAGTGTTGAAACACAAGAAATGGTTACATATACACTGAGATATGAGCTTCACAACAGAGATGTGTACAAAATGACGTGCACTTGAAAGGAGTCTATGGAAAGGCAAAATGACAAATTGACTAGATCTGACTATTGGGAGCACTTGCTTCTTTCTCTCCTTGTTTAGAATGTGCTCCCATTCCACTTTTACAACCAATGAGCATGTGAAGAAGTTTGTGCCTCCTTCTTAATTCACCACTTTGCCCACTACATGCCAGTGACTACAAGATAATGTATCTTTTACTCATCATGAATTTTCACTAGACTTTTTCTTTTCTTTTTGTTTGTTTCTCTTCTTTTCCTTTATCTTTATATTTGGTAAATTTATCCAAGCATAGCTCATATGAAAATGATCTTGTACATTTATCTTCAATACTCCCCCTCAAGCTCATTTGGGAGTTATCTTCAACCATGTCCTTCAAATTGATCACATCCTTGAGACCTTTGAGTTTAGAAGCATCCAAGAACTTTGTAAACATATCTACAACCTGCTCTTTAGTTTTGATGAACTTTCTCTCCATATCTTTGCTCAATACCTTCTCCCTTACATAATGGTAGTGGACCTCTATGTGCTTGCTCCTTGCATGAAACATAGGATTGCTTGCCAAGTAAATACTTGACATGTTATCACTATATATAGGGATGGTTCCAACTTGCACTTCAAGATCAGCCAAAAGCTTTTTAATCCACATTGCTTCACATGTGGCAAATGCTAATGAATCAGAGGAAAGGTAAATCAAAGGTTCAGATAATTGATGAAGAGGAAAATAATGAAGTACAGGTTGAAGTTGAAGAAATGCCAAGATTTGATCCTGAGTGTGATGAACTAGAAATCTCAAGGAGTGGAGAACTCAGAAGGTCATCAAGACACAAGTGGCAACCTACAAGGTATAGTTATGACACTTCTTTTTTCGCTACCAAAGATTATGCTTACATGATAAAGGCAGATGAAGACCCTTCTACATATGAAGAGGCAAAAGGTAAGGAAAATTGGGAGAAAGCTATGCAAGAAGAATATGATGCATTGATGGAGAATTAGGCTTGGGATTTGGTTCCTAAACCAAATAGTCAGAAGATCATTGGATGTAAATGGGTCTATAAGACAAAGAGGTATGCATATGGAAGTGTGTCTAGATATAAAGCTAGACTTGTTGTGAAGGGTTTTTCTCAGACATATGGTATAGATTATGATGAGACTTATAGTCTTGTGGCAAAGATGACAACCATCAGGACACTCATAGCCATTGCTGCATGTAAAGGTTGGAAATTATGTCAATTAGATGTGAAGAATGCTTTTTCAAATGGTTATATTTCAGATAATGTTTTCATGGAGCAACTACAAGGATTCAGAGATGGAAGATATCCAGATCATGTGTGCAAGATCAAGAGAGCTTTGTATGGCTTGAAGCAATCCCCAAGGGGATGGAACTATAGACTTGTAAAGTTCTTGAAAGAACTTGGATTTCAAGTATCTAAAGCAGATAGTAGCTTGCTTGTCAAAGCAAGTGATGATGGGTTCATATACATGTGCATATATGTTGATGATATAATTCTTACAGGTACAGATGAGAAAGGCATTCAAAGCCTAAAGAAGCAAATGGAGAAAGAGTTCAAAATCAGTGACTTGGGAGACTTGTCATATTTCTTGGGCATGGAGATCTCATACACTCAACATGGAGTGTATGTAACTCAAGAAAGGTACTTGAGAAACTTGTTGATCAAGTTTAAGATGAATGATTGCAGGGTAGCACCTACTCCAATGGAGGTGAATCACAAATTGAGCAGATATGGAGGAGAAGAGTTCAAGGACATGAAGCTATATCAAAGTTTGGTTGGTAGTCTGATCTATGCTACATTAACTAGGCATGACTTGTCATATGCAGTTGGAGTATTATCTCAATTCATGCATTGCCCTAGGAACGAACATTGGATTGCAGGTCAAAGAGTGTTGAGATACATTAAGGGTACACTCAAAGAAGGTTTGTATTATGGTTTTACATCAGCTACAAACATCAAGATTTATAGTGATACAGATTGGGCAGGTAATCCTGATGATAGGAGATCAACATATGGGTACTTGTGTTATGTGGGAGATAAGTTAATTTCTTGGTGTTCAAAGAAGCAACACACAGTTGCTTTATCATCTATAGAAGTAGAGTACAAAGGTATGGTTGAAGCTACAAAGGAAGCAATATGGCTTAAGACTTTGATGAAGAGTTTTGACATCATTCAGAGTACACCCACTATTCATGGAGATAACATGAGTTCATTGTATTTAGCTGCTAATCTTGTGTTTCATGCCAGGACTAAACACATTGAGATTCACTATCACTTTCTAAGAGAGAAGGTAATGGATAAAGAGATTGAAGTCATACATACTTCAACAAAAGATCAGATAGTTGATATGCTAACCAAAAGTTTGGATGGACTAAAGTTACAGAGATTCAAAGACATGGCAGGTATAAAGAAGATAGAGAAAACCTCAATTGATGATTGAGGGGGAGTTGTTGGTGCAGGGCAATCAACAATTGAAGTTTTGGGTGAAGAATTGAAGTCAAGGACTGAAGAAAAGACCAAGTCATGAAACATGAAGGAAGTGCATATTTTGAAGATGAAGATGTGTACACATATGTACATTAATTTAGAGACAGCTCATATATATCTTCTGTATAGTCATAAGCTTGTACATATATGGCTATATATATAACTAAAAAGTCGGGGAAAATGTGTGAGAGCATGTGAATAGAGAAATTGGTAGTTGTATGAGTCATTAAACATCTTAGAAGTGAGTAGAATCTCTCTCATCACCCAGTTGTAAAATTCCTACAGGAATGAAAGAAAGTTGCACCCGATGTTTCTGTGCATTCTCCTTCTGTGCTTGATCATTTCAAGAATCCTTTTGTAGATGTCTAAGTCCATAGTTAATGAGTCTATGGTTAAAGTTTGATAGCCTAAACAGACTGTGAGAATTATGTGTAGGAACATTCATATGTGAAGAAGTGTTCACTATTTCCTGAAACAGGCGCAATCTCGATGGTCAATGATTTGATCATTTTTCAGTGCAAAGGTTAAAGTTTTGCATGAATAAGGAGTCAAAATTTAAGTTAGAAGGAAAACCATCTATGGCTAAAAGCATTTGTACAAACAGGTTCTAGATTGAGAGAACCAAGTGTTAGAAGTTACAGGTGTCTGAATTGACTTTTGAAAAGAGCAGTTTTAGACATAGGTAACTTGTTGAGATCATTTCTCAAGATCTACTGAATCTTTTGGAATTCAACTTGGAGAAGGTGCGCAAACTATAGGCGACACCGTTTGCAAAGTTTCATAAAAACTTTACACAATTGATAAGTTAATGAGAGAGAGATATGTGCAGCAGACTTTCTATGGAGTCATCTTCTTCACAGATTTTTTCAAAATCTTTATAATTGATCATTGATCCTCTAAAATTGGTGAAGGTTTGAGTTACTCTTGTTATAGAGGTGCTCTAACTACAAGAGTAGCTTGTTCTTTTGGATATTAACACTCTCCATCAAGTAGAAGATTTTTATTGTAGATGGCAATGATTTGGATGTTGTAGGAATAGGTATAGTAACCCTAAAGTCAAGAGAAGGTGGTAATTTTCATATTTCAAATGCTTTATAAGTACTTGAAATGAAGAAGAATCTGCTATCTATATGTGCATTTTTAGGTGATGGTTTTAAAGTTGTATTTGAGAGAGATCTTTGTAAGATCTTATCACATAAAGAAGACATGTATTTTACAAGGTGAGATTAGAGGAGGGATTTTTGTTTTGTCAAAAATCAGTCAGACATATGCAGTCAAATCTTCGTCACCAGTGGAAGATATGAAGCTATGGCATGAAAGATTTGGACATATTAGTTTTGGAGCTCTCAAGAGTATCAAAGAAGAAGGTATGGTTGAGAGTTTACCATCATTCAAGCTACTAGATGATTCAGATATATGTGAAGGTTGTCTTGACGGTAAGATGCATAAACGACCTTTCAAGAAACATGGTCATATTACAGCTACCACGAAATTGCAGATGATTCATTTAGATGTGAATGGACCTATGAGAGTAGAATATATTCAGGGCTTCATGTATTTTGTTCTATTTGTTGATGATTTTACGAAATACTCATGGATCTATGGTCTTTAGTTGAAGTGAGAAGTCTTTCCTATGTTCAAGAAGTTTGTAGCTATGGTTGAAAATGAAAGTAAGGAAACTATCCAGATTCTCAAAAGTGATAGAGGTGGAGAATACTTGTCAAAAGAGTTTCAGACATTTCTTGATGAGAAAGGTATTACTCAACACCTTAATATTGCTTATACTCCTCAGCAGAACGGTGTTGCAGAAAAGAAAGAATAGAGCACTTGTTGAAATGATGCGGAGCATGATGGCATCCAAGAAGCTTTCACTAAAATTCTGGTTTGATGCAGTACATACAGCTAGCCACATTTTAAACAGGTCATCTACAAAATCTTTAAAGGTAATCACACCGTATGAAGCTTATTATGGTAGAAAACCTAATGTGAGTTACTTCAGAGTGTTTGGATCACTTTCTTATGTACATGTTAAGAAAAAGGACCGAGGCAAACTAGATGTAAAAGCGAGAAAAGCTATTTTCACTGGATATCCTGTTGAGAGTAAAGGATACAGGTTTTATGTTCCAAAGATAGGGCAAGTGCTTATATTGCTCAAAATAAGGTTTATGACAAAGAAGAAGAAATTCCAGAGTTCATTAGTGAAAATGAGTATGGATTTTTTAGAAAGATTCTGGAAGTTCATGTTCAACCATATTAGGAGGGAGTTAAAATTCCTAGGATTCAAGAAAGAGTTGAAGAAAGAGGAATTTCACAACCTTCTATAGATTCCATTCCACAAGAGACTTTGGTTCCAGAAATGGAAGAAGCTAAAGTTCTAGAAAGTCCTAGTACCTCGGCAGGACAAGTTCCAGAACCTACGGAAGTTGAAGGGTCAGAAAGAGTTTCACAACTATTTAAAGATACACCTACTTGGTTATATCAGACTTGGAAAGATAGTGGTATAAAGACTTTTATAGGAAGAACAAGGAGTCAGATTAGACAACAACAACAACAAGATCATATAAGAACAAGAAGTCAAACTAGACAACAACAACAAAGAGATAATGTAAGTTTTGCTGAAGCCTTTGAGATTCATGATATTTTGGCACTTACGACTATTGAAGATGAACCTGCATGTGTTAAAGATGCACTTAACATTCCTATTTGGAGAACAGCTATGCAAGAAGAGATTGATTCTATTCAGAAGAATCAAACTTGGTAGCTATGTGAGTTACCAGAGGGAAAGAAGGCTATAGGTGTAAAATGGATCTTCAAAATCAAAAGGAAAGTAGATGGTACTATTGACAAGTACAAAGCAAGATTGGTTGTCAAAGGATATGCACAAAAAAAAGGTATTGATTATGATGAGACACTCGATTCTACATCTAGGATGACTGTTATTAGGTCAATACTTGCTTTAACAGCACATTTTGCTTGGCATATATATCAACTTGACATTAAGAGTGCTTTTCTAAATGGTGATTTACATGAGGATGTGTATATTCAGTAGCCAGAAGGTTTTGAAGAGACAGGTAAAGAACACTTAGTGTGTAAGCTTATAAAAGTTTTGTATGGTTTAAAACAGGCACCTAGAGCATGGTATGAGAAGATACATATATATCTTTTATCCATTGGTTTCTATAACTCAGATGCAGCTCCAATGCTTTATGTCAAAGCAGAAACAGGTAAAATGATTATAGCAATCATTTATGTGGATGATATTATAGGCATAGGTCCCAGAGATGAAGATTTGCAAATGTTCAAAGAACAATTGAAGCAAACATTTGATGTTAATGATTTAGGCATTTTGAATTATTATCTTGGGATTCAGTTTTTGTTTCAAGATGAGTGTATCTATATGACACAGCAGAAATACATTGAGAAACTTTTGGAGAGGTTTTAGATGAGTGATTCTAAACCTATGCAAACACCTATGGATCAGAACATGTCTTTACAAATGGTAGCAGATGCAGAGTCATTTGATGCTACTCTATATAGTCAACCAGTTGGTTGCTTGATACATCTTTGTAATACACATCCTGATATACAGTTTGCAGTTTCTTAAGTATCAAGGTTCATGTAGAATCCGATAGTGTTACATTGGAAAGCAGTAAAGCGAATCTTTCGATATTTGAAGGGAACTTCAAATTTTGCTATGGTATTTTCGAAATCTACACATTTGTTACTAAAAGGATTTTTAGATTTTGATTGGGCAAGTGATAGAGACACAAGAAGAAGTACTAGTGGATTTTGTTTTTATCTTGAAGATTGTCTTATCTCATGGCTTTCAAAGAGACAACCCAATATTGTCACATCATCGTGTGAAATTGAATATTGTGCAGCATTTACAGCTACTCTAGAGTCAGTTTGGTTGCAGAAGATTTTCACTTATCTTGATGTGAGAGTACATGAACCCACTCAGATATTTTCATATAGCCAGAGTGTTATAGCTATAGAAAAGAATAGGGGCTATAGTCATGATTGATAACTAGTCTACCCATAACTTCCTTAATTGCTCACTAGCCAAGAGATTAAGGTTTCCAAATCAATCTCTAGTGTCCATGATGCAAGGATAGGATACAAAAGTTTGGGACACTATGATTTCTGGTCCGGAAATAGATTTTTAAGGTAACTTGATTTTTAGATCATGTGTATGGAAAAAATGATGTGGTTTTGGGTAGAGAATAGATGTGAGGTTTAGGAAGGTCACTAAAAATGAGTGACCTCCAAAATACTTTGGAATTTGAAAGAAATGAAATATGTTACTTGATTCAAGGGGAGAATGATGTGCCGAGTACTCCCCTCATCCCAGGCATGGAGCTCAAAAAGCTTGTAAATACTCATAAAGTACAAGTTTTCATGATAATTCCAACCAATGTAAATGATGTATGCAATATAAATCCACTTCTATATCTCTCATGTCCTTTGTTCAATCATGAAAAGTTCAAACTTAAGTGTTTAATGAATAAATATTGTGATTTTTTTCAAGAAGAACTTCCCCATGGTTTATCTCCTCATGAGAAAGTTGATCATGTTATAGACTTGTGTTAGCTCATAAACTGGTTGATTTTTTATGCACTAACATGCCCCATTTTGGAGAGTATTTGTTTGAACATAGGTGTTTGGCAATGAGACTAGATGGCCGGTGATGATAAGATCTACTCAAATGTGGACACAAGTATCAAGAGCAGTATGCGGGCCATTTTGGGATGTGGCTGCTGTATTTGGATCATTAAAAGAGAGATCGGGAGGCAGGAGGAAGAACTGGATATGCACTCTTTTGGGGATTCATGAAGAGAAAGGGGGCAGATATGCCAGTTGCTGTCTAGAAAATATGGAAGACTATATATAGTAGGCTCACTTGATTCCTTTGAAGGCTTAGTGCCATGACAACCCACACTTTCAAGGTTAAATTTATATGAGCTGCTCAAAGGATAAGGGATGTCGTTCCAATGTTTCAACTCCTTTCCTTATCTAATGTTCCCTCGATATGTGTGGCAACGGGTGAAAGGAGGAGGAGGGGGGATATCATAAAAAAAAAGGGGGTTCACTCTCTGGCCATTTTTTTTCTTCTTCGTTTTTTCGGGAGATAAGGGGGGGGCTGTCATCTTTTTGGCTCCCTATCTCTTAGCTAGCTCTCTGTTTTTTTCGCGCAGAGGAACGAAGGGGGAAAAATGCTAATTTGGAGAAGAGGCGGCAGGATCAGCTGAAGGTTTAGCAGACAGAGATAGAGGAGTGCTCTCAGACAGAGATAGAGGAAGTTCAAGCTCATATCCAAGTATAGGAGTTCCTCGGGTCTTCACGTGAAGTCGCATAAGGAGGCGGAAGGGGAAGAGATAGAGGAATCTCTTCTGTTGAAGTAGGACGAGGAGGAGAGGACAGTTGTTGAGCGTGCTGCTATTGAAAGGATTACTGTTGAGTAAAAGAGACCTTTCAGAATTGTAGCAGGAATGAAGATAAAACCTGTGAGTTTGTGCTGAATTTTTTTTGACACTATGGAATCTGTACGAGCTTAAAACTTCGATGCTAAATCTTTTCTCTTTTCTAGTCTACTAACTTCCTGTACTTTCTGCATGCTTAAAATTTTCTTGCGAAGTAGTTGTATGTCTCTTATCACAGTGTGAATATTTATTAGAGTCATTTTCCAACTTGACGCCTTTGGGATGATGAGCAGGTCTTAATACTTGCTTGCAGTTTTTGCAGTTTTTATAGAATTCATGATCTGCTCCAATGAGGATGTAAACTTTGTGCGCTTGTAGCTCATCGTTCTATTTTTTTCTGAAAAGAATGGTTATTTTAATGTTATGGTGTTACGCGACAGAAGTTATTATCTATGTACCGATTATGAATCTGTGTTGCTATTGTAATTCCATGTATCTTGTTGTCCGTTTGTTGTTGAGTTCGTTAATTTTCAACTCATCTTACAAATAACTCTAACAATCTATGATTAATACAAAAATTCAAGAAAGAAAAGTGACCACGATATTGTTTTCACGTGGACAAAAGAAGAAAGGGTTCCAGCGCTGTTATTGGGATTGAAAATAAAGGTTTTCATCATTAACTTAGGTATGGTTTACTCCAAAGGTCTGTTGCGAATAAATTGATACGAATGATAACATTATATAACCTAAAGCAATGGAAGCACAATACTAAGAATGAAGGAGAACAGGATTATAATTTTTCCGACTACAGCGTTCCATAGGGATTCTATGTCCAAAGAACAAGGAAGTTGTGAACCTTTATCATAAATCCATGTGTGCAACCATGAGTCTGTTTGAGCTATCAAATACGAATTATAATCTATCTTATGTTGCAAGATTATGATACTCAACGTTGCATTCTACCTAGCTTGCTTATGCTTTCTTCCTCCTTTCCACAAATCCTCTTCCACCTCGGAAGGGTGTTAAGAGTCAGAGGATAAATTGAGGTGATAGTTAAACTAATGAACTATGTTCATATCTACACCTTGAGCTCAATTGAAGGTCTAACCTTCTTGGCACCCTGTGTGCAACCCTAAGCGCGCAAGAACCGGACCACAAGAGTGAACCCGATGTGAAAGGAGGGGGCTGAGTGAAGAAAGGGAGGTTACAAGAAGTGACCACTAGAGGTGGATATCCAATTGCGCATGCATTTTCTCGCTTCTTCCATCAAAACTTTGGGGTGAACTTGTGGACTTAGGGGAAACCGAAATTGACCTAGTATCAGGAGAATTGGGTAAAACATCATTGTGTAAGGGCACTCTCCCTTGGGCTAGGAGTGTAAACATTTTGGTGCGTTTGCCGGGAATTTATGAGCTAGTGCATAGCCATAAGAAGAATCCATTGCGATATCATTGTGGGTTCCAAATAATCCAAGTGGACCAATTCCACGGGGTTTGAGCAAAATAAGGGCTTGCATAAGCATCTTTTTCGTGGGCATTAGGACTTAACAACTTGCTCCCAATCACCAATCCTATATGTAAATACCCCTATCGGCTCCCATATTCCCAACAATCAGAAGGGGAAAGGCAATTGAAAGAATACCTCAATAAAGGATACATTCAACTTAGCCAATCTCCTTGTAAAGCACATATCCACTTGCTTAAGAAGAATTATGGGTCAATGAGATTACGTATCAATATATGATGCCCCAAATACATGATTCGTTTGATCACTTGAAGGGTGCAAAGATATTCTCAAAGCTTGACCTTCATCAAGGATATCACTAGATTAGGATCAAACTGAACATATCCGCAAGAAAACTTTCATCACTAAGTTTGGGCATTTTGAACTCTTAGTCATGCCTTTCGGACCAACAATTGCCTCGACCACATTCATGAATCTAATAAACACAATACAAAGTCCATACTTAGGAAATTTCATGGTTGATTTCCTTAAAGAAATTATTTTCTATAGTCAATATACTAGTACCCATCTAGAGAATTTGAAGATTCCTCAACTTTCATAGCCAAGGCTTGACTCTAAAAGTCTAGGAGAAAGCAAAGAATGAAAATATTTCCTTCAAGTGCTTAAATCTAGGAAATTGTAGAAAAAATTGTACTAATATGGTGCAACAAAGAGCCACCAATGAGCAAAAAGGGAAGGAGAAGGCAAAGAAGTGGAAGTTATGCACAAAAATTGCATGCACCAATGTTGTGTTTTTCATTATGTGTGGGTCCAAAATGGGTTGTACCACATGAATTAGTGACACTCAATGCTAACATAAGAGGGGAAGGGGCTAGGGTCATGATTTATAACTCTTCCACCCATAATTTCCTTAGTTAATCACTAGCCAAGAGATTAAGGTTGCCTTTTTGAAGTCTCCAAATCAATCTCTAGTGTCCATGATGCAAGGGTAGGATAAGAAACTTTGGGACACTATGATTTATGATCTCGAAATTGACTTTTAAGGGAACTTGATTTAGAGATCATGCATATGGAAAAAATGATGTGGTGTTGGGTAGGGAATGGATGTGAGGTTTAGGAAGGTCACTAAAAATGAGTGAGCTCTGGAATACTTTGGAATTTGAAAGAGATGGAATCTCTTACTTGATTCAAGGGGAGCGTGATGTGTTGAGTACTCCCTGATCCCAAGCATGGAGCTCAAAAAGATTGTAAATACTCATAAAGTAGTTCACATGATACTTCCAACCAATGTAAATGATGTATATAATATAAACCCCTTCCCATATGTCTCATCTCCTTTGTCCAATCATGAAAAGTTCAAATTTAAGTGTTTAATGAATAAATATCAGGACATTTTTTGAGAAGAACTTCCCCATGGCTGAACCCCTCATGAGAAAGTTGATCATGTTATAGACTTTCTCCCAATAAGCAATCCTATATATATTTCCCCCTACTGACTTGTTGGAGGAGATGGTGGATAGTCTCTAGAGATGAAGTGGTGTTGCTTGATCCTGCTTCACACTTGCCAAGAATGATTGCTAAAGAGTGTAGTGGGCCTTTTTATCTAGAAAATGATCATAAATAATCACATATGTTTCTTGGAACATGATCCACTAATCAATGGATCAAAAAAAATAGGTAGGAATGGCTAAGAAACTTGCTATTCTTGTCTATACACGTTCAATGTTTTGAACAGTTCTCTGAGCACAGTAGCAATTAGCTTAATTCCTTTTGGGAAACTCTAATTAGCTTAATTCCTTTTGGGAAACTCTTTTGGGATACCAATTAGGAGTGACTTCATCTAAAATGATGGACTACACACTGAGAAATGTGTTTAGCAAATCACAAAATCATCTCGACAATTACGAGGTGCATCAGTCAACAGACCAATTATTAAAGATGTGTTAATAACTCACGATCCAGAGAGGCAATGATAATGAAACTTTGTAATCATGTACTATAAAGTATGCTAAATCTACCATGCTTTAAAACATGACAAACAATCAATCATACACTGAGAACAAGCTTTGAGAAAATCACTGTTCTCATGTAGCCATAGCAGAGAAGTGAAATGAGAATGTAATGACAATATGTATATTATATCCTATAAAAATACAGTGTCATTGCAATCATATATTGCACAATGTGTGGGAAGTGAATGAGCTATGTGATAAGCTCTCAATTCACAATGGATCCCCTTCACAATGATCTCAAGGACTCAAGATATCCCACGGGTCATGTCATCCCCTTTTTATAGTTGTAATTGGAGCCAATATTTGAATTCAAATTCAAAGATGTCTACCTAAAAGTGAATCCTAAAGTATAGGATATATTCTCTCATCAATCAAATGATTCATGATTGAAAGCTTCCTAACTCCATGTGGTTGTAGAAGACTTTTACAAAAGGTAAATGTAAAGGATCTTTTACAAGAGGTTGATCATATAGAGTACTATATGGATTATGCCAATAAAACAAGTATGTGGGCTTGGTTTCTATTGCACCAACAACTCCCCCTCAAGCCTAACATGCTTGTTCTTCATTCCTCCTTGATTTCCAGCAAACCAATTAGCAGTTGGATCTGTTCATCTTCGTTCCATCCAAAGATTTTGTGAGTATATATGCACGTTGTAAATGAGTTGATACATAGGATAGTTGAATATCATTGCTAAGTAGTTTCTCCCTTACATAATGATAGTGCACTTCAATGTACTTATTCTTGGCATGATATACAAGATTAGCAGCCAAATGAAGTGAGCTAGTGTTATCTCCAAAGATTATTGGAGTGCAAGAATTTATCCCTAAATTTGTATATAGTTGCTTAAGCCACATAGCTTCTTGAGTTACATTTGCCAAACCTTTGTATTCTGCTTTTGTGGATGATAAGGCCACAGCTAGTTGTTTCTTATATGACCAAGATATAAGCTTTGAACCTACAAAAGATAGGTACCCTAAAGTGCTCCTTCTATCATCCTTGGAGCCAACCCAATCTGCATTAGAATACATCTTTATATCTAAGTCAGAAGTGAAGGGATAGAACAACCCTTCACTCATGGTGTCGTTTAGATACTTTGGTAGCCTTTTAGAAGCTTCCATGTGAGGCTTCCTTGGTGCATGCATAAACGGACACAATGTACTTACTCCATAAGCAATGTCTAATCTTGTTAGGGTAGCATAATTGAGGCTCCCTACAATCCTTTGGTAACCTATAACATCCTCAAGAAGTTCTCCTTCATGAGAACTAAGCTTATGGTTGAGTTGCATGGGTGCACCTGCAATTTTGGTATTCTCCATCTTGAAGTTTACCAACATATCATGTATATATTTTCTTTGAGTAATAAATATACCAGAATCTGTGTACACAAGCTCTAAGCCAAGAAAGTAAGTTAATAAAACAAGATCATTCATTTTAAATTCTTTCATTAGTTGAGCCTTAACCTACTTGATGACATTAGCATCATTCCATGTAATGATAATGTCATCCACATAGACACATAAGTAGATAACTTTTGATTTGTTCTTCTTTATAAGTAAAGAAGAATCTGCCTTGCAAGCCACAAAGCCTTGGTCCTGCAAATAAGTCACAAGCCTATGGTTCCAAGCTCTAGGAGCTTGCTTTGGGCCATAAAGTGCCTTCCCTATCTTGCATACATAACCTGTTTTATCTTCATCTTCAAAACCTTGTGGTTGTGCCATATACACTTCTTCTGATATCCATCCATTTAAGAATGCATTCTTGACATCTAATTGATATAGATTCTAGTTCTTAGAGGCAGCAATGCTTACGAAATCCCTAATTTTTGGCATCTTTGCCACAGGTGAAAAGGTTTCTTCATAGTCCACTCCATGAGTTTGGGCAAATCCTTTTGCCACTAACCTTGCCTTGTACGTGTTTATAGAACCATCTGAGTTCTTCTTAATTTTATATATCCACCTAGATCCTATTACCTTCATGCTTGGATTCTTGGGAATTGGGTCCCAAGTATGGTTTTCCTGAAGTGCTTCTACTTCTTCCTGGATGGCTTCTCTCCATTGTTTCCTCTTAATAGCCTCTTAAAATGAAGAAGGTTCTTCTATCATAGAGTCTTTAGTGATATACACAGAATGCTTGGTGACTAATGATGTATCATAGCCATACCTTATGGGCTTTTTTCTTTCTCTTCGAGATCTCCTGAGTGCTTGGTTGGAGGATTCTGGTATGTCTTCCAGTTGCTTGACTTTGGTCTTGCCTCTTGACTTCCATGCCTTGAAATCTATTTGCTCTTCATCCTTTGAATTGATGCCTTCTCGTAATTGTTGATCTTCTTGATTGAGGGTTGGAAAATCAATTTTCCAAATCATATGGTAACTTGAGCTTCCTGCAATCATCTTCAAACCATGAATTATTTTCACCAAACACTACATTGTACTAACTATAAATACTTTGTTAGTGGGATTGTATAGCATGTAGCCCTTTTGGTTTTGATCATACCCAATGAATATACATTTTTCAGCTTTAGGGTCAAGCTTCCCTCTAATCTGTGAGGGAATGTGTGCATAACCAATGCACCCAAATATTTTGCAATGGTCCAATGAGGGTCTCTTGCCATTCCATGCTTCATAGGGTGTCATAGCATCCAAGGATTTGGATGGGAGGCTATTAATCAGGAAGGTGGCTACGGAAACAACCTCTATCCATAGGTAATTAGGTAACTTCCTTTCATTCAACATTGATCTAGCATCTTCAACTATTAACATGTTCCTTCTCTCTACCACTCCATTCAATTCAGGAGTATATCTTGTTGTTACTTCCCTTTTTATACCTTTGTCCTGTAAAAATGAATCAAATTCATGTGAAAAATACTCACCACCTCCATCAGACCTCATCCTTTTCAAGCTTCTTCTTGTTTGGTTCTCAACTAGTGCCAAGTATTTTGTGAAATATGTAAGTACTTCATCCTTATGTTTCATGAAATAAAGGATTGTCCATCTACTCTAATCATCAATAAATGAAACATAGTACCTTGAACCTGAGATTGATGGATCTTTGCTAGGACCCAACACATCAGTGTGTATAAGTTCCAAATAGTCTTCATGCATGTATCCCTTCCTGTTGAAGGATTGCATGTGAGCTTTTCCAAATTGACATGCTCCACATTTGTATATCATATGTTGCTTGGTCACATTGGGAATGCCAAGCACACTTTGATCCCTGAATATTTGCTACAGAGTTCTTTCTCCTATGTGTCCTAGCCTTTTGTGCCATATCTCTAGCTCAGATAAAGTTTTATCCTTGTAATTGAAAAGTGTTATGTTCCTGGTGCCTTCAATCTCAAATGTGAATAATCTACCAGATTTCTCACCTTTAGCAATCCATTTGAATCATTGTTGAGGGTCTTTCACATATGCTCCATGCTTAGTGAATCTGACCTATAAACCTTTCTCAAGAATTTGACCAACACTAATTAGGTTTTTGGTTATAGTTGGAACATACAAAACTTTGCTCAAGAGGTTCATGTTACCATCCGAAGTCTTGACATTTCCAATTTCCTTGACTGAGTGTTTAGTATCATCACCTGTCTGTACTTCATGCTTCCCTTTGGGTTCTTCATGATCAAATAATAAGGCTACATTTCCAGCCACATGATTGGAACAACTTGAATCAATATAGAAAAGATGTTCATCATCTTTACCTTGCTTGGATTTCATATTCATGATGAGTAGAGGAAGAATTATCCCTTCTTCCTCTAAAACCTCCTTGATAATTTTTGTTGTTATAGCTTTGATTGTAGTTATGATTATAGTTGCTTTCTCCATTGTTGTATCTACCTCTGGATTGTCCATAGCTACCTCTATAAAAGCCTCTTCCCCTTTTATTCATTGTGTTCTTGAAGCATTCTTCTATGTTGTGGTTGGTAAGACCAAAAATGTTGCAAGTTGGATTGCCATAGGATCTCCCCCTGCCTTGCTTTCCTCCTCTGCCCCTTCCTCTAGCACCTCTTCCTCTACTTGTATAATTAGCTTGAGAGATACTAGCCTCTTCTTCATTCTTCTTGCGTTTACCTTTATCCTTACTTTTATTCTTATCTATATAAAGGGTAGAAGATTGATTACCTCTAGAATTGTCACCATTCTTATTGAGCTTTGTCTCATGGGTGAAGAGTTGCCCCATCAAGGTGTTGAGGTCAGGTACTTGCATATCATGTAGAGGTCCATTGTTGTGGTGAATGACTCCCACTTATCATCAGCTTTGATGCCATTAATGATATTCCTTACTATGTGTTCTTCTTCTATGTCCTCTCCAATGCTTGCACGCTAGTCAGTCACATCTTTCATCTTGGTTACATAAGTAGCCACTCCTTGCTTTGGTTGCTTCTTTAGAGTTGTAAACTTCATCCATAATTGATTCTTCCTTGATTTTGTATCTGATGAGAAGTATGATGAGAGTACTTACCAAGTCTCTTGGGAGGTCTAACAATTCCTAATGTGAGGCAATAACAAATCAGAGATTGCATTTAGTAGATAAACCTTGGCAAGAGCATCCTTTGCACACCATGTGGTCAATCTTTCTTGCTCTTCCCTTGTAGGATGATGCTTGCTCTTGAATGTTGGCATCTCTTCATCTCCTGAGATGTATCCATATAGACTTCTCCCTTGAAGGTAGGCTTGCATTCTTAGTGACCATGTTGAGTAGTTGTTTCTGTCCAATTTATCAATGAAGGATGGAAATCCATCTCCCATCTTGCTTGTTGTTGCTCTGATACCACTGTTGGAGGAGATGGGGGATAGGCTTCAAAGATGAAGTGGTGTTTCTTGATCCTGATTCACACCTGCCAAGAATGATTGCTTGAGAGTGTAGTGGGCCTCTTTATCTAGCTAATGATCATAAATAATCTCATATGTTGCTTGGAACATGATCCACTAATCAATGGATCAAGACAGATAGGTAGGAATTTATCCAAGGCTAAGAAACTTGCTATTCTTGTCTATACACATGTTCAATGTTTTGAACAGTTCTCTGAGCACAGAAGCAATCAGTTTAATTCCTTTTGGGAATATCTAATTTGCTTAGATAGCTACTAATCAAGAGTGATTTCATCTAAAATGATGGTCAACACACTGAGAAATGTGTTTAGCAAATCACAAAATCCCGACAATTACGGGGTGCATCAGTCAACAGACCAGTGAGTAAAGATGTGTTAATATCTCATGATCCAGAGGGGCAATGATAATGAAACTTTTTAGTTGTATACTAGATAGTATGCTGAATGTACCACGCTTTAAATCATGGCAAATGATCAATCATACACTGAGAACAAGCTCTGAGAAAATCATTGTTCCAATGTAGTCATAGTAGAGAAGTGAAATGAGAATGTAATGACAGTATGTATTTTAAATCCTATACAAATACAATGTCATTGGCAATCATATATTGCTCAATGTGTGAGAAGTGAATGAGCTATGCAATGAGCTCTCAATTCACAATGGATTCCCTTCACAATGATCTCAAGGACTTGAGATATCTTGCGGTCATGTGATCCCCTTTTTATAGTTGTAATTGGAGCCAATATTTGAATTCAAATTCAAAGGTGTCTACCTAAAAGTGAATCCTAAAGTATAGGATATATTCTCTCCTCAATCAAATGATTCATGATTGAAAGCCTCCTAACTCCACGTGGTTGTAGAAGACTTTTACAAAAGGTAAATGTAAAGGATCTTTTTCAAAAGGTTGATCATATAGAGTACCATATGGATTATGCCAATAAACCAAGTATCTGGGCTTCGTTTTTATTGCACCAACATGACTCCCATATTCCCAACAAGAAAAAGTGGAAAGGCACTTGAAGAATACCTAAATAAATTATTCATTCACTTAGCCAATCTCTTCCTGCAACACATATCCGCTTAGTTAAGAAAAATTACGGGTCAATGAGATTATGTATTGATTATTGAGCTTTAAACAAAGTCATGATAAAGAATAAATATATGATGCCCCAAATAGATTATTCATTTGATCAGTTGAAGGGTGCAAAGATATTCTCAAAGCTTGACCTTCATCAAGGATATCACTAGATTAGGATCAAACGGAAGATATCCCCAAGAAAACTTTTATAACTAAGTTCTGGCATTTTGAATTCTTAGTCATGCCTTTTGTACTAATAAATGCCTCCACCATGTTCATGAATCTTATAAACACAATCCAAAGTCCTTTAGGAAAATTCATGGTTGATTTCCTTGAAGACATTCTTTTCTATAGTCAAGATAATACTACCCATCTAGAGAATTCAGAAAAGATTTTCCAAGTTTTGAGAGAGAACAAGTTGTGTGCCAAAGAAGCTATGGGTGAATTCTTTTCAACAGAAATTAGATATCTTGAACACATTATATTTGAGAAAGGAGGTCAAGTAGATCCTGAAAAGTTCCAAGTTAATCTTAACAGCCACACTCTAAAACCATTAAAGAACTTTAGAGTTTCTTCACATTAGGAGGATATTATAGAAAGTTTGTACCAAACTTTGCAAAGATCTCAATCCCTTTATTTGAAAATCTAAAGGGAAATTCTAAAAGCCTCACTTGGGATATATAATAGAATAAAAATATGGAATGCCTTAACAAAGCCTTAGCATCAGCCCCAATTCTAAATGAACCCTTTGTGGTTGAAGCAGATGCTAATGAATTAGCAATCAGTGCTATGCTGAATCAAAATGGTCAACCAATTACTTTCAAAAGTAAAAAGCTAAACTCATCTCAATGCAATTATTCTACCTATGAGAAAGAACTTTATACAGTTTTGCATGCTCTAAGAAATGGAGACATTACTTGTTTTGCACCAAAGTGAGTGTAGCTTTCGATCAAGCAAGTATAAGGTGGTTTGCAAAACAATATGAATTAACATGCAAAAAGGCTAGATATGTTGAGATACTCCAAGATTTTGACTACAAACTCGAATATTGATGGGGAAAATTCAATGTACTTTCAGATGCTTTAAGTCATATGCCTACATTGTATTCTTTGATTTTCATAAAAATCTCCAATGACTTAGTAGAGTGGATAAAAGGTAAGTATCAAGAAGATATAAGTTTCAAGGTAGATAACAAGAAGGATCTAAACCAAGCTACAAACTTATCATGTGAAGATAAGTTTAAACATAATAGTATTCAAGATGAACCTTTGTTATACAAAGAAAAAGTATGTGTACCTTGTGATCAAGAACTTTGAAGGAGATTTTTTTTTTTTTTATGTCGAGCCCCAAGTGCCAATCATCCATGAATCAGCAAAACATATGAATTGATCAAAAGATAGTTTTATTGGCCTAGTTTACATAAAGATGTACAAGATTATGTACTTAAGTGTACAAAATGTCTAGTAAATAAGTGAAGAGGTTCAAGATAGAGGGCTTGTTACATCGTTTGGAAATTACCAATGGTAAATGGGAAAGTATTTACATGGACTTTATTATGGGCTTGCCTCAAAACCAGAATAGACATGATGCAATTTGCATTATAATTGATCATTTGGCCGAAATGGCTTGTTCCATTCCTACCTTAACTGCATTTAAAACTCCAAAATTAGCTAAGATGTTCATGGAACATCTCTATCAACTCTATGTTCTACCACAAGACATAGTATTTGATAGAGATAGAAAATTCACTAGTCATTTTTGGAGAGCTTTTTTTTAGTATGTTAAACATTCGATAGAGATCAAATGGCTGGTAGGCCAATGATGGTAGGACACACATTTGTGAATTGGGAAATAGAATTTATTGGTCCTATTAGCTCACCTACCAAAAGTTCTCATGTTGAGTACATCATAGTGAAAACCAATTATGTTACTAATGGGTAGAGGCATGCACTACCATGAAATCTGATGCTCAAAGCATTGCAAAGTTTTTATTTTTTAGTAAGCAAGACATGTAAAAAATTCATAAAGGAAATCATTGAGCCTCTACTGAAAGTATGTCCACAAAAATTCAGCTCTATATGGTCCTCAAGCAAACAAGCAAGCTAAGAGTTTCAACAAAGTGTTATGCACAACTCTTGAAAAATTGGTTAATATGGGACGCTTATATTGGGATAAGCAAGTGCACCATGAAGTCTAGCTTATTGAATTGGATATAAGACCACATTGGGAGCTAGATCATTCAATTTGGCATATGAACATGTAATTTTTCTTGTTGAATTCCTTGTATCGATTCTCACCGAGCACAAGATTATGAATGAATGGTCATGAGTTATCCATTTTGGTAGATAAACTTGATGCACTTTAAGAGATGTTTCTAGGGCTATATTAGGCATCCATTCTCACAAAAAGGAACAAGGATCTTATTTTGATGCCCATAAAAAGAATAACAAGTTATAGGAAGGAGACCTTGTACATGTCTACACATTGAAAAAACATGCACAAAAGTTGCTAAAGAGAGGGCATAGATCCTATGTGATTCATTTCATATCACATAAAGGTGCCATCCAACTAGACACATTAGAAAGTGATATTTTTCCCAATTATACTAGTGGTTGTAGAGTCAAGCTCCACCAAGAACCCCTCTGTATAGTTGTGCTAAGAGGATTACAAGTGGCAACAAATAGGAAGCAAGAAGAGCAACACATCAGATCATAGGATCAAGCAAAAGCTTTAGATCATATTTGCAAGAAATAATCCTCTTGAAACACATAGTTCAAAACATGTGCTCTGCCATACATTGGGAAATTCCAATGGATTCATTCATATATTCACAAGTCTTTGCCATGAATATATGCGAAACACATTACAATGCTAAGCCAACCAAAGATAGAAGACTTTGTGGAGCTATTTAATAAGTTTACTTACATAAGCACATGGTTAATCTTTGATAGATAGAAGTTTATAGCTAAGGTAATAATTTTGTCTCTTGTATAGACTCTAAATGCCAAAATAAAACCAGTCAAAGCCTACCTATAAGGCTTAGAAGATGCTCTAACTCCATGCATTGGAGGTCACACTTCATATGCATTTGGGAAATGCCAAATCAACTATCAAGTTTTTAGTTTTTGAGGATGATAAATTGATTGAAAAAGTGATACTTAATAAATATTTGCTCTTTGATGATTTAGTAGGTCTAAACCTTGCCAATGGAATGATGCTCCTCAAATGGGAAGGAAAAGATGTACTCATACCTCTTTTCATTTATTCCTCATTCAATGATTTGCTACCTAAAAAAACTCCAAAGATCCTTGAGTCCTTGTTTGAAGAAACAATCAACACCAAAAACACTACCTATCAATCATGATAAAAGTAGATAGAATTCTAGACAAGTACAACAATGACCAAAGAAACTAGGCAAGTCCAACATTGAAGTGAAAAAACCATGCTAGTCACCCAAGTCTCTTGTTTTGGGTAATTTATTCTAGATATGGAAGCCAAGTAGAACTTATTTAGACATTACTAGAATGTGGCAATACTATTAAGACCACTATGTAGAAAAGAATTTATGTCCTAGGCAAAAAGTCTCATTATCATTGGGTTCTGGCAATGATGGTTAACCAAAAAGCTTAGGCCATTGGTGACAATAGAAAAGAGAAATGGCGCTAGGGGACAATCCTATCTAATAGAGTTCTTTAATCCAATTGCTTGACAGAATTGACCATTGATATTAATCTAAGTAGAGGTGTTTTGTTAGACTCAAGAAATGATTGGCAAGAGATGGTTGAATCACACCCTAAAAGGGAGGATTAGGAAGTAATCCTCAATCATGGCTTTTGGGGCAAGTGGTTAGCCCATCATACTCCTAACTGGTAGGTCATGAGTGTCACAAGGAAGGAGATAAGGAAAAGAGCTCACATACACACACTCTCACAATCAAAGAGAAGAACACACACACAAATTGAGGCAAGGAAGAATGATATGCTTCTTCTTCTTCTTCTTCTTCTTCTTCTTCTATTACATAAAAGGAATGTACAAGAATGACCTTAAACAACAATACAAAAAGTGCAATATATAAATAATAGTACATAAGGAAAATCCTAATGTCCGCAAATGAGTGAGCCAGCAAGAAACAAATGTGCCATCACTCTCAATAGATAAATCTAGTACAACTCAATGAAGTATCCCTAACATATACCAGCATGACCACTATACATGTCAGATAAATGAAACAGTGATACATGTCATCCTCGATCATCACATGTTGAGCTTGATATTTCAACACTCCCCCCTCAAGCTCAACGTCATGTCATGTAATCCAAGCATCTTCCGAAACTTCTTCAACTTTTCTTCTGCAAATGATTTAGTGAAAATATCAGCAACAAGCTCATCTATTCTCACGTAAACAAGATCAGTATCACATACTAATATCTTCTCTCTGATGAAGTGATAATGTACCATAATATGCTTTGTTCAAGCATGAAAAACAAGATTCTGTGCTAACTATATGCTGCTAAGATTATCACAATAGATGGTGATATGCTTTTGCACTTCCACAACTAAATCTACAAGTAGCATCTCTAGCCATGATGCCTCACATGTTGCCATTGTAGTGCCTCTATACTCAACCTCTGTACTCCACAAAGCAACAACGGTTCGTGTATTACTGCTCCATGTAATAGCTGCACTCCCAAGTGAGAATAGAAAGCCACTAGTAGATCTTCTATCTAGAATGCTACCAGCCCAGTCTGCATTAATTTATCCATGAACCTACAAATCTACACTAGCTTCATAAAACAATGCATAATCCAAAGTAGCACTCATATAATGTAGAGTGTGCCTCAGAGCATCTAAATGTGGCTTCTTGGGAGCCTGCATAGATTGACTTTCAAGTCCAACAATGTAGCTTAGATTAGGCCTTCTAATTGTAAGATATATCAAATTTCCCACAATTTTCCTATACATAGTAGCATTTTCCAATGCTTCACCTAATGTAGTATCCAACTTCAAATTCTGATCTAATGGCATAGAAGTTGGCTTACAATCAGCCATACCAACTTTTGGAGCATATTCAAGGCATATTGCCTTTGCGACATCCATATACTTGTTTTCGTATGTATAAACTCAATGCCCAAGAAATAGCGCAGCACACCAAGATCTTTCATGTCAAATTCCTACATAAGGAGTTGTGTTACCTCTTTAATGCTTGCTTCATGGTTGCCTCCTACAATCAATTCATCAACATAAATAACCACGATTGTGATGTCATCATCACCATTCCTTGCATATAGTGAATGATCTGCATCACACATAGAAAACCCAATGGTGGTTAATTTGTCAACAATCCTTGCATGCCAAGCATGAGGGGCTTCTTTAAGCCCGTATAAAGCCTTTTGCGACCTGCAAACATATTTTGGGTGCTTTGAATCTTCATATCCTTGTGGCTGGTCCATGTATACTTCTTCCTGTAACTCGCCATGTAGGAAAACATTCATCTTGTAACTCACCATGTAGCTCTTGATTTCTCAGCATTTTCTTTGTCATTTGGTTCAAGATCAAGTCCATCTTTGGGATCTGCATAGAAGCTTGACATTTCATCGAACACCACATCTCTGCTTACCTTCACCTGTCGTATGAGTGGGTTATAACATTTATACCCCTTTTGCTTAAGGGAGTATCCAATGAAGATACATTTTTATACTTTTGGATCAAGCTTCATCCTCAACTCATTTGGAACATGTAGATATGCAATACAATCAAATACTTTCATATGTGATAAGTTTGTATTTTGACCTCTAAACTTCTCTTCAGGTGTAACTTGATGTATAGAAGCATTCGAAGTTCTGTTCATGATGTATACAGTGGTATGCACAAGTTCTACCCAATAACAATGAGGCATATTCTTCTCAACCATCAAAGCTCTTGCTATTTCTGCAATATGTCTATTTTTTGCATTCAGCAATGCCATTCTGTTGTGGTGTGTATCTACATGAAAACTGGCATCAAATTCCATGACTTTTAAGATAGTTATTGAACTCATTTGACATGTATTCACCTCCTCCATCAGACCTTAATATCTGAATATACTTTCTTGTCTGCTTTTTCACCATAACCTTAAAATTCTGGAAGTGAGTGAACACCTCACTCTTCTCTTTCATGAAATATACCCATTCTTTTCGTGTATGGTCATCAATGAAAAATGATGCTCTTGATTGGTTAACTAATTGACATGCTGCACATACCTTTTCCATTTCTGCAACTTTTGAAATTTGGTAGCCCATTTGACAATCTCCTTGGACTGCATCAATTTCAACCTCTGCAAGTCTGCATGTCCAATTTGTTTATGCTAGATCTCTATATCAACAATGACACCTGCACCTTCTGCAAACATGGTTGCATTCATTTCAAAAATTTTCACATTTAAGGTGAACATCCTACCCACTTTGTCTCCTTTGGCAATCAATCGTCCATCCTATTCACACTCTTCCACATATAACCCATCATTATTGAACCTAACTTGTAATCCCTAGTCAACCATTTGTCCAACAAAGACTAGATTATTTGTTATATTTGGAACATGCAACACATCAGCAAGATGTTTTACCTTTCCATCCTCAATAGATAGTGCTATGTTTCTTGTATGCTTGATAGGGTGTGATGTTTCATCACCTGTTTCAACATATTGAGGAACTGGAAATTTTTGCAAACTACTAGACCATTCCGCATGATTGGTCATGTGATTTGAAGCACTTGAGTCAACATACCAAACATTTCCATTCGATTTTGAAACATCAACACACATCGTATTCATCATGTGATGTTGAACCATGAACAAATTCTAAGAATCATCTGCATTTGTGGATGCATAGTTGTTTTGCTACCTTCTATTATTTTGATTCTTCAACCTGCAATCATGTTCAAAGTGTCCAGGTTTACCACAATTCCAACATCCTTTAATGTCATTACTTGAGTCATTTCTTTGGAAATTTCTATGGCCTCTTTGGCTCTCCCTACCTTGAAACTATCCTCTACCTCTTGCATGATTCTGATGTTGACCTTGGCCTTGGTTAATGTTTCCTCTTCTACTTCTGAAGTCTCTACCTCTACCTCTTCCTTTTCCAAAGTAGAATACCTACTCAGAACTAGGTTTTCCTTGGGAGTTCGAGTCCTCACCAATATTCTTTTCTTCAATAATCAACATGGACACTAGATCAGCAAAATTCGGAATATTTTCCCTAGTTTGAATAGATGTTCTGAACTGCTTATATGCAGCTCCTAAACCACGAAGGCACACTTCCACTTTATCATCATCATCTACATTCACGCCAATAGATGCAAGTGACTCACATATATTTTTGATTTTCAGGGTGTAGTCACTTATCGACATGCCCTTTTTCTCCAAAGTATGTAGCTCATTCTTGAGTTGTAGTTTTCATGCCTTTGTATTCATCTCATATAAAGTGACCAAATTGTTCCAAGCCTCTTTCAGAGTCTTGGCATCTTGTATGTGTCCAATCATGCTATCATGTATGCTAACAGATAGCCAATACATTACATTTCATGATCCTTGATTCCATTCCTCATATGCTCTTAACTAGTCCATAGTCTGATTCCTCTCTCGTAACTGCGGAGCATTTTCCTTCTCTCCTTTGATGTACTTCTAATAGCATTTTCCCATCAAGAGATTCATCATTCTAAATCTCCAAGCATGGAAGTTGTTCTTGTCTAGCTTATCACTCATAAATTGACTCATTCCATCTACATTTGCCATTTCTACAACAATTCACAACACTGCAAAACACTACAAGCAATACTTCTACTTGAACACTCTTGCACTATGACGTGACAATTTGATCTCAAAAAAACAAAATTTCCATGTATCAATAGTACTCGGCATTACTTGAAATTCTGGATCTAGAATATATCAATGCTTTTGAATAGGATGGAAGTTATAGTTTTGCAAACTGACTTGGTTTTTTGTTGAAGATAGACGTCTGCGGAAGCACGTGAATAGCACAAGGAAGAAGAAGAAGCTTGGAGCACAAACACACAATACCAAATGTATTACTAGAGAATGTACAAGGATAAGTAGCCCATTAGGGTAATAGGCATATATACAAGCTGAGGGAGAAAAACCTCCTAAAGAGGGAAAAAGGTGCCCCGGTGATCCGAGTGTGTTCACACACATCACTACCTAAATATATCAACAAAATCCCCCCTGGGAGTGATGTAGTGAACAACGAGTTGGCACTCATGTATAAGGAAGTGCCAAGCTATGTGGAAATTGTTGGTGCATTTTGCCCAAGCCTACATGCTTGATATGCTTGATATTATCCTCATTTGTAAGTCACATGAGTAGTCATGTGAACACCTCTTGTAAAAGAGTACATTTTATCTCTTGTAAATGGAAAAAGAAAAAAGTAAAAGGATGGCTTACCTCATCCATGATGTAAAAGCAAATTCGTGGCTCCAACTACCAAAATCACGAATTTTTGAGCTGAGGGAATCTCTCCTAACTTTGGGGATCACTTTTAGGTGGAGCCATTCGAATTCGAATTCAAAACTCCCTCCAAGAATAGCTATAAAAGGAGCAAGAAGGAAGAGGCGATTAGCAAGCCTTGTACGTGACCACTTCATGTCATTTTGTAGAGATTGAAGAGCTTACTCCATAGCTCTATCATTCTACTCCCATTGTGCAAAGATTCATTGCCAATGTGGTTGTAATCATATGTGAATCTATACATTTATTATCATCTACCTCTCTGTTTTGTTCTCTGCTATACTCACTCAGAGCAGTAACTTCAGAAGGTCATATCTCGAGTTTTACTGAACATTTTTCAGTGTTTTAAAGTGCGTTGGATAGCTCTCACTGTCTAGTTTCTACCTATACATTTTCAAGGTCATTGGATTTATACTTTTGGAGATATCTGCATTTTACTACTTACTGGTCTATCTCTGCAGAGCCCCGAGAATTGTGGGAATGTTCCAGAACTTGATGAAACTTGTTCTCAGTGCTCAGTCCATCATTTGAAGTGTTTTAACTTGTAATAGGAAGCTTGCTAAGTCTATTTGCTATGCCCAAAAGGAATTTTTCTAATTCCTTCCAGGTTGAGAGCACTGTTCATTTTTTCCAGCAGGTGTATGTCCAAAAATAGCAAGTTTTGGGAGCTAGTCATTTCGCAACTTGTCTGTCTTGACTTAAACTTTTGGGATACATGTTCCAAAGTACTTGGCTGATATTTTGGTGGATTTAGGAAGCTCAAAGGGTCTACTAATCAACTCTGAAGTCTCAGTTGGCTGGTGTGAAGCTGGTTGTAGCGGCACCTACTCATCTTTGGATTGCATCCACCATCTCTCTTCACAGTGGTATCAGAGCATAGTCAAGCAACATGGGAGATGGATTTCCATCAACAATTGACAAATTGGATCGAAACAACTACCCGGCATGGTCTCTAAGGATGGAGGCTTACCTTCAAGGAAGGAATCTATATGGATTCATATCCGGAGATGAAGCAATGCCAACCATGAGGAACAAAGGGCAACCATCACATGAAGAAGTGGAAGGACTTTCGAATTGGTGTTCCAAGGATGCACTTGCAAGGTCCTATATTCTAAACTCAATCTCTGATTTTCTTTTACCTCATGTCAAGGGATGCAAGACATCAAGAGAAACCTGGAATGCACTTGCTTCTTTCTTCTCTTCCAACACTCGAGCAAGGAAGAACCAATTGTGGATGGAGTTCACAACAATGAAGAAAAGCCCGAAGCAAAATGTGACTGATTATGTCACAAAGATGAAGGAGATTTCCGACCAACTTGGAAGCATTGGAGAGGTAATTGAAGAGGAGCAAATCATAAGACAAATCATGAATGGAATCAAAGCAGACGACAAGTGGGAGTCATTCACAACAGCCATGGATTTATACATGGATATGCATGTACCCGACCTCAACACACTCATGGGCCAACTCTTCACTCATGAAGCAAAGATTAGCAAAGGTGGTGAGTCCTCAAGAGGTAATCAAACTTCTGCCTTATATTCTGATAAAGCTAAGGTCAAGGACAAGTCAAAGAATAGGAAGAATGAAGATGAAGGAAGCTCTTTCCAAGCAAACTTTGCAGGTAGAGGAAGAGCTAGAGGAAGAGGCAGAGGTGGAAAGCAAGGCAGGGGGAGATTCCAATCATCTCAACCTTGCAACATATGTGGCTTATCTAACCATACTACTGAAGAATGTTTCAGGAATCCAAGGAACTCAAGAGGAAGAGGATTCAATAGAGGTGGCTATGGATCAAATAGAGGCAGGTACAATGGAGGCTACAACAACAACTACTACAACAACAATTACAACAACAACAACAACTATCAAAGTGGCCATAGAGGAAGAAGAGATTACAATAACTATGCAGAGGACCAAAGTCAAGAAGATTCATTATTGATTATGAATCTATCAACGAAGAAGGGTAAGGATGATGATCACATATTTTACATTGATTCGGGATGCTCGAACCATGTAGCAGGAAATGTGGCTTTACTTTCTGATTTGGAAGATCCTCATAACAAGCATGAAGTGCAGACAGGAGATGACACAAAGCACTCAGTGGAGAAGATAGGTAATGTGAAGACATCAGATGGGAATATGAACCTCTTAAGCAAAGTCTTGTATGTCCCTACAATTACCAAAAATTTAATAAGTGTTGGACAGATTGTTGAAAAAGGATTGCAGGTTAGATTCAATCGATTTGGAGCATATGTTGAAGACCCAAGGCAAGGCTTTCGAAGGATTGCCAAAGGAGAAAAGACAGGAAGGCTTTTCACTTTTGAAGTGGAAGATACAAAGAACATAGCTTTGTTTAGCTATGGATCTCAAACTCTAACAGAGTTGGAGATATGGCACAAAAGGCTTGCTCACATTGGTGAGAGGACACTCAAACAGATTTGCAGGGACCAAAGTGTACTTGGTTTGCCTAATATCACAAGGCAACACATGATTTATAAGTGTGAAGCTTGTCAACTCGGCAAGGCTCATAGACAACCTTTCAATAAGAAAGGATATATGTATCAAAATCCTTTGGATCTAGTGCACACGGATGTGTGGGGTCCAAGTAAGGAGCCATCTATATCAGGCTCAAGATATTATGTGTCTTTCATAGATGATTGTAGCAGGTGGACCATTCTGTTTTTCATGAAGCACAAGGATGAAGTGTTTAATTGCTTTAAGAAGTATATTGCTCTTGTTGAAAACCAAACAGGTAGGACTTTGAAACGACTCAGATCAGATGGTGGAGGAGAATACTTCTCTTTTGAATTTGATGCCTTCTTGCATGAAAGAGGCATTAAAAGGGAAGTCACTACAAGGTATACACCCGAACTCAATGGTGTAGCAGAGAGGAGGAACAGAGCTATCGTCGAAGCTGCAAGGTCCATGCTCAATGAAAAGGGATTGCCGAACTACCTATGGGCAGAGGCTGTGTCGACAGCCACATATCTCATAAATAGACTTCCATCTAAGTCACTAGATGGAACCACTCCATATGAAGTGTGGAATGGAAGAAGACCTAGTCTAGAGCATTGTAAAATCTTTGGATGCTTAGCCTATGCTCACATTCCTTCTCAAGTAAGAGGGAAATTGGATCCCAAGGCAGAGAAGTGTGTATTCATTGGTTATGATCAAAACCAAAAAGGATATAGATTGTACAATCCAACCAATAAAGGATTTTCTGTGAGTAGAGATGTAATTTTTGATGAAAACAAATCATGGTTTGATGATGACAGGAAAGTGAAGCTGCCATATGACTTGGATGAAGATTTTCCATCACTTCAACCAAAGGAGCCAAAGCAGATTGAAGAAAGTGATTCGGAGATTGACCTAGAAGACTTGGAAAGACTAAAGCTATGGAAGAACAAAGGTAAAGCAAAGATGCAGGATGCTACATATGGACCCGAGAGCTCACATCAGCCACTTAGAAGGTCTTCGAGGGAGAAGAAGAAACCAGAGAGGTTTGGTTATGATACTTCTTTGGTCACCAAGCACTCAATCTACATTGCAAAGGATTCAACCAATGAAGAACCTACCACATTCGAAGAAGCACAAAGCAAGAAAGCTTGGAGAGATGCAATGGATGAAGAAATGGAAGCCTTGAAGGAGAATGACACTTGGGAGCTTGTACCTAACAAGCCATCTATGAAGATAATCGGATCTCGATGGATATACAAAATCAAGAGGAATCCAGATGGAAGTATAAATAGACACAAAGCAAGGTTAGTTGCTAAAGGGTTTGCTCAAACCCATGGTATTGATTATGAGGAGACTTTCTCTCCTGTTGCAAAAATGCCTACAATTAGGGTTCTCATTAGTCTTGCTGCATCTAGAAATTGGAATCTTTATCAACTTGATGTAAAGAATGCTTTCTTGAATGGATGGATTTCTGAGGAAGTGTATATGGCACAACCTCCTGGATATGAGGATGCACATCATCCTAACTATGTATGCAAACTAAAGAAAGCTTTGTATGGATTGAAGCAAGCTCCAAGAGCTTGGAATTTCAGATTGGTTACTTATTTGCAGGACCAAGGATTCAAAGCTAGCAAGGCGGATACCTCTTTGTTCATAAAGAGGAATGGATCTGAAGTGATCTATTTATGTGTGTATGTTGATGATATTATTATCACAGGCAATGATCTTGAAGGAATCAAACAGGTAAAGAGTCAAATGAAGGAGGAGTTCAAAATAAGTGACCTCGGACCACTCACTTATTTTCTTGGATTGGAGTTGATCTACACAGATTCAGGTATATACATCACACAAAGGAAGTATGTCCATGACATGCTCGTCAAGTTCAAGATGGAAAATACAAAGTGTGCAGGTACACCTATGGAGCAAAATCATAAGCTTAGTGCTTATGAAGGAGAGCCAATTGAAGACATCACAAGCTATCAAAGCTTGGTTGGAAGTTTGAACTATGCAACACTCACAAGGGTGGATATATGCTATAGTGTTAGCATATTGAGTCAGTTTATGCATAAGCCGAGAAGACCACATATGGAAGCGGCCAAGCGAGTCCTCAAGTACCTAAAGGGGACCATGAATGAAGGTTTGTTCTATTCATATACTTCAGATATTGAGCTAAAGGTCTACTCAGATGCAGATTGGGCCGGATCTAAAGATGATAGAAGAAGCACATCAGGGTATATATCATTTGCAGGTTCAAAAATCATTTCTTGGTCATCGAAGAAGCAACCAACCGTGGCATTATCTTCTACTGAAGCTGAATATAGAGGTTTGGCTAATGCAACTCAAGAAATCATGTGGTTAAAATCTTTGTACACAGATCTTGGACTTCATTCTTCAACACCTCACATTTTTGGTGACAACACAAGCTCACTACATCTAGCAGCTAATCCGGTATACCATGCTAGAACCAAGCATATTGAAGTCCACTACCATTATGTAAGGGAGAAGCTAATGAGCAAGGATATTCAACTATCCTACGTCTCTACAGATATGCAATGTGCAGACATGTTGACGAAAGCTCTTGATGGTACGAAATTAAGTAGATTCAAGTTGATGATTGGTTTGCAGGAAATCAAGGACAATTGAAGACTTATTTGGAGGCCAAGCATGTTAGGCTTGAGGGGGAGCTGTTGGTGCATTTTGCCCAAGCCTACATGCTTGATATGCTTGATATTATCCTCATTTGTAAGTCACATGAGTAGTCATGTGAACACCTCTTGTAAAAGAGTACATTTTATCTCTTGTAAATGGAAAAAGAAAAAAGTAAAAGGATGGCTTACCTCATCCATGATGTAAAAGCAAATTCGTGGCTCCAACTACCAAAATCACGAATTTTTGAGCTGAGGGAATCTCTCCTAACTTTGGGGATCACTTTTAGGTGGAGCCATTCGAATTCGAATTCAAAACTCCCTCCAAGAATAGCTATAAAAGGAGCAAGAAGGAAGAGGCGATTAGCAAGCCTTGTACGTGACCACTTCATGTCATTTTGTAGAGATTGAAGAGCTTACTCCATAGCTCTATCATTCTACTCCCATTGTGCAAAGATTCATTGCCAATGTGGTTGTAATCATATGTGAATCTATACATTTATTATCATCTACCTCTCTGTTTTGTTCTCTGCTATACTCACTCAGAGCAGTAACTTCAGAAGGTCATATCTCGAGTTTTACTGAACATTTTTCAGTGTTTTAAAGTGCGTTGGATAGCTCTCACTGTCTAGTTTCTACCTATACATTTTCAAGGTCATTGGATTTATACTTTTGGAGATATCTGCATTTTACTACTTACTGGTCTATCTCTGCAGAGCCCCGAGAATTGTGGGAATGTTCCAGAACTTGATGAAACTTGTTCTCAGTGCTCAGTCCATCATTTGAAGTGTTTTAACTTGTAATAGGAAGCTTGCTAAGTCTATTTGCTATGCCCAAAAGGAATTTTTCTAATTCCTTCCAGGTTGAGAGCACTGTTCATTTTTTCCAGCAGGTGTATGTCCAAAAATAGCAAGTTTTGGGAGCTAGTCATTTCGCAACTTGTCTGTCTTGACTTAAACTTTTGGGATACATGTTCCAAAGTACTTGGCTGATATTTTGGTGGATTTAGGAAGCTCAAAGGGTCTACTAATCAACTCTGAAGTCTCAGTTGGCTGGTGTGAAGCTGGTTGTAGCGGCACCTACTCATCTTTGGATTGCATCCACCATCTCTCTTCACAGAAATCACTCTGCAAAAGGAAGTAAGCCCAAAGCTTTGCGGAAAGCTTCAAACTTTTCCCTAGGCAGAGCCTTCGTGAAAAGGTCTGCAATGTTCTCCTGTGTGGGCACATATGCCAAGCTGATCTCCCCAGCAGAGAACCTCTCCCTGACATAGTGATAATGCACCTCAATGTGCTTAGTGCGAGCATGGAACACAAGGTTCCTCGCAACTGCCAATGCGCTCTGACTGTCAGTGAAGATGGTGGTGGCAAAAGACTGGCCAACACCCAAATCAGCCATAAGGCGTCTGAGCCACACACACTCAACAGTCGTTGTGAAAGCTGCCCTATACTCAGCCTCACAATTGGAAGTGGCCACAGTAGGCTACTTCTTGCTCAACCAAGATATACATGAGCTACCAAGCATGAAGCAAAAACCACTGGTGGACACACAAGTTTCATAGCAACTAGCCCAATCTGAGTCGGAAAAAGCATGCAAATTTGGTGTTAGTGATCCCCCCTTGGGATAAAACAACCTAAGTATCCGAGTACCACTCAAGTAGCGAAAGATGCGCTTAAACGCCTTCCAATGCGTGACTCCTGGGCAATGCATAAACCTGCTCATCTCCGAGACAGCAAACTGAATATCTAGCCGAGTAATGCATAAGTAAATAAAGCATCCAACAGCCTACTGATAGAGAACAGCATCAAATGCATCTCCAGCATCATGAAGACTCAATCGTAAACCTGTCTCCATAGGAGTGGCAATAGGCTTACAGTCTTCAAGGCCAAAACGCTGCAATAATGTGTCAATATATTTTGTTTGACACAAAGCCATTCCACCATCAACTTGCATAAAGTGAATGCCCAAATAGTGATGCAAATGCCACAAATCGGACATCACAAATGAGGCATGCAAATTAGCCTTAAAATCAGCAATAGGCTTCTCAATAGGACCAGTGAGTAGCATGTCGTCAACGTAGACAACAATGATGAGAAGCACATCATTAGCACGCTTAACATATAAGGTGCTTTCAGTTGGACTGTTCTCAAAACCATGTGCAATCAGATAGGCATGTATCTTCTCATACCAAGCACGTGGTGCTTGCTTTAAACCATATAATGCCTTCTTTAACCTGCACACCTGTTTTCATGTCCTTTCTGCACAAAGCCACAGGGCTGAAAAACATACACTTCTTCATGCAAGTCACCATTCAGAAATGTTGTTTTAATGTCCAACTGATGTACATTCCAACCATGATGGGCTGCAAGTGCACAAATGCTCCGAACAGTAGTCATACGACATGTAGGTGCAAAGGTCTCATCAAAATCAATGCCTCTTTCCTGCGCATAACCCTTTGCAACAAGCCTAGCCTTATACCTTTTAACTGTACCATCAAGTTTATGCTTCAACTTGTATACCCACTTAGTGCCAATGGCCTTCTTGCCAGAAGGCAAGTCACATAAAGACCATGTACCATTCTTCATTATAGCATCATATTCAGATTGCATAGCAGCCATCCAATTTTCTGAATTCTGTGCTTCATCAAAAGAAACAGGCTCATTCTCATCACAGAGACTAGACGCAACCATAGCATAGCAATCTGATGCAAAGGAGGCACTATGAGAGCCTGAACGAGTACGATATGACAAAGGTGCATCTAATTTGCTGTCACGCAAAGTCTGCACCAACCATTTTGGCATAGTTTTTGCCTGCTCAATATCAGCTCTCTCATCAACAAGTGCATCATGTAAATCTGCATCAGAAATGGAATGATATGCATCATCATATGAAACCTACAAAGGGTGAGAAGTTGCCTCATTAAGACCAGCACTAGACTGTCCACCTGTTAAAAGAGCCATCAAAGTATCATACATGTCTTTGGAGCTAATAGATGTCTCCTTAGTACATGAAAGCAATGGCTAAATAGCATCTTCCACAAAGACAACATCACGGCTAACCAGAATGCGTTTAGTATGTGGATGATACAGACGATAGCCTTTACTTTCAGAATTGTACCCAACAAAAATACATTTTACTGCCTTATCATCCAATTTTCTGCGATGTTGTTCAGGCACTAGTGCATATGCCAAACAACCAAAAACACGCAGATGAGCAACAGATGGCTTGCGGTCATGGCAAGCCTCATATGGAGTGATAGACTGTAGTGCTTTAGTGGGACACCTGTTCAGTACATATGCTACACACATGACAACCTCAAGCCAGGAATTATGTGGTAAAGCCTGACTCTTGACCATGCACTTCGCCATCTCCATGAGTGACATGTTCTTTCGTTTCGCAACTCCATTCTGTTGAGGTGTATACGGCACTATACACTGGTGTTTTATCCCACGTTCAGCCAAAAATGCATTAAAATCAAAAGACATATATCCCCCCCTTGATCGGAACGGAGGGTGCCCATTTTACATGCTAACAAATTTTCAGCCAAAACCAAAAACTGTTTGAAGCACTTGAACACTTCGGACTTTGCTTTGAGTGGATATACCCATGCATGCCTAGAAAAATCATCAATGAAAGTCACGAAGTAAAGATAATTTCCAAAAGAAGGTGTTTGCATAGGACCACAAACATCACTATGTACAAGCTGCAATTTTTGAGTAGCCCAAACTGAACCATCTTTTGGAAAGGATGAACGTTGCATTTTGCCCAAAATACAGCCTTCACAAACATGTTTTCCAGGTGCCTCAAGTTTGGTCAACGAGGACACCATTTCATATTTTTGTAGGCATAGCAAACTAGCAAAATTCAAATGACCAAAGAGTGCATGCCAAAGCTTTGCATCTGACATAGCCTGAGAATCATTTACTGCACATGCCAAATCATTTATAGATCTTTCATAGTCTATGAGCTTATACAGCCCATGACATAAAATGCCAGAAGCAATAATCACATCGCCATTTGATAGATCATGAACTGTACACCTGTCATCAACAAATTTCACAACCAAGCCAATCTTGGCTAATGCAAAAATTGATAACAAGTTCTTTTTGATCCCTGGCACAAATAAAGCATCTGAGAAAGTGAAAGAACTACCATCAGCAGTAGTCAAAATGATCTTACCAACTCCCATAATAGGATAAGAGGAGTTGTTGGTGCATGTAACAGTATTCCCTGTAGGGGCAGGCTCGAGTGAAGAGAAGAAACTGTGCTGCGAGGTAATATGTTTGGTCTCCCCACTGTCAAAATACCAAACATCTGAGTCTACTGCAAACATGCACTGCTCATGAGAAGATGGGTCAAAACTGCAGACAGTAGTAAATGCCCATTCTTCTTCTTGCACAAGATTTACAGACTCTGTTTTTGGTGTAGAGGCCTCTGCAACAACCATTCCAGCCTCTTTCTTCTTTGCCTCTTTAGGAGCCAGTTTTGGACAGTTCTTTATGATATGATCATTCCCTTTACAGTACTTACAAAACAATTTCTGCTTTTCTGATTTCTTCTCATCTTTATCTTCCTTCTTTGAATATGCAAAATTAGCAGATTTCTACTTACTAGTTGAAGAGCTCCATTTTCCTTTGCCCTTCTGACTAGCCAGGAAAGCTTGATCTACAACTCACATAATGGACCTGTTTTTCCTGGACTGATCTTCCTGCAACAGAAAAATGCATGTGCCTGGGCATCTCTGCCATCCCAACGAATCTGCTCTGCAATAGTTGCAGCAGAAACAGTAGCATGAACAGGAATCTGCAGAATATCATCGTCAACACCATCTTCATCAACTCCAGCACCTATATTTGCAGTACCTATAGTCAGAGGTGTAACAAGACGTCTTTCAACACCTTGCACAATGTTCCACAATCCTTTTGCAACCAATACATGTCGCATCATATAAGCCCATAATGGGTAGTTGGTACCATCCAACTTATCCTCAACAGCCATATATGGAATACATCACTGCTTTCAGCCATGGTCGGTGACTAAAATACCTTGGTGCAAAAAATTGATTGTATCTCAAAAAGTTGAACAGAACTGCACAGATGAATTCCGCTAGACCTGTAGCAGACTTCGAGACGCTTATATTGGCGAACAGAAACTGGTATATACCTTTGGCACAAAAAGATGAAATAGCCTACACAAGCACTGCGATAGTGCATTCGGAGGCCAAAACGAGCTCAAATCACGATTTCGTCACCACATAGCAAAGTTGTTTTGATCTCTGAAACACCCTGAGTATGCTCACCAAATTTCGTGCGAATCTGAGACTACAAATGGAGGAGTGTCGACGGCGCCCTAGATGAAGCGACGACCTGCTCTGATACCAATTGTTGGAGATAGACGTCTGCGAAAGCATGACAACAGCACAAGGAAGAAGAAGAAGCTTGGAGCACAAACACACAATACCAAATGTATTACTAGAGAATGTACAAAGATAAGTAGCCCATTAGGGCAATAGGCATATATACAAGCCGGAGGAAAAAAACCTCCTAAAGAGGGAAAAAAGTGCCCCGGAGATCCTAGTGTGTTCACACACATCACTACCTAAATATATCAACATTTTTCTATGGCGTCCACCTTGCAGGCTTGAAACGAAGGTCGAGATGGCACCGAAACTCTGATATGACAAAAACGAGTGACCCTAAAGGGTTAACTCATGAATATTTTGACGCCTTATACCTTCATGCCAATTTTTGTAGCAAGTGGAGGTCATTTGTGAATCACACTTTCTCCATGTCTTCTCACGTACTCTTCACTGTCAGCCTTCTCCATGAGCTCTCTACAACCACACTGGCTCTGATACCACATCACAAGGAAGGAGATAAGGAAGAGAGCTCACACACACACACTGTCTCACAATCAAAGAGAAGCACACACACAAAGGTTGAGGCAAGGAAGAATGATCTTCTTCTTCTTTTTCTATTACATAAAATGAATGTAAAAGAATGACCTAAAACAACAATACAACAAGTGCAATATATAAAGAACAATACATAAGGAAAATCCTAATGTCCGCAAATGAGTGAGTTGGCAAGAAACAAATGTGCCATCACTCTCAATAGATAGATCTAGTAAAGCTCAGTGAAGTGTCCTTGACATATACCAGTGTGACCACTATACATGTTAGAGAAATGAAAAAGTGATACGTTTCATCCTAGATCATCACATGTTGAGCTTGATATCTCAACAATGAGTTCAAACGAAACTAAATTTATGAATTGGATATGGATTGAAGATGGTACTTATATTTCTATATAGATTAATCGATCGGTTTAGAGAGTGGTGAAAAATGGTGGCAATAAATATTCCAAGATGATGAGGAGATAATGGTTAAAGTATTATTTATGACGGAGTGATATGCCTTAACATGAAACTATGGTTATTGATGCATGATGGAGGATAGAAGGGTGGTGATGAATGACTGATTAGGTGACAATAAATGAAAGAGAAGTTTAAGTTTAGTTAATGATAGGCTTGGTGATTATAGCAAATGATCAGTAATGGGTTTAGATGGGGCTTAGCTAATGTTGTATTATTAATGATGAGAGGAAGAGTGGAATTAGGATGGTTGGATAACGGTTGATAATGAATGATAGGGTGGGGTGAAAGGTGAATGTGCGATGGAATTTGGAGAGGTACGTGATGAGTGATCTAGTCAATGATGGACTTGGAGGTATGATAGTAATGATGGGGTGCTCTATGGGGAGTGATAAGGAATATGGTGAATGATAAAGAATAGGGCTCGGGTGACAAGTGGCGAATGATGAGGTCTAATTGAAGGGATTCATCAATTAAGGAGTGTGACAAATGATGGGGTTTTCAATACAATTCCCAAGGGTTCATGAATAAAACTCAAGGGTCCTCCAAAGGTTTCCCATGGGTTTCTCTAGGAAACCCAAGGAACTTGAACCTTGGAACCTAGCAATTAATTCTTATTTATACAAAATTCTTACCCCTTTGACATTATTTTCCTCAAAAATTTATGTAGGTATAATATGTGTAGTATTCCCCCATGCACCACGACTATTCTTGATCATGAACTCCCTCTCAAAGATTTTCCTTGTTTTCTAACTTAAGTTGGAAAGTGGAAAATCTTTTATTGATGGAACTTATTCATTTCTAGGTGGTGTTTTCTTCTATCCTATCCTTCCATTTAATTATGCACTCTTTACATAAGTGATTCTTGGTCCTTTTATCTATAGAGCATAGTATTTTCTCTAGTTCATGAGGGATGTTTTGAAGTGAGATAGGTTGGACTATTGTATCTAGGATACAGAATTTTCTTGTTCATCCAATTTTCCTTTCAATATACTAACACAAAATATTGGGTGAAGTAGAAAATCATAAGGAAGCTTCAACTCATAATCCTAAATCCCAATCTTTCGGAGGTTCTCAAAAGGGCCACAGAATCTTTGAGATAGTTTAGGATAGGGCCATGCTTCCGAAGTTTTGATTTCTTGAGAACTTTCATATATACTTGTTTCTCCAACATGAAAGGAAATATCTCACCTTTTAGGGTTGCTATATACTTGAGCTCTATCCAGGGCTTTCCTCACATTTTCTTTAGCTACTTTCAACTTAAAGTTCATATCTTCCAAGAAATCTTTCACTATCTTTGGCAAGCATCCCACCTTCTCATGAATGTTTGGCCATCCATGGCATAAGGTGGTCCACCTCATACTAGTAATTAAGATCATCTAAAGGCTATGATTTATAGGGAAATGGGTGCTTGCAACACCTAAGTGTGGAGCTTCCAATAGTGGTAAGTAGTCATCTTCATGGACAGAGATTTGTAGGAAGTTATCCATGCCTTGCTTGTATGACATATTGCCAAAAATAGCTAGTCTCAGTTCTCGTCTTGTAAATAATTTTGTTTTAGTATGGTCATTTCTATAGGATGTGATAGGCTTCAGATAATCTATTACGCACATAGTATAGAGTAGCATGCTCAGTTGTGGGCATGACATGGTAGGTATAACAAGCAGTATCATAATCATGTATTGATCATTGCATGTGCAAGTAATAGATGCCATTTCTTTGCATATTCTACAAAGTTTGTGATTTTGGAAGATGCCTACTAAATGCATCCATGTAAGCTTCAACAAGTAATGATAAGCGCTCATCTTCTTGCATGCAATAGGACATGATTTCATGTGCATTTATGTGGTATAAGCAATCATCATTAATGTGCAAGTTGTGATCAATGAATGGATGGATAGGTCAAAAAGATAAAACGGGGATAATAACTTTTCCCATAATCTCTGGGTAGTAATGGTTGCTCCTACACCTAATTCTACAATAGCTTTAGTAATGACACTGTTATACATGATTGGTGAAAGACTAATCCCCTCATCACCTTCACTATAATCACCAATCTTATCAAGAGGAATCTCATAAATGTTTGAGTCTATATAGTTGTGTTGTCTTTTGGAATTGCAATTTAACTTGTGTATTTATCTTGTTGCACTTAGAATCTCTTTGTAATCTCCAAGTCATTGTAGTAGAGATTAGAAGTAAGTTTCAACATTGTTCCATGATGTTGGACTTATAAGCCCATCAAGAGGTAATACCTCTTTCATCAATTCATTGCATGTTTGGAACTCTATAAAATTGAGGTTTATGTTGTGCATGTACCTCCTTCTTCCACTTGGGCTCTAAAATTCTTTCCCAAAGTTGACCTTGCCATGAACCCTCCATATTTGGTACAACAATATCTTCTTGTCAAAGTGTATCATTAGCTGCAATGGTTTCCAACTCTATCAGAGTTACCTAGGGCTTATGGATGCACTCTTTTCGTTGATGTGCCTAAACCACTTTTTGGAATTGTTCTTCTGGCATGCACATTGGAAGAAAAATATTACACACTTTTTCTAGCATCTTCTCATCAAAATCTATCACCAAGTGGCACATGGCTAGACGTTCCTTTTCCAATTCCCCTCATGGGTATCAACTTTCATGCTACTCTATCATACGCTTAGCTCTGATTCTATCATGATAGGGTCTTAGTAATCCTTCTAAATCTATTATTAGAGGGTGAATAAGGATCAATCTAGGATGCGGCCATTGATTCTAGTATGATAGTGCTTGTGCCTTATGTTGTGATTTGGAAGCTTGATTTTGATTTTGCTCATGGCTAAGCTCAACTTGCTTTTGGTTGAGGGAATCCTTAAGTTCAAGAACATTTTTCTTCCATTTTTTTCCTTTTTCATCTTTATTGAGTCTTCCAAGTTGCCTTCATAGGTGGAGAGTCCTTGGAAGCTTCTCTTCGGTTTTAGAGTTAGATGGATCAAGCATTTTTTTCCTTTATCATCCTTCTAAGCATTGGCTTGTGTGCAAGTGATTTCCTTTAGTGGTGCTATTTGTTCCTTCTCCTCTTCACTGCTAGAAGGAATTGTGGTCACGATTTTGGCAAGTGTTTTCTTGCTCCTATGTGGATTCTAAAGAGACCCTTTGTATAGATGTGTTTCACCACAATCACAGTAGAAGCACAGTTTGGGTAATATGGGTAGCGATTGGGGAACTTGTTGCACTAGTGGGAAATTTCTAATGAAGTGATCCTCGTTGCATTTATTGCATGGATCTCCTTTTTTAGTAGGTCTAGACTAAGCTCTAGTCATGCTTTAATGTGGTAAATTTGTGTAATAAACATGGCTATACTCACACTTGCTAGTCCCATAACTTTTATTGTATTAATCATCATATCCTTTTGTGTAATCTTGATAGTTTGAATAATTTGTGGATTGCTCATAATATTGTGCCTATTCATTTGGTTGACTACTTTTCAAAGATGTTCTTGCCTGATAAATCCTATCATAATTGGAGATGATAGCATCATAAGCTATTCTATATGTTGTTTTGTCTTTCCATACTTGACTAGAACCGCATGTGGAGAAGCAAGTGGTTGTTGGCTCAAACATGCCTTTGTGGATATGTTTGGTACTCAACATAGGTTTGGAGGGATATTGCATCTATTGTCTGATTGGATATGAGTATCGGGCAGATACTGATATTGTGGCACAAAAGTTCTTGGGACTTGAAAATTTCCCATAACTAGTTTGTTATGGTGTTGATCTTGTTGTGTAGGATATTGTTTAACTCGTTAATGGTTGTAGAAACACTTGGCATTATAGTGATTAATCATTTTGTTACTCAATTTCAAAGTATTGCAACTATGGTTGTGCAAGAGGAGGTGATCGTCTATTATATGCATAGGATGGATGATCCCCTCTACATTATGAGAACTTTCTAGGAGGAATCTTAGAAGCTTGTATGTTTAGCATTTTGGTGACAACCTCTACCATTTTTTCAATAGATGAAGAAATTTATTTGGTTTGGATCTGCCTCTATAGCTAGTGTGAAGACTTGAATTGAGTTACCCAAGTCATATTATATGTGGATGCATTCCCATATGCAATCTTCCAAGGTGGTTGGACACTGAGATGGAAGGCCCTCAATAGTGCATCATGACACATATTGTTTGTAACGATGTGGTTATTACCTTCCTATTTGAAGCTCGTTATCATTGTTGAGGTGTCATGAATTAATCTTGTTTTAGAAAATTCAGCTATGAAGGCTCTCAAGAGTTGATCAATGTTTTGAATATTATGTATGCCTAGAGGTTGGAACTATGTTAGGATAGTCCCTTTCAAGGTGAATCCAAGCACTTTACTTGAAGTAACAAAATTGTAGACTTGATTTGCATCAACGCTTGTCTGAATTCAAACTCATGTGCACGAGCATCACATTGTCCTTCATAGTACCCTCATATAGATTTGGACACGTGCAAAGGTCAAAGCCTTCTTCCAAAATCCAATCTCACAATATGATTTTGTGGCATTTGAGGTTGTATCAATCCTTGATGCACTATATGCACTTGTTTTCCTATAGGGAGGATCGGGTATGGAATTTGTGTTGGCCATTATGGAAATATGGGAGGGCTAATAGGTTATGGTGGTGGCATACTTAACAACATGGGCTTTGTAATTGACATTTTTCCAAACTAGATAGTCCATATAGGTTATCATGTGGTGGTTAAAGGTACATATGTGACATTTTTTGTAATAGGTATAGAGATAGATGTTGTTTCACTCATTGAAAATGGTTTATTGTAGTAGTGTTTAATTGAAGACATGATTGAATTAAGTACTAGAGTATTCACTATAAGACTAACTAGAACTCTTGAGACGGATTGAATGGTCTACATTTCACCTCAGAATCACTCAATGTCTCATATGTGCTGCTAATCAAGGCATTATCACTCTCTAGAGTAGGAATGCTACTATATATGGACCTAGTAGTTCCAATTAATTTACTAGAGTAGAATCATGGATAGACACTCAAGCAAGCAATCTAATCAAATCATGTGGTGTAGTGATTCTCTTTTCCTCATTCAAATTGAAATAAAAATGGACTTAAAAGTTAGAGACATAGTTGGATGTTGCAATTGATGAACGTTATGCTTACAAGGCTCTATTTGAAGTCTTGCGGCACAAAACAATGAATCCCAATTTTACACCTGCAATAGAAGAAAACCACAAGTTTATATATACACTTGAAAGCATAGGAGTATGGCAAACTTGAAAGAATAGTAGGATGAGGAAAGAAAAATTAATTCCCCCCCTACAGGATGTCTACTCTTTTGGAATTCTTTGGATGTCTTGTATTTATATTTCTTGGCACTTTCTTCGGGATTTTTCAATGTGTTGAAAATCTTGAAGAATTCCCTAACACACCACTTCTAGTGTCCACCCTCCACTCCACTAGGTTTGGTAATTCTCACTAGGAACTCTCACAATAACATAGAAAGCTATGATCCTCTCACATTCTTGATCATGAGACCTTGCCCCAAGGCATTTGATTCACTAGGGATTTGGATCCTTTCTCAATATTTTTTTTGTGAATGGTGAAGCACACAAGCTAAATAACATTCACATTTAAATTCCTATTTTCTCAAAATCTTGAATCTTGTAAGTTCATAGGACCCTAGGTTTGAGGCCTCAATAGTTATCAAAACATATTTAATTTCAATGTATTAGTGCCCTCTCAATCTCAGCCACTTCCCTTGTGTATACTCACTATATACACATATTTACACCTTCAGAAGATCATTTTTGCATTGTGTGGGACCATTTTTGCAATGAATTCAATGGGATCTCGAGTAGTTGATGAGACCTTCGAGTGAAGGATCTCATGGCTCCAAATTATACAAAATCACTCCCAATTATACACTATATTCATTTTTGCAATGAATTCAATGGGATCTCGAGTAGTTGATGAGACCTTCAAGTGAAGGATCTCATGGCTCCAAATTATACAAAATCACTCCCAATGAGTCTTTTCAAGTGTTTTTCCAAAGTTAGCTTTAAGTGAAGTGCACAAATGGGATGGAGGTTGGAGCCTAGGAAGAAAGGCGCCACCAAATGGGGATGGGCAAATGGGGATGCACCCCGAGGGCTAGGGTGGTGAAAAGAAAACAAAATGCTCAAGTAGAAGGAGAATTTTCAATAGCTTTAATGGAAAACTTGGAAAAGAAGATGAAAGTGAAAATTTTGTTACTTGTTCCTATCCAACTAACTAGATAACTATCTAAAGGTTAAAAATTATGGAAATTTAACCAATTCAAGAGAATAAATGCACCAAAAACACATAGCTCATGCAAAATCTTGGCATCATGCAAAGTGTCTAACATGAACATCCTCACCAATAGTGCCAAAATGTTCATGTTCTAGATTGCATGTAGAACCATTGTATCAACAACAAGCAAGACTATCCATACCCTGAAATATCAACCAATGGAGCAATCAATCAATGGTACGAAGACCACATACTCCAAGACGGATATAAACACATCCACAACAAGAGAGAGAGAGAGAGAGAGATAGATAGACAGAGGGCAAGCACACACATGCATGCACACTCACTGATGAGTGCACATGAGGCAATGTGCTCCAAGAAGCTCTTGTATTGCTCAAGGAATGAGTAAAAAGGTAAGAAGCTATACATTTCAACAAGCTAACCTTAACGAATGTGATCCCTTTCACTTTTATAGTTTTTAGAAGACCTCTCTACACACTAAAATGTTTGGCCTAACTTTAAATTTAGGTTCCAGTGCTATTTGGAGGTTGAAATGACATTAGAAAAATATGAAAATTAGTGTGGAGATACTTCTCATGTCCAGGAAGCCGAGGTACTATTCAATTTTGAGACATTAGCCCGATTATTGCTAAAATTAGGGTTTTATGCTAAAAATAGGCCTTTTTAAAAGTAACTAAGGTATAATATGGGGAAAGACCTATTTTGAGGAGGGTTCATAGGTAGGAAAATTGATAGATCCCTTCCTCCTCCACCCACCCCGTTCTAGTGTTTACCATTTGATTAAGCTTTGACCCCTCAAACGTTGACTTTGTAACTGCTTTCTCCAACAAGTGGGTACAAGAGAAACGTTGTTCACATCGATGGCCAAGAAAAGATAACAATTTTCACTCCGTGGGGCACATATATCAAGATTTTATTTTAGATTGAAAAAAATGCTCATGTTACCTTCAATCATGCTATGTACTTAAATCTCCGCAAGTGGCTCACTGGTTTTTTATAAATGTGTATAAATGATTTCTCCAAGCATGCAAAGGTATATGGTGCAAGCTATTGTCCAACACCTTGGACATCTAAGAGGGATCTTTAAAATATGCAAGGAGATAGGGTTAAATTTAAGTTCAAGAAACTTGGTAAGCAAAGCTAATTTATTGGGTCATATAGTGTCGTGTGAGGGCCTCATAATAGATCCAGCAAAGTCTTGAGCTATTTTATGCATGCAAATCCCCAAAAACTCCAAAGAGGTGCAAAGTTTTCTAGGGTACACAGGATACCATAGACAAATTATATGCATCTATTCAAAAAGAGCAAAGGCACTATCATGACTCACTAGTCACAAAGAACTATTTACATGGAGTAAAGAAGATAGGGCATTCCAAGAATTTAAGCTCAAGTTATGTATTGCAACTCATAATTATGTCAAAATGGTCTCTAGAGTTTTATGCACACACTAGTTCTACTCTTAATGCAATGGGGGTTGTCTTGACATAACCATCAATGGACTACAAGTCGGATGGATGGATTTTCTATGCTGGTAGGATGTTAACTCTGGTCAAGAGAAGAAGACCACTGGAGCTAAACCATTTCATTTTGTATTTGCATTAGAAGCACTTGCACCTTATGATTTCATCATTGACGTGCAAGTGCTCCAGTAGAAGTGTATGATGGAAAGACTGATTGCCAAGAATCTTGAGGAAGTAAGAGACCAAGCTAGGTTGAGATTCATGTGGCCACAAGAAAAGGGAAAGGCAAGTTATGAAACCAATGTGCAACCTAAGAAGATCAAGGTAGGATCGTTCATTTTACTCCATCAAATTCCACCTCTCATAGGAAATTTGGCTCCGAAGTGGGCATGACCTTAGAAGGTTGTTATGAATTATGGAATGTGTTGAAAAAGGAATATTGGAGTGAGATTTATTAATTTATTAATGTGTTTTGGTGTTTTTGATCTAGCAACTGAAGGTTTGTGAGGGCGTGAAAGGTCATGGATGTTTCAAATATGTTCGGACATCAATAATTGGATTTATATTTTATATAGTTTGTAAATAATCTCACATAGACGGTTCTATTTTTAGAAATAGTTAGAAAAAATAGTGGTTAAAATAATTATCATTGTAGACTGTGATTTATATTGATAAAAGCAAAGGCTCTCCGAAAAAGAGAAAAACTTTTATTTTCATGCATGCTTTTTTAATCCACCTCATTGTAACCGTATTTTTTGACATAATAAAAAACTTATAAATACTTGAACTCTGTGGACTATCGAAACAGAGTGCCTAGGGGGAGATTGCACCCAATCCTGTGTTTTTTTCTCATCTCTTTGCATATGTATTTTTTTTTGTTTTCAGCACCCATATCCTCTATGTGAGCATGAATTAAGATCATGTAATACTGGCATCCGAGCTCTGTGTGCATCACCATAGAGGAGTGTGTTTTCTATTGGAAACAATGTCATATAGTACATTGTGCATGGTCATTGGTCCAATTTTTCTCACACTATACAACATGTCTAGAGTCTTCTATTAGTCTCTTTACAAGCAAATAGCATGGGGCGACGTGGCTTAGTAGTTATCCTCCTAAGTAGTTATCCTCCTATCGCTGTGACTTGAGTTCGATTCCTGGGCGGCACACGCGATGAAGTATGCTTTTTAGCTATGACGCGAAGGATGTTTTTTATTCAGCTTTCCTCATAAAAGACAGACGGTGACGAGCACGTGAGTTTTTTCTTGCTTTTGGCATCAATAGCGATCGTAGAGCTTTTTACTTTTGGATGATGCTTTTGGAGGGTATACTCAAAGCTATATAACAAGAGCTTGGCTCATTGATCAAATCATCCTACACCTTTTGCAACACAAGCTTTGGAGCTTGATCCCTCAATAGAGGTGGTGCTCTTAGCACATGGGGCAGCCATGGTGCTATTTTGGAGCATGTTGAGGAGCGGCTATGGAGTTCTTCTTGAAGAAGAAGAGTGTGCTCACACTCTTGTTTATGGAGAGGATTTACCCCACAGCAGCTTGGTGGTGTGGATCGGCCATTCACATGATGTATTTGAAGATTGTCTTCTACATGAAGATTTCGGGTTACTTCAAAGACATTGGATAGTGGTTAACATAAGATTTGCATCTTATGTTAAGAATTCAGGTACATATTCTCTCTATGCACATAGGTGCTACTTGGAGCTTATGGAGGCAGTAACATCCATATCAGGAGGAGTCCTATTCGGCATAGGTACAAGAGAATCAGTACGTGTATGCTTTATGCATATTTGGATGAGGTGTTAGAGAAGATATGTTCATATGAGTTTGAGGATTTCTGGCAGCAAACTTGTTAGCATTCTTTGCTACTTTTGTAAGTATGTGATCTTTTCACACACATATCTGATTTAGGGTCTTCCATAGCCTACGTTCAGATGAGGGTTTGCTGATTATCAATTTTAGATTGATCCTTCCTCTTTCTATCACTCATATACACTCTTCTACAACCTATTAGGTCACACATCTCATATATATTCAGATTTTTGTCCATACATCTCAATATGTTTGTTAAATTTGTACATACACTAATCCATCTATTTCTGTTCACATAGAGTGGTTGAATTTTGACTCCCACATTGTAATTTGAACATTTGTATGTATGACAGTGTGAGTAAGCAATGGATTAGATAACACTTTACACATGTCTAATCTCTCTCTATCTTTGTCTCATCATTTGTATGATTAAATGTGGTATGTTCATGTTTTGTCAATATTGGAAGATTGCTTGAATTTATGTTATAGATATTGGACCTATGGAACTTGGACCTTTGGTATTAGTTATGGGCCTATTAAATTTCCAACATTCGGTATTAGAGCTTTAGGGCTTTGGTATCAGAACATTGAGGCTCTCAGATTTCCAAGTTCCCAGACTTCTAGGATTACAACATATAATTTAAGAGCATCTTCTAACATTTGACATTTGACATACACACTTAATCTAGATGAGTAAAGATTTGAGGATTAGACAATTCGATCACATGTTTGTTTATCAGTGTGGAGTATGAAGTTGATGATATGTTAGCAACCGAATATTTTTGGAAGAGTATGTAAATACTTTACAGAAGTATTGTTTGAAGACCAAGACTTGATGAAGAGAAGGCTACTTCAAATTCAAGGAAGAACAATGGGTTGGAGAAGATGAAGGAATCAGATCTACATCAAATCACAGGTATCTAAAGGTTTTTTATAAAGACTTTTGAGAGATCTCTTTCATGGCAAGAAAGCTCATCTAAGAAGACAAATTTGGAGATGGAATGAGTTTTGTTTTCAGCCAATTTTGTGTTGTAAGTTGGTTGAAAGTTTTTGCTCACATTTTGTATCTAGAGAGGTAACTCTAGAAAGATAATTCATCATTCAGACAAAAGGTTGGTGAATTTAGTCATATCAGTCATTTGAAGCAGAATTTTGATTCAAGGATATGAGGAGATGATAAAACATGAGTCTATATTCACTTCCACTGTATATCATGCTTGTTTTATCTCTTACTCTTAGCACTAGAGGAAGAGAAAAGTTCATTTGAAGAAGTCAAGAGTGCTTGCTACTTCAAGATGAAGAGAACAAAAGGTATGGAAGAGAAGTTTGAAGATGTAAACATCATCAGGTGGAAGAAAGATGCAGAAGAAGAAAGTCCATCATTTCTAAAAGAAAAGTAAGACTTTCTTTTGTCATATATTTTCCATATACTTTTCCTATTTTATCCTCTACATCCAAAGACAAGTCTACGAGAACATCTTGTGTGAAGATAGTCTAAAGAAGAAGCAGTTTCTTGTTTTACATGATACTTGGTCATGTTTTAGTAGGTTTTGACAAAGAATTGCATTGAGAGAAAGAAAAGCAACAAATTTTGAAGACAACTTGTATGTTTTGACTCATATGTATGAGTTATATATAAGTTGAAGTTTTTGAGCAGGCAGCTTATATGTTCCCTCAAAGAATTCATGAAGTGTCAATTCAGAGCTACGTGGTATATGACAAGTTGCAGAGAAGTATATTTCTTCTCTATCTAACTCTTGAGGTAAAAGAGTGTTTGTAGAAGATGTTGGAGACTTGAAGAGAGGTTTTATGTTTGGAAAAGTTACCTCGTATTCAGTATTTTCAAAAAACTTCAAAAAATTCAGATTTTTTATGTACCAGTCAGTTGAAGAATCTACTTTCTGTTATTGTCTTGATTTTTGCATACATGCTTGTATTCAAAAAGGTGTTCCATCATATCCTATCACTTGATTGAGAAGTGCAGTTAACCAAACGAAAGTCAAGCAGGTACTATCAAATTTCACCTGGGTAGAATATGAAGATATGAAGTATCAACTTGTAGCTTTCGGAGTTCTCAAGGTGAGAAATTTGTCCACTTATGTTTCAAGTAGAAGTTGCAGATTCTTGAGAAGGATTTGGTTAAAGAAAAGTTTTATAACTTTATGTGAGAATCATGGACACTTAGAGACATTCAGGTAGCAAATCAAACATTCAGTCATGAAGGTTTGATGGAAGCAGATTCTACACAAGTATATTGTTGTAGAGGTCTATGATCTTGAATGATCTTGAAGATCTTGAGTATTTATGAGTCAATTATCTATCCTTTGTTTGTAAAGATTCTTAGCATTGGAAGAAGTAAGCCAAAGATTCAAATTCTATCAGATTAGTGTTGTAGAGAAATAGAAGAAGATACTTGTTATGTTGCAGAAGCTTATGAATCCTAAAATGCTTTCAGCAAGGTTTTGTTATGTTAGGATCAGCTGAAGAGTTGATCCTAAAATGCTTATGTTAGGTTTTTTTATGTTAGGATCAACTTATGAATCCTAACATGCATTCAACAAGAATTTGTTATGTTAGGATCAGCAAGGTTTTGTTATGTTAGGATCTGCAATATGGGAAGTTGAAGAGTTGCAGTGAAAGCTATTGGCAACTACAATGCTAATAAAAGGGTTCAGATATTTTGTTTCAAGACACAGGTATTGATAATATGGTAGCAATGCTAGATCATGGAAGATCAAATTTATTGAAAGAAGGAAGACGTTCCAGATTTCATAAAGTGTGATATATTTGAAGAATTCTAGATACTAGTGTTAAATCATCTAGGGGGGTGATGAAACATGAAGAATTACTTTCAGCCATATGTGAAACAATGCAGATTCATACCTATAAGTATTCCAAGTATTCCTATATTAGGTATTCCTATATTTCCTTTGTCAGTTTCTCTTTATGTTCTAGCTTTGAAAGAAGAAGGAAGAAGGAGAATGTTTGGAGAAAGTTTCTGTTAGGTGTTCCTGTTCAGAAGAAGGTTCCAGAGTTCTATTGAAGAGAAATTTTATATTTCAGAAAGGTATGTTTTTAGAACTGCACACATATATGTTTATACCAGATTCTAAAGGAAAGAGGTATGAAGGATTTACAGATTGAACAAAGATGAAGACATAATGACATCATAGATTTTTTTATGAGACTCATGAGTTGAGTTGAGTTGACTTGACTTGAGTACACTCAGAGATGAACCAGCTAGTGTTCATAAAACACTAAGTTGTGAGTTGTCAGTCACAAGTCCCAGGATTCAGTTCTTGATTATGTTTAGTGTATTTACATGACACAACAGAAGTACGTTGAGAAACCTTTCATAAGGTAAAAGCAAATATGTGGATCCTAGTGTATTTTTACACGTTTGGGAAAACAGGAGATAGTAGGTTCAGAGTTACTACATGCTATATTTGTTGCAAGCAAATGATTCCTTGATGAGTACACTATTGGATATCTAGTTTGCATATTTTCTCAGGTATTATGGTTCATATTCAGCAAGTTCAATTTTTGAAGTTTGAAGGAAAGTCAAAGTCAGTTTTGAAGAAGACTTTTGAAGAAAAGGTTTGAAGGTCAATTTGGGAGTACAAGTTTTCAAGCTTATGAAAGTTTGAAGATAAATGAAGTTACATGTTCAATTCAATTTGTACCAATATGACATTGTAGGGGGGATTGTTGGAAACAATGTCATATAGTACATTGTGCGTGGTCATTGGTCCAATTTTCCTCACACTATATAATATGTTTAGAGTCTTCTATTACTCTCTTTACAAGCAAACAGGATGGGGCGACATGGGTAAGTCATTGTCCTCCTATGGCTGTGACCTAAGTTCGATTCCTGGATGGCGCACGTGGAGAAGTATGCTTTTTAGCTATGATGCGAAGGATGTTTTTTATTCAGCTTTTTCATAAAAGACAGATGGTGACGAGCGTGAGTTTTTTCCTGCTTTTGGCGTCAATAGCAATTGTAGAGCTTTTTACTTTTGATGATGCTTTTGGAGGGTATGCTCAAAGCTATATAAAAAGATCTTGGCTCATTGATCAAATCATCCTACACCTTTTGCAACACAAGCTTTGGAGCTTGGTCCCTCAATAGAGGTGGTGCTCTTAGCACATGGGGCAGCCATGGTGCTATTTTGGAGCATGTTGAGGAGCGGCTATGGAGTTCTTCTTGAAGAAGAAGAGTGTGCTCACGCTCTTGCTTATGGAGATGATTTACCCAACAACAGCTTGGTGGTGTGGATCGGCGATTCACATGATGTATTTGAAGATTGTCTTCTACATGAAGATTTCGGGTTACTTCAAAGACATTGGATGGTGGTTAACATAAGATTCGCATCTTATGTTAAGAATTCAGGTACATATTCTCTTTACGCACACAGGTACTACTTGGAGCTTATTAAGGCAGTAACATCCATATCAGGAGGATTCCTATTTGGCATAGGTACAAGAGAATCAGTACGTGTATGCTTTATGCATATTTGGATGAAGCCTTAGAGAAGATATGTTCATATGAGTTTGAGGATTTCTGGCAGCAAACTTGTTAGCATTCTTTGCTACTTTTGTAAGTATGTGAACTTTTCACACACATATCTGATTTAGGGTCTTCCATAGCCTAAGTTCAGATGAGGGTTTGCTGATGATCAATTTTAGACTGATCCTTCCTTTTTCTGTCACTCATATACACTCTTCTACAACCTATTAGGTCACACATCTCATATATATTCAGATTTCTGTCCATACATCTGAATATGTTTGTTAAATTTGTACATACACTCATCCATCTATTTCTATTCACATAGAGTGGTTGAAATTTTGACTCCCACATTGTAATTTGAACATTTGTATATATGATAGTATGAGTAAACAATGGCTTACGTAACACTTTACACATGTTGTCTAATCTCTCTCTATCTTTGTCCCATCATTTGTATGATTAAATGTGGTATGTTCATGTTTTGTCAATATTGGAAGATTGCTGGAATTGATGTTATAGATCCTGGACCTATGGAACTTGGACTTGTGGTATTAATTATGGGCCTACTAAATTTCCAACATTTTCATACGTTTTGGCATTTGATCTTTGTTTCACTGTTTGCTTTTATTTTTGTTTTCGTCTTTGGATTTTGATTCTTATTCCAATTTTGATTCATGACCTTGACCCTGCCCCTATCTCAGTTTCAGTTTTAGTTTTGGTTCCTGTTTCTGTTTTAATTGTTGGAATCAATGTCAATATGGTCCAACATTAGCTTCATTAAAAGAACCTTTCAATCTTCCAAAGATAATAAGTCTAAGTGGACTTATTTATTTGGGTTTGCTTCAATTTATAGCATAAATGATTTTCTAGAGTCCAGTATACTCTAGAATGGAGAAGTTAAGAATTGCTCAACAGATTGACAATTCCCAAGACCTTTTAGCTCAAGTCTTTGATGGGGTCCGGTCGGTTCAGACGGATCTGAAATCGGACAACGTTTGGTCATCCTTGTGTATGACCAAAGATCTCGAGTTTAGACTTACTAGGAGGTCTTGTGCTCTTGTGAACAAGTTATCCACTTAGCTTAGTGGTTAAGTCTCAAGCATGTGGTGGTCATAATCCTTGTTCTCTTGCAGTTGTGACCTCTTTGCATGTTCCCCATAGCTTTGCAATTACTCTTATGTCATTTTTTGGACCTATATATGGATGGGGATATTGGAATCAACTTACATTAGAGCATGAGCACTTATGGAATGTCTCAATGTAGCCTCACTTTAAAAGATCGAAGACAGTATGGAGGATGGAAAAGAGGGCCACTTTAAAATGATAGAGCGGCTTTTAGTTTTTGGTCAATCACTATATGATTGCTCCATCGTTCGTCAATTGAGTATGTTGTGGCTTCTTTGCATGTTCCCCATAGCTCTACAATTACTCTTATGTCATTTTGTGGACCTATATATGGATGGGGATATTGGAATCAACTTACATTAGAGCATGAGCACTTATGGAATGTCTCAATGTAGCCTCAGCTTCTAGTAGAGGGATAAGACATGCAGAAGGCCAAAGCATTCATGTTGATGGAAGACCTTACTCTCAAGGGAACACATAAGGTTTAGTCAACAATAGTCAAGTAAAAAATCATATAACCTATTACATATTTTTAGAGAAAGAGAATGCTCATGTATTATAACATATGTGTATATATGTACCAAGATACATTGTCAATGCTCTTAGAACATTACATGGTTGGGTTGAATTGTTAGTGAATTATGGATGGCATAGATCTCCAAGTGCACCCATGCGGTAGATTGGAAAGTCTTCTTGTATTCATTTAAAAATATTTCATAATTTGTTGTTTCCACAAAATAAATTCACATGTATACATTTATGCACAAACAAGCATAAATTTAAAAACAATATGATAGACACAAACAATATTAGTGGCAAAAGACTGACCAACACCCAAATCAGCCATAAGGCATCTTATCCACACACACTCAATTGTCGCTACGAAAGCTATCTTGTACTCAACCTCACAACTAGAAGTGGCCATAGTAGGCTGCTTCTTGCTCAACCAAGATATGCATGAGCTACCAAGCATGAAGCAAAAACCACTCAGGGACACACAAGTGTCATAGCAAACAGCCCAATCAAAGTTAGAAAAAGCATCTAAATTTGGTGGTAGTGATCCCCCCTTGGGATAAAACAATTCAAGTAGTCGGTTACCACTCAAGTAGCGAAAGATGCGCTTAACCACCTGCCAATGTTTGACACATGGGCAATGCATAAACATGCTCATCTATGAGATAGCAAACTAAATATCTAGTCGAGTAATGCATAAGTAAATCAAGGGACACAAAGCTATTCTACCATCAACTTGCATGAATTGAATGTCAAATAATGATGCAAATGCCCCAAATATGACATCTCAAATGAGGCATGCAAATCAGCCTTAAAATCAGCAATATGCTTCTCATAAGGACCAGTGAGCTGTTGATGACATATAAGGTGCTCTCGCTTGGAATATGCTTCTCATGACGACCAGTGAGCTTCTGATCATTAGCACGCTTAACATATAAGGTGCTCTCAGTTGGACTATTCTCAAAACCATGTGCAATCAGGTACGCATGTATCTTTTCATACTAGGAACGTGGTGCTTACTTCAAACCATATAATGCCTTTTTCAACATGCACATTTGGTTTTCATGCCCTTTCTGCACAAAGCCATGGGGCTGAAAAACATACACTTCTTCATGCAAACCACCATCCAGAAATGCACTTTTAATGTCCAACTGATGTACATTCCAACCATGATGAGTTGCAAGCACACAGATGCCACGAAGAGTAGTCATTCGGCATGTAGGAGCAAAGGTCTCATCAAAATCAATGCCTCTTTCCTAAGCATAAAGCTTTGCAACAAGCCTAGCCTTATACTTGTGAACTATTCCATCAGGCTTACACTTCAGCTTGTATACCCACTTAGTGCCAATGGCCTTCTTGCCAGGAGGCAAGTCACATAAAGACCAAGTACCTCTTTTCATAATAGCATCATCTCTCATTGCATAATAGCCATCAGCAAAGCCGTGTAGATGAAGCGACGACCTGCTCTGATACCAATTATTGGAGTTAGACGTCTGCGGAAGCACGCGAACATCATGAGGAAGAAGAAGAAGCTTGGAGCACAACACACAATACTGAATGTATTACTAGAGAATGTACAAAGATAAGTAGCCCATTAGGGTAATAGGCATATATACAAGCCCGGGGAAAAGAAACCTCCTAAAGAGGGAAAAAAGTGCCCCAGCGGTCCGAGTGTGTTCACACACATCACTATCTAAATATATCAACAAGACCAAAACCTGTTTGAAGCACATAAACACTTCATACTTTGCTTTCGATGGATATACCCATGCATGCTTGGAAAAATCATCGATGAAAGTCACGAAGTAAAGATAGTTTCCAAAAGAGGGTGTCTGCATAGGACCACAAACATCACTGTGAACAAGCTACAATTTCTTAGTAGCTCAAACTGAACCATCTTTTGGGAATGAGGAACACTGCATTTTGCCCAACAACCTTCACAAACATCTTTACTAGGTGCCTCAAGTTTGGACAGAGAGAACACCATTTCAGATTTTTGCAAGCATAGCAAACTAGCAAAATTTAGATGACCAAAGCATGCATGCCAAAGCTTTGCATCTGACATTGCCTGAGAATCATGTATTGCACATGCTGAATCATTCATAGATTTTTCATAGTCTATGAGCTTATATATCCCACGGCATAAAATGCCAGAAGCAATAATGACATAGCCATTTGTCAGATCATGAAATTTACATCTGTGATCAACAAATTTCACAACCAATCCAATCTTGGCTAAAGCTGAACTGATAATAGATTCTTCTTGATCCCTAGCACAAATAAATCATCTCACAATTAAAAGAACTACCATTAGTAGTAATCAGAATGACCTTACCAACTTCCACGATAGGATAAGAGTAGCTGTTAGCACATGTGAGAGTATTCCATATAAGGGCAAGCTGGAGTGAAGTGAAGAAACTATGCTGCGAGGTAATTTGTTTGGCTGCCCCACTATCAAAGTACCAGACATCTGAGTCTATTGCAGACATACATTGTTCATGAGAAGATGGGTCATAACTACAAAGTGTGATAAATGCTCATTCTTTATTCTACACAAGATTAGTAGACTCTGTTTAAATTGGGTGTAGAGGCCTATGCAACAACCATTTGAGCCTCTTTCTTCCTTGCCTCTTTAGAAGCCAGTTTTGGATAACTCTTTAAACATGATCATTTACTTTACATTATGTGCAAAACAATATCTGCTTTTCTGTTTTCTTCTCGTCTCTATCATCCTTCTTTGATTGTGAAGAATTAGCAAATTTTTGCTTAGTAATAGAAGACCTCCATTTACCTTTGCCCTTCTGACCAGCCAAAAAAGCTTGATCTGCAACATGCATAATGGACCTATTTTGCCTAGATTGATCTTCCTGCAATAGAGGAGAGACTAACTCCTCAAATGTTAAGGCATTTGGATTGCCTTTCATCATCAAACGAGGAGTAGAAGCAAAACTCTCATATGAATTGGGAAGACCTTCAAAACACTCTGCACGTGAACTGTAAGGCAAGACTTCATCAATAGAAATCAATTGCTCCTTCAAATCTTTGATCTTTATCAAAAGACTTTCTATGGAATCTCCTTCATTCATGTGCTCACTCTCCAACTATTTTTGGAGGTAAGCAACATGAGCCTCATTCCTTGCCTCGCATAAAGTGTTAAGTGTATCCCAAACATCCTTAGCTACTCTACAAGAGCGAATGTGAGGAATAATGGCACGTTCAATAGACAAGGTTATCAATGCATGTGTTTGAGAATCTCTACCATCCCAATAAATTTGCTATGTAGTAGGTGCAACACGAACTACAGCATGAATAGGAACATGAAGAATATTGTCATCTTCAATGTCGTCTGCACACCCTGCACAATATTCCATAGTCCTTTTGCAACCAATACATGATGCAACATATAAGCCCATAATAGGTAATTGGTATTGTCCAACTTACCCTCAACAACCAACATACGAAATGCATCATTGTTTTCAGCCATGGCCACTGACTAAAATACCCTATTACAGAAAAATGATTATATCTCAAAAAGTTGAGCACAACCACCCTGTCAACTTCTGCTAAACGTGTAGCAGACTTCGAGATGCTTATATTGGCAAACCAAAACTTTTATATATCTTTGGCACAAAAAAACAAAATTGTTTGTACAAGCATTGTGATAGTGCATTTAGAGGCTGAAACAAACTCAGATTGCGATTTTGACGTGCTCTAATACCAATTGTTGGAGCTTGAGGTATGTGTAAGCACGCGAACAACACAAGGAAGAAGAAGAAGCTTTGAGATTAACATACAATACTGAATGTATTACCACTAGAATGTACAAAGATAACTGACCCGTTAGGGTTATAGGCATGTATACAAGCTGGGGAAAAAAACCTCCTAAAGAGGGAAAAAAGTGCCCTGATGGTCCTAGTGTGCTCACACACATCACTACCTAAATATATCAACAGTTCACAACGTAGTGGAATATAGTGAAGGAGGTGAGGGTAATACATGCCTCGCTATCTCATTCAGTGGGAACACTACCAAAACAAATATTTGACATTGGGGCAAGTATATCAATAGCCACCCAATCCCTTTGGAAAAAGTGGGGAAAGTTGGCACTATTTCCTACTCATCTAAAACTGCAATTGGTTGACAAATGCATTGAGTGTCCCATTGGATTTCTAGAGAACATAAAACTGAGTACACTAGGAGTAAAACTCAACTAGAGTCTAGAAGTTTGCAACTTTATTCAAGCCAATAATTATGAGATGATTCTAGGAAGATCGTTTGATGTTTGTTACAATTGAAATGCAAGATTGGGGTAACAATTCTCTTTATCTACAACACATGGGGATAACAACTAGAATCAATCTACATACACTTGAGCACATAGATATCATCCCATCAAATGAAACACTATGCATAAAGATGCAAATGATAGGCAAGCTCGCAAAAAAGATTAGATACTGATGAAAAGAGATCTTACAAACTATGTGATTCAAGATAGATCAATAGATGATCTAGTGCATATTCTTCACACATTCAATGATGAAGAGTTTGAGCCACATAATTGAATGCAAATCCTAGCCGTAATGGGATATATTTGTTAATCAAACTACAAAAATTGAACATTGTGATGTTGAAAGGTATGATATTAATGGGTTATTCATCTTCTACATGCTCTAATATAACCCATCAACATTGAACCTGACTTGTAATATGTGGTCAACCATTTGTCCAACAAAAACCAAATTCTTTGTTATATTTACATGTATCACATCAGCAAGATGTTTTGCCTTCCCATCCTCCATAGACAGTGCTATGTTTCATGTATGCTTGATAGGGTGTGATGTGTCATCAACTCTTTCAACATATCCAGGAACTGGCAATTCCTACAAACTACTAAAACATTTTGCATGACTCATCGTGTGATTTGAAGCACTTGAATCAACATACCAACCATTACCATTCGACTTTGAAACATCAGTAGAAATCATATTCATCATGTGATGTTGAACCATGAACAAATTCTCAGAATCATCTGCACTTGTGGATGCATAGTTGTTTTGCTGCCTTCTGTTATTTTGATTGCTGAATAGATGTTTTGAATTGCTTATATGTAGCTCCTTGGTCTGAATAGATTTTCCTTAGTCTGAATAGATGTTATGAATTGCTTATATGTAGCTCTTAAACCACAAAGGCACATTTCCACCTTATCATCATCATCTACATTTGTCTATAGGAAAAAAGGCCATTGGTACTAAATGGTTATACAAGTTGAAATGTAAGCTTGATGGAATAGTTGACAGGTATAAGGCAAGGCTTGTTGCAAAAGTTTATGCTCAAGAGAGGGGCATTGATTTTGATGAGACCTTTTGTAATAAAGACTTTTGAGAATTGTTCAACTGAGAGCACCTTATATGTTAAGCATGCAAATGATGTATTTCTAATTATTGTTGTATATGTTGATGGCATGCTACTCACTAGTCCTAATGAGAAGCATATTGCTAAATTTAAGTTTGATTTGCATGCCTCTTTTGAGATGTCATATTTGGGGCATTTGGATCATTGGTTTGGGCATTTAGTATATGCAAGTTGATGAGGGAAATAGCTTTATCTCAAACAAAACATATGGACATTAGTGTAATGTTTGGGCCTTGATGTTTGCTATTGCCACTCCTATGGAAACATGTTTATAACTGAGTCTTCATGATGGTGGAGATGCATTTGATGTTGTTCTCTATAAGCAGGCTACTAGATGCTTGATTTACTTATGCATAACCCGACTTGATATTTGGTTTGTTGTCTCTCATATCAATAAGTTTATGCATTGCCTAGGTGTCGAGCATGGGCAAGTGGTTAAGCACACTGTTTGCTACTTTAGAGGTACCCATATAAGTAGATTGTTTTATCCCAAGGGGGGATCATTAATGCAAGATTCACATGCTTTTTCTAACTTAGACTTAGTTGGTTGCTATTGTTGGTGCATTTTACCCAAGCCTACATGCTTGATATGCTTGATATTATCCTCATTTGTAAGTCACATGAGTAGTCATATGAACACCTCTTGTAAAAGAGTACATTTTATCTCTTGTAAATGGAAAAAGAAAAAAGGAAAAGGATGGCTTACCTCATCCATGATGTAAAAGCAAATTCGTGGCTCTAACTACCTAAAACCACGAAATTTAGAGCTGAGGGAATCTCTCCTAACTTTGGGGATCACTTTTAGGTGGAGCCATTCGAATTCGAATTCAAAACTCCCTCCAAGAATAGCTATAAAAGGAGCAAGAAGGAAGAGGCGATTAGCAAGCCTTGTACGTGACCACTTCATGTCATTTTGTAGAGATTAAAGAGCTTACTCCATAGCTCTATCATTTTACTCCCATTGTGCAAAGATTCATTGCCAATGTGGTTGTAATCATATATGAATTTATACATTTAGCATCATTCACTTCTCTGTTTTGTTCTCTGCTATACTTACTCAGAGCAGTACCTTCAGAAGGTCATATCTCGAGTTATACTGATTCTTTTTCAGTGATTTAATGTGCGTTGGATAGCTCTTACTGTCTAGTTTCTGCATATCAATTTTCAAGGTCATTGGATTTATAGTTTTGGAGATATCTGCATTTTACTGCTCACTGGTCTATTTCTGTAGAGCCCCGAGAATGGTGGGCATGTTCCAGAAATTGATAAATCTTGTTCTCAGTGCTCAGTCCATCATTTGAAGTGTTTTAACTTGGATTGGGAAGCTTGCTAAGTCTATTTGTTATGCCCAAAAGGAATTTTTCTAATTCCTACCAGGTTGAGAGCATTGTTCATTTTTTCCAGCAGGTGTATGTCCAAAAATAGCAAGTTTTGGGAGCTAGTCATTTCGCAACTAGTCTGTCTTGACTTAAACTTTTGGGATACATGTTCCAAAGTACTTGGCTGATATTTTGGTGGATTTAGGAAGCTTAAAGGGTCTACTAATCAACTCTGAAGTCTCAGTTGGCTGGTGTGAAGCTGGTTGTAGCAGCACCTACTCATCTTTGGATTGCATCCACCATCTCTCTTCACAGCTATGACACTCGTTTGTCCACTACTAGTTTTTGCTTGATGCTTGGTAGCTTGTGCATATCTTGGTTGAGCAAGAAGTAGCAATTGTGGCCACTTCTAATTGTGAAGTTGAGTATACAGAAATTTACACAATGATTGTTGAATGTGTGGTGGCTCAGACACCTTTTGGCTGATTTTGGTGTTGGTCAATCTTCTGCCACCACCATCTTCACTGACAATCAGAGAGCATTAAGAGTTATGAGGAACCCTATGTTCCATGCTCGCACAAAGCACATTGAGGTGCACTATCATCATGTTAGGGAGAGGTTCTCTACTGGAGTGATCAATCTAGCTTATGTGCCCACATAGGACAATGTTGCAAACCTTTTCACAAAGGCTTTGCCTAGGAAGAAGTTTGAAGCTTTTCACAAAGTTTTGGGCTTACTTCCTTTTCTATATTGATATCTTTCCACATAGGTTGACACTTCCTTATAGATGAGTGTCATCTCCTTGTTCACCGCATCACTCCTAGGGGAGTCTATTGATATATTTTGATAGTGATGTGTGTGACTTAGGACTGCTAGGGCACCTTTTTCCCTTTTTAGGAGGTTTTTTCCCCTTGGCTTGTATATACACCTATAACCCTAATTGGTCACTAATCTTTGTAGATTCCCTTTGTATACATACTATATTGTGTTGTGCTCCAAGGTTCTTCTTCTTCTTCTTCTTCTTCTTCTTCTTCTTCTTCTTCCTTCTGTTGTTCATGTGATTACACAAACCTTGAACTCCAACAAATGCTTCTCTTAAGACTAAGTTAATCTTTTACTCTTTTTACAATCTCTTAAAACTTCTTACTTGGAATGCAGTTCTTATGCGTTACTAGCCAAGAGATTGATCTCACCGAGTGAACTTGGTAATTTCAAACTTAACTTAGTCTATCTAACCTGGGTTGATAGGTCAAAGTTCTATTTCTTCATAAATTCATCAAAATTTTCTAAACCAAAACACTTTATCTTGAAGTGTTCATACTTCAAGTAAGAACATGATTTGTTGTACTTGAATTCTAAATGAAGATCCTAAAAGTTATCAGTTTTTGTTCTTCATACTTACTTGATCTTGAAGTGTCTTTTCATATCACGTTTTTATCATGCTTGAAATTAAACTTCACCTTTGAAGTTTTAATTTACTCGAGGATTCAATCTTACTTCAAGATTCATTCTTAAAAAAAATACTCTTATCATCCCATGGTTTGATGAGTGATACTTATCCTAAAGTCCAAACATATCTTCATAGGGTACCTCTCACTTAAATTCTTTAACGGAATTTGAAGTCAAGGAATTACGTCTAGCTTGATATTTTCTAGGTTTTGTTTCCTTTACAAGATCATTCCATGATTTATGCTTTGACTTACACTTTGTTTTGGAAACTTGGAAAACATTTATGGAACATCCATCCTTCTTTTCTAGGATTCATGATTATAGAGGACATACTTGGAACAACTCACTCTTTTCGCACTTTCCATTTGGAAATTGGACATGATGTATCTATCTTTGTGGTTTCCATGCACCTTTAATGGTCCCATCTTTTCTAAACTAAAGAATGCCCTAAAGTTGTTTTCTAAACAATTTTTCTTCTTGGTTAAACATCTATATCCTAAATATATTTTCTTTCCTCTATCTAAGCACTTAAATGAAACTAGGGAGCAACTCTCTAACTCTTGTAAGAAGAAGAACTATTTCAAAGTTTCCATGTTTTTCTTGACACTTTGCATCATTGCTATAGATGCAATCATGGAACCTAAAATCCATCTGTTGAACCTCAAAGTTCAATTTAAGTTAAAGGTAAATCACTTTACTTTGATTTCTATAAGTCCCTTGGATGGAATCAAGTGAGAACCCTTAATTCAAAGATCTTATGAAACTTTGAAACTATCTCAAGCTATCATCCTATTTAGGATGCACAAAAAGTTACACAAGAAAGTGTAAGATCTAATTTTAAACTTGACTTTATGACTCTCTAAGTATCTCCTATATTTAGGATAATTATAATTGTTTTTGGGTTTGAAAGTATTCATGTCTTGTACCCAACAATATGGCAAGGAATTCTTTGGAATGTAACTTGGTTTTCTACTTTATGATTACTTTTCTATGCAAGACATCTTTGATACTTAATGTAAACTTTACATTAAGTAAATGATACTTAAGTTTCCCTTCAGAAGGAATCTACCAGTTACTTGAGTTGCAAAGTTGTGATCGGAATTAGTTTACAACTACTAGTTTGTTTTCATCTTCCCAAATATGAAGCTTGATCTTTAAAAACTAAGCTAACTACTAAAATAGGTACATTCACTTATTTACTTAGCAAACAATAATGCCCCCTTTTTTTATGCAAATGCATGTGCTTGTATGGAAACACATATGCTTGCATGCATGTGTTGGCATGTCTTTGCATGCCTTAAACTAACTCAATCATTTCTTCTGCTTGCCATGCATGCACTTCATGCATCTATGTTATGCGCAACATACTATTTTGCTTCCCTTTTTTTTTTGTAAACATTCTAGTGCACATGCTTGAGTGCATAAAATATTTTCTAACAATAAGGAAGATTATGATGTGCAAAAAGACATCTTTAAATTGAAGTCGTGCATTGAAAACATTCTTTTGGAGAAAGGAATGTAGAAAAAGCCATCTGTTTCCATGCATGAGATGGAAAATAACTTATGAATGCATGCAAGTATCCTTGATGTGTGACGTGCTCTCAATACTCTCATGTTTACCCCTTTAAGTCTTTGGCTTGCAAATCATAGCCGACCCATATAGGAGTTGACTATATGTGTATTATGTATGTATGCCTATATGTATTTATGTACGTATGCTTTGGAAACATTGTTTGGTCATTCTCATGTAAGATCAAAGATCTGGAAACTACTTGAGCATAGGTTCTGTGCTCTCTAAAATGAGTAATCCACTTAGCCCAGTAGTTAAGTCTCAAGGATGAGAAGGAGGAGGTCTTGGGAGCATGGGGAGAGTTTTGCCTAAATAGCTCTAGAGCCTTCTACTCAAGTGAATGTGAGTTAACTTGAGTCGAGAGAGACTTAACTCAAGTGGAAAGTACACTGATGGACTCTAGTAGAAGGTGTTAAAGCACTGGTGGAGATTGCATATGCACATGTGGAATTCAATTAATCCTGTGCTCACCATTGATTCAATGATCTATTTATAGAGGTATAAGATTGGGAGGAGAGTCATTTCTCTAGCACATGGTGATCCTAATGCTCTTAGTTCATCAAGTTGGTATCAGAGATCTAGGCAAGCTTCCATGCTGATGTTGATGGCTCATCATCTTCCTCAAGCTTTAGGCAAGCTTCCATGGAGACCTTGGATTTTCATCATCATCTCCAAAGAGACCTTGGATTTAATAGTCTTCTCGCATTTTTTTTTTCTTTCATTCTGAAGAAATCGCTCGTGTATGCTTCTATTAGCCTCTAGAATTGATTTATGAAGAAAAAGATATGCATTATCAAGACCTCTCGATTATTAGATTGTTGAGCTATCCAAGTAGGACAAGATCCCATTCATCAAACATTTCTTCTGCAATCCAACTCGACGAGTAACTCATTCCACATGAAGTAATAGGCATTCAACCTTTAAACACGTGGCCTCATGTCTATGAAGCAATCGTTCTATCCACGATGCCATATGTTGTTCCTTGATTTGTTCGATAGAATTAAACCATTGATTCCTCAAATGGAGAGCCTCAAGCTATGTGTGTTGGCTTTCTCACATGATTAATGGAGGGACTAAGAGGGCATGGTGATAGAATTCAAAGCACATTTGAGGAGCATCATGAAGCATGATCCTTCTTTGCCTCTAATATGGAGCATCATGAAGAAAAATATGACTTGAAGAATGGACTTTAAGATTGCTCATCCGAAGAAAATTGCAAAATCACTCAAAAGGGCATTTTTCGCAACCCAAAGATGAATTTTTTGCAGCTGAAAAGCTAGTCCTATTGGCTCAAAGTTATTGGGTTTGGTAACTGAAGGCCAAAAATCCAATTTCTATACTATTTTCCCCCATGAACTGAGTTAGAATATTTAGATTACACAACACTTATAGATAACCCACTAAAAAGAAAAATCATACAACGGTTGGGCTCACTACTCAAAAGATGCCTAATATGAAGACTACATTATAAACTCCCACCACAAAATTTGAACCCATGGTCCCCTTTTATCATGAGTTCAAATGTTTGGACTCATGAGTTCACATATAACCTACTTTCACAACCATCTGGATAACAAATGGACTTAATGCCCATGGGATAACTACATATATACAAATTCTCAAAGCTGAAAATGTCACATGAATAAGTGATGTTTGGTTTATGACTTGAAGAATGAAGGGAATGCCTCAAACACCCACTAAACCCCCATTGCTCCATAAGATTTTTTATTTTTGAGTGAATCTCTTCAAAGAGAACAAACATTGTTACAAGTTTAAGATTAGTTGTTTACAAATTCAAAACTTTAAAATCAAACCACAATTGCTCCATAACCCACTTCATTTTTGAGCGGTTCTCTTTAAAGAGGAAAAACAATCATGTATTGGAATACTTGCCTTCCCTCTACAATAGAAGATTAGAAGAGAGAGTTGTTTGGAAAACTTGCCTTCCCTCTGCACTTCGAGCTCTTTTATTCATGTTTTAGGTGCAACAATGAAAAAAATGATGCTGTCCCCTTTTAGATGTTTAGATAAGAGGGGTGGAACTATAAGTGCAAGAAATGGTGAACACTAGATATAATGGAAAATTATACATCTATGTAGAGTTGAATGATAGAAAATGAACAAAATAGCTGTTTTTTGAATGACATGGAGCTCGATACACTGAAAGGGTGAGGGGGAAGGCCGGGACATATATCTTGGTTTTGTTCCATAACACAGAGAAAAAAGTATTGCGTGCCTCTGCCTTTTGTGAACACATCGCGACATATGTAAATATTTGGATTAGGATTCTATTCTCCTTTTGCCACCACCCATTCTAAACAGAGCCTTAAGTCGACACTATGTACATGTAAGGGTAATGACTCTTGTCCATTAAAGCACAAACACACACAACATGTGACTCCACTCAATGTGAACGTAACCTAACCTAAGGCCATCATCTTGCTCACACATGAAATTGAAACTTTTTCCCTTGCATCATGTTTTTGCCCTATAGATGGAAGCACAAAAAGAAAAACACGAAGCAAAGAAAAGTTCTCTAAAAGTCCAAGCTTGTATAGCGTAGTGGTTGATGCTTTGAATCTCACGGAGGAAGTCTTGCGTAATCCTGGCTGGACATGTCCATGAGTATCCAAAGATAAGTGTCCATGAGTTCCCCAAGATGGGTGCCTCTACCTTTTGAGGTCGGATGTGTGTTTCCAATTCATAGTACTTTCAAAAAAAAAAGTTCTCTAAAAGATTGTTTTTAATTTCAGAAACCATACAAAATGAATTTTAGAGGAGAGTGGACTAATTGAGAGACCACGACTCCACGTAAACATAAAAGTGGACACAATGTATGGCACGGTGGCACCGTTGAATTGTGGGCCCAATCCTACGGCCAGCAGACACGTTATTCGTGAATGGATTGACATTGCTCTCTGAGATGTCACTCTTACACTTCGGAACTCTGCAACTGCCAACTGGATGTTGCTACCACCGACATGATCTGGCACAATGCTCCTGTCCCCCACGATTGTTCGACGCTGACGCTTTTCTCCTTCGGGTCGATGAAAATAAGTTTTATCTCAGTGTCAGTGTTCAAGGCATGACCTCGACCTTTTCCATTGTTTCTGCAGCTTTTCTGCAGGACGGATAGGTCTCCTTCTGCAGCTTCCCTTTGGTCGAGGTCTTTGTCCTGTGACGTGTTCCATTCCATCTGGATTCAGAGTCTCAGGCCGAAGTTGCATCTATTCTGCTAATTAGACAGACCGGAGTTTGTTCATGACAATTGCACTCCTGCCTGAAGCTTGCCTAAGAGCAGGAGTTAGGTTGAGCATTTGCTTCTAGCTGCTTGTACGATACATGAAGCTATGTAAACTCTTTGGAGATAATATCAATTAGAGATTCTCTCATTATTGGAGTTGGCCCACGTGATCCAATCGCAGTGTTAGGTATGGAAGAGCCTTTGATAAGTAGCGCACCACGTTCGGTGCACTTTGATGGGGTGGATAACTCCGCAGGAGCTTTCGATAGATACCATAAAGCTGCTGCATTTGTTGACCTGGTACGTAGTGGCTTTGTTGCTGCGCATGTTGTTTGTCCGCTTGTGCGGTTTTTATGAAATAGCTTGGCTTATAAGACTGCTATTGCTTCGCATTTTTATTTCCAGTTTCATGGAGTAGTGCATTGCATTAAGTGTTCGTGATTGCACGTTATACTGGTTCTAAAATAAAATGTGCCCATCTGTATCTCGCTATCGTGTAAGCATCCAATGTCAACATTTTTGGTGCCATATTTTGCAGGCAGACGATGATGTGGGCCTTCCTGAAGAGGTCCTTGACAGACCAGATTACCAAAGTTCTTTGTATTGGTACTTTGTTGACATGCGGTTAAACATCCTTTGGTCACTAAATCTTGCTGCTCTCATAGTTCTTAACTTTTTTGAAGTAAGTATTCGTTTTTGTACTTTGTCTGTGGTTGGCAAGCCTGTGTCTCCATTGCAGAAATTCTTTTTATAATAATGAGTTCACTCGTTTCTAATTATTTATTTTATTTTTAGCTTTCTTTCAAGCTTGGCGTACGTATTTTCTTGAATGCGAGGAATCACATTTACATTGATCAGCTATGAATGGTTGCAATATATTGTAGGTTTAAGAAATTGTATCCGTAATGTAAAGTTAGGTGTGCCTTGTAAAATGTTTATGAGATACACTGGAATTACAGGCAGTGTTGGACTGGCATAGAGTTTTTTTTTTGAGCGCCAAATAGCCTTGTATTTTAACTGGAATTTTCCTATTTCATATCTCTCGGTTTCGGCTTTGGCATCTGCCATTACATGTTCATTTCTTGCTGATCTCTAAAATCCTGTTTTTCCTGCTGCTTTGAAGCTGAGCAGTTATCAGGCTCTAGATATTGACTTTTGATGTAAACAAGCGCATATCTGTTGTACCAGAGTCTCTTATAATAGATTGGCAAAATGTTATGTACAATTCATACATAATAAAACCACTTTATACTTGTAATCATGGGATATCTTAACTTCTTGCAAACCAAGTGGCATGAGCTATGTGTAGATCAAAATAGATAGTAAGTTGACACTACTAAGTGTGCTATGGAAGAAGCATGCAAGATTGCACATATTAGTCTAAGTTGGTGAATTCAAAATGAATATGTATTAATGATTGCATACGATTATAATTATTATTGCCAAAATAGGATTGAAAGGGTACATATATGACATGCACAAGAAGAAAAAAGGAATTCCACATATTATGTCATGTACAAAGGTTAAGTGTTCTTTGGATATCTTGGGTGCACATATGACACTTGCAAAAAGGAATAAAGTAGTCAAGATAACATCTTAGAGGCTCCCATGCATAAAATCTAAGCATTGTTTAGAAATTTTAGGTGCATTTAGAATCTTAGACTAGGTCGAATGTAGAAAATCCAAGCATTCTCCGGAAATTTTTGATGCTTATAGAATCTAAAGGGAGAAAAGTTCCAAAGAGGAAAGAAAATGCCTCAAAAGCCCTAGCATGTTTGCACATTTATTCTATGATATGGTAGTGAATTTCATTTCGGAGTTACTTGTGGGAGAAAATCCAAAATGAATAGAGAAGTGACAAGCATCTAGAGTTTGATCAATCCATAAAGGGATTTAATAAGCTTCATGTTTGTAGAAAGTTTTGAACTTGCTTTAGAGAGAAGCCTTTGTGGAATCCTTCAAGATATCTCGTGTCACATGTCATGCTCATTACTCAAGGTGAGTGTGTAGCACGAAGTGTTTTGTGGGTGTGGATCATTGAATTGCTCCATGAGAGTCATGGAAGATGATGTTGAAGATTAGGGTTTGGAAATCAAACTGAATATAACACATTCAATTTAAAAACACTTAGCCATATCAATGTATATTTTGCTACATCAAAATTGAAAATAAAAATCATCAAAGACTATAGTAAGGGATTTGAAGGGATTTGAATGGAAAATTGCTTGAAGTTTTGAAGAGGAAATGATGTGCTAAATAAATTTCAACCAAATATGACTTCAAAAGAAATGAAAATAGTGGAAGCAATGATGCTTTCTTACTATAAAGAAGCTCAAAAATGGAGTGTTTGACCAAATAATTGAAGATATCCAATAACTTGCTAGTGACATGTAAAAGTAACATCAATGTGACGTGCAACATTATGAAGAATTATATCATTATGGGACTATGTGTAGAAGCTGTTTACTAGGCATAATTAGTAATTACTAATGGGGATATACCCTTTTGTCATTGTGAAAAATGCTGAAAACTTATGACTTATTCTGAGGAAAGGACTTGATAAGGGAGTTTGTGCATTTTTCTTTGAATGCAACTCTCACAATTAGAGTTAGGTACCACTAAGTCCGGTAAGAATCTAACCATGTTCATACTTTTTCAAAGCCATTAGACCATGAAAATTAAGATGCCCATATATATTGTGCCAAAACCCACATGTCCTTCAAGTTATTGCTATCATGTGCTTCAAGGGCATTAGATTGGTCCAAATGAATCAATCCTTTAAAAATAATTCTAATCTAGACTTATTCTAGATTATTCTTCCTATAGCAACAAATTTTGTAGTTTCCTAAAAGTAACAATAGTGTCAACTATGGAAAATATTGTAAGGAGGGACATGTAGGACTTAGATAATAAGTTGAGAGTTATGGTCACAAGCTCCTCATCATCAGGAGCCACATCTATGTTGATCAATTTGTTAGCAGAGGTAGAGAGATAATAGCACACATAAGAGAATATGCACACATAAACTCAAGAATAAGAGAAGAAATACACAAAATATGGTCAAAATTCATATGCTCCAATTCATGCCAATACATGTATAAGATGATGATATGCTCCAAATCCAACTACAAAATAACACAATAAATACTGAAGAATAAGGGATAAGGCATGAAGAGACTTAGGCATGGTGAGAATCTTCAAAACAACCTCTCTCACAAGAGTATGCGAGACTTCCACAAGTGTATGAGCATACACTACTCCAAGCACTCCATAAACCCCCTAAAATAGCAACTTCTCCTCCAAGCATGTCCAAGCATCTGCCCCAAGAGCACGAGAAGCGCTCAAATCCAGAGTATTTGTGACAGTAAGCACTCCTATGAGAACATGTTTATGAGATAACATAACATATGGTTATATAGGCAAGTGGGACGATTAGCTTTCTCGAGAAAGCCAATTGTTTTTTAGCATAAAAACCTAACATAACAACTTTCTCTATATTTGTGAGACATGATGATGTGGCAAGAGGTGATATGGTTCACTTTTGATGATGTGGAATTGTAAATGGTGAATGAATGTGTGGGTTTCAAGGAGTGCAATATGCTCTTACTCATGGCGCACATCGCTATGTACTTGAATTAGAATACTCATAGAGTCTCAACAATAGGGCTGAAAGTGGAACCACACTTGTAGTCTTGTACTTAGGTTGACACATTACATTGACGATGAGGAAGAATCAAACAAAGAGAGGTACATTGGCGAGGAACACAACATGCCTTGATTAAAGAAAATACACACCCCCTTTTACCAAGATGGATGTACAGCCTAGACTCCTTGCTAACTCCAACCCAAGATTACCCTCTAGGCCTGCACCTTTGGTAGGGACTCCTTTGCTATGTAGGAGTCTGCCACATAGATTTTCTAAGGAGGAGTACAAGTGCTAGATAGCTACAAAAATGAAGTACATGAGCAATACGTTTATTGCTTAGAGTCTCTCCTATTCTCCTCCTCTTCCATGAAGTTTGCATCCCTTTTCATAGCCTAGGGAGTGACTAGATATTTTGGGAAGGGGTGATAGAAATTTCCCTAGGGAAACGACTATGCCTAGAGAAGGTGTGGTGGTCAAGGGTGTAGTAGCCCATGCCATTGGCAATGTTAGCGTGCAGCTGCAAGGATTGGCCTAGGGGGCGGCCCATGGGGTGGACCAAGGGTGGCCTAAACAATCGGAGTTGTCGCTCGAGTTGGATTCAAGCCCCTTAGAGAGCTTAACATTTGAGGTGTTTATTTTGCGCAATTCTTCTACTTTCAAACTTCTCAATTTCACTGCACTAAGTGGATTGATGTGTTTGAGCTTGCCTAAGAGAAGTTCCTTTGCTGCAATCTTGCTACATACCCCGGGGTGCTAGAGTAGTACCCTTGACTTCTCTTCAACGTTTGTCCGTTTGATCTCTTTTGTCGCATTTACATTCTCTTCCTTTTCCTTTGCTTTTTAACAAGTTTTTTGGATACCATAGATTCCATTATAGTGACTCCTTTTGCTTTTTTGTTCGGGTGACTCTTGTTCACATGAAGTGCAAAACGTTTGCAGATCAACACTTCCATCATCCATTGCAAAAAGTCTGTTATTTCTGAGTCTCTCATGGGATTCGTTGCTTCTTCTTGGTAGGTGGGATCAATAGATGCTTGGGAGGGTCTACATTACCTTGGATGGCATGGGAGGTGTTTGTAGGTAGAGGTGCTCCAATTTGAGATGTGTACCATTGGTGCATGGGTGCCTTTTGTATAGTGGGTCTCCCAAGGAGCACTTGTGCTAGTAACCACCCAAGCAATGACCTTGGAGGAGCTGGTGGTCACCCAAGTGGTGGAAGGGGAGGCGCCTATGGTAGAGTGACATGCTTGGGCAGTTAAATGTGAGGTGGCCATTGTCTCATCTAGACCTCCTTCCAAGTGTAGCTGCCTCATGGAGGTATTAAGAGCATCTACCTACATTGTGTCATTTCCCTAATCTTGCACTACCTTGCAATTAGAAGGGGGAAATTGCCTTTGACTTTGGGAAGTGCAATGAACACAAAATCTAGCACAAAAATATTGCCTTGCACTTCTACTTGTACACACTCTACTATTCCTAGAGGGATAATCTTGTTGTGATCTGCCAAGAGGACAGTAAAAATGAGCCGGTTTGGTTGGTATACAATAACATCTGTCAAAGTAGTGCCTTTGATACTTACAATCAACCTAGGGCTCTTATAGTTTGTTAGAGGCATTTAAGTGGCCATATGGCTAGATGACATGGGTAAGTGGTGAGAGGCATGCCCGCCACTATTGAGAAATGTGGGGCCCATATAATTAATGGTAGAAAGAACTTCGCTTCGAAAAGTAAGGCTCATGGTTAACCTCATAATGTTTTCTCCTTGGAATTGTTGTAGTTCCTCCTATGCTCTCATCTAGGGTTCATCAATAGGGTATTCGAGAGGAACACTCACCTTTCCTTGCTCTTTCTCTGGAGAGGTCTTGCTTACCTTTTCCATGCTAGCGAGTTGGGTTGGGCTTGATGTGTCTCGATGCAAACTTCCTTGCATTTTGGCTTTCTTTGTTTTCTTCGGGGGTTGCTCTTGAGTCGTCTTCTTTTATGCCTCTTTTTGCTTTTGTGCTCGAGTCATCACGCTTGGAAGCTCCTCAAGTTGCACTACCCTAGTGCTAGGTTGAGTGTATTTGTGTTTGAGTGGTTTCTTGGTTTCGATGACTAAGGGTAATCATGTGTGAAGGACAGGAGTTACCTTGGATGCTGATGGAGAGATTTGCCGTTGAGCAATCCTTGGTGTAGTGGTCCTTTGCTTTTGAGCAATTTTACATGGAGGGGTTAGGGGAGTGTATTTGTGTTTGAGTGGTGTCTTGGTTCTGATGACTAACGGTAATCATGTGTGAAGGATAGGAGTTTCCTTGGATGCCATTGGAGAGATTTGCCTTTAAGCAATCCTTGGTGTAGTGATCCTTTGCTTTCAAGCAATTTCTGCATGGAGGGGCATCTTCAATGAGGGAACAATTTATTCGGATATGCCCATATTTGCCACACTGATCACACATTATGGGCCATTGGGGTCTGTTTTCTTGGCTAAGGTCTCATTCCGAGCAGTGAGTCGATGTTGGATTGGTTTGCATAGAAAGTGGAAGTAGATGGGAGAGAAGATGGCCCTAGGAGTGAGGAGTGATTGGTCTTAATAGTTTCACACTTCGGGCCTGATTTTGCATTTGCTTGGGGATTCCCATTCCCTTGAGGTAACAACAATCCATTGCTTCATGTCCCTCTTTTCCGAAAATTTGGTAAACAAATTGTGTGGACACTCTTGGACCGAGTGGCCTTGGCTAGCAAAAAGAGTGCACCATAAACTCGTATGTACCTCTTTTTGAGCTTTGAGCTCTTCCAATTCTTGCCTAAGCTCTCTCCACAACTCGGAGATAATACTCTCTATTTCTACTTTCCTATCAGATGGTTATGAAGTTATGTTTAAGAAAAATTCATGCCAGATCCTCACACCTAATGAGGAGCATTGTCTATTACAAGGTGAAAATACAAGTGGTATGTTTCTGTTGTCCAAAAATAGTCATGCTAATGTTGCGAGATCTTCTACATCTAAGGAGAAATGATCACTGTCAGCTGATGTTGAGTCAAAGAGGTCATCAAAAGTTCCTTCTTTTCTTAATGTAATAAGTGTGAAACCTGGATGCATTTGAATGCGTTTTAATTTTTTCCAGAGATGTTTGGACAAAAATTTCTTCAAGAACAGCCAATTTCCTAGTTGATTCATGGAAAGACTTGGTGCCTAGAGCACATTAGATTGGTAGACACAGATTCATAATGAATTTGATGCTGTATGGTGTGTCTGTATCAGCTTCCTCCATTAAAGGAATCATTTGCCTACTCCTTGAGCTCAACTGCAAGGTACTTTCTTAGGAAGCAGATCACTGAGATGCTCTATGTAGGATTGCTGCAGGGACATGGCTGCCTTTTACTCAAGCTAACCAGACATATGGATTAGGTGTTGTATGATAGTTCTTTGATTTTCCTCTGAATAGTTGTATCCCACACAGCCATTAAAATTGGTCTCTAGGTGATCATAAAAGGTGGTCAATAAAATGTCCATCTCTTAGACATAAAATCTTTCTTTGGATAGTTGTCATTGGAAGTATGAAGATTGGAGCTTTTATGCAAAAAGATAGTTAAATGGATGCATTAGTTTTTATGTAACAATTGTACTGTGACCATGCAATATTTGTTCTGGGATCACTGAAAATACATTAAGGACTGGAGACAGGGAGCATATATCATTTGGAGTAAATGGATCTTGGGCATTAACAAACTCAAGATTGCAGTTGGATTATATGTTCATCATGATGTTTCATTGAGTGTGGATATTGGTCCCACTCAGAACACTGATTTTGTGGTTCATTTGACATTATTGTAAATTGTAATGCTGCTCTTTCTGAAGCGAGATGGCTATTCTCAAACTGTCCCCCTGAAAAACTCAAGGACCTATATCATAAGATCATTCTCAGCATTTGAGTGTTGAGATAGTATTCATACACCATCTCTTGGATTTTATTTTTCTAGTCTGATGTGTGGATGGTTACCTCATAGAGTCTGAAGGCTCCCTTGTTGTCTATGATCTTTGTAGATGAAATTGAATTGAAAAGAAAAAGAAATGTGTGTTACATATGTAGATACATAGAATTAGGTTGTCATTTTTTCAGCTCGACTCTCCAGGTGCACATGTATATATGTATAGAAGGGTGTGTGTCAGCCATCATTTAATCTGTGCATAAAGGTATCATGTTTTCCTTCATGTCTGGCAAATTCTTTTTGGTTAAGTTGCCTTACTATAATATCTTCACTGTAAATTCCCGGCAAGTCTTCCTCTTAGCCATAACTTTTTGTTTATTTCTATGATGTCAGTTGCCTCTTTGGTGTGATGGATCAGCAAGTAAACCTTGTGGAAGTAGAGAGGATTATTACTTGGGCGAGTTGCCTTATTTAACAAGTGAACAATCTTTCTATTATGAGGTTTACTCTGGTCTTCTTCTTTGTTTTCTGGATCTTTTGAGAAAGAACATTTTTTCATCAGATTGTGGATGTTGCACTTTTACAGGTGGTGATTTGGGTGATTCTACTAGCACATACCTTTTTTCCGATTACCTATTTAGGGAGCAGAGTTTTCTGGAAAAGCCGCACTGATCAGCTCAAGGTTAGATTTTTTTGTTTCTTAATATTTGGATGTAATTTATTAGTCTCAAAAGTTGAGCACCATTGTGCTCAATTATACTATCATGTTAGATACTTGAATCCATTTGAGGAATCTTTGAGCTGGCTTACTGTGATTTGTCAAGTTATGTGATTTGATCGTTCTTGAGAATGTTAGGACCTTGACTCACTCCATTTTCATCAGTTTAATCAAGTTAATTAGTTGTGACCTAATCTGGCTAGATGCTCAATCTATACTGAGTTGTTGTTTGCAATCTAGTGGCCTTTGTAGATAATTATGTATTAACTTTTTTAATCGCTTTATTCTGCATGTTTTCCGATCATCCTATGTTTCAAATCATCAAAACTTATTATTAACAGGATGGATTAGAAATCTAAGATAGATGGGGTTTCAGGCACTAAATGCTTTATTTAAGACTCACAGCCCATGCAGATGTATTGATTTCTCTTTTGTGCCTTTGCTCCAATAAAAACTGAAATCTAACATGATGTCAATTACGTGACAGTTGTCTCCTTTGATATTCGAGTTTGAAGTTTTAGGTTTGGGAGAAGTATCATTTAGTATTTAGTTTTTGAGTTGAAACATAGGTTTTGATTATGACACTAAGGCTTCTTCTTAGGCTAGCTTCATAAGTTGCTGATTGTTATAGAACTTTTGAACCACCAGTCCAAAATTATTTAAAATGCCTGCTAGATGTTTAGGAAATTAGGAAAAAAAAAAAAAAAAAAAAAAAACAGAAGAAGCAAAGAAGAGTTCTAATTAAAAATCTGTTCAAATGCTACATCTGGTCAGGAAGTACAAAGGTGTCTGTGCATGCTTGAACTCACACCCCTCTCTGGACTAGGTAGTGTCTGAGGGTCTTTGGGAAGTTCAGATGGTCAGTAGCTCCAGGGGGACAATTTCCTTCTCCATGGTGCTATATGGCATGCGTGTTCAAGTGCTAGGGGAATCTGTTGATGCTTGCAAATGCCTTTGGAGTCCCCTTCCATCCAACAGATCTGGCCACAGTGTGAATCATCATATTCCAAAGATGTTAAACAATTTCTGCTGGACTGTGATATCCACTGATGGCCAAACCCAATTGCGTTCGCAAGATGTATTAGGCTGTATGCTGTCACTTCCATTTGTATGTCCTGAACACCTTCCCGAGCGAGCCTGGGAAATGAAATACTCATGCTCTGGAAAATTGTGATCTGGATCTCACCTAGGATAGAAAACAGCTTTCAGGTGCCTTATCTCTAGGAGATTGTTGTTGCTAGACATGTTTCCTAATGTCATCAATATCTTCAAACTATGGATTAGGAGATCTGTTAAGGTACTACTCTCAATCATTTAGCTTTATAACTCCTGTGCTCAAACTTTAGGAGCGTAATGTAATTTAGGAAATATTGTTTTGGTTTGGTATTATCATGAAATGGTCTATTGTTTCTCATTCTTCAATATCAACAGGAGATGCCCACTGTGTTCTCATATTTTAGGTTGCTTCTGGTTTGTGTGTACTTACTGTTTTGCAACTGTCTTTCTAATCTCATGATAGAGAACTCGATTTCATAATTAATAACTTTTTTCTGTGGATTTTACTGCAGGTGGTTTTGATGATTGTTTTGGGCGCTGATATTATTGTTTATGCACTTTATGCATTCTCTTCAGGATCAATCATAAATCTTTCTTTTCGACTTGCACCTTATCTTCGGGTGATGATAATTGTCATTGATGTGAGGTAATCTGTGTCCCATTGAGTTAGAGTAACAACATGAACTTGGGGCTATTTGTAAGAATTTCTTTATTTATAGTGTTGACAAATCAAGTTGATCTTTCTGAACAGAACTTTAAGAGAATGTGTCAAGACAGTGGTTGCCATAGGCAAAGTCCTGGATATAGTGGTAAGTTGCATTTTTCTTTTACTTCCCTATGACATCTAATTCAAATAATTCTTTATTAACGACAAGTTGGCGGACACTTTAAATCTAAATTTAAATGCCCCACAGTAAATTGGATGATGGCAGCAATTTACACTGTTCATGTTATGGGATTTGCATGTCCTTGTATTTTGATAATTAATAAACAGCAATCCTTGATAAGATTGAAATTTTCCTTGAACCTTTTTATTTAAAACCATGATATCGGGTAGTTGAGAATAATCATTACAGGTAAATTTGTCAATGATACCTTATTACATGAAAGCCTGGTTGGTTCCTGACTCGTCAGGAACCATTATGGCTGACTTTACTGACTTGTTGCTGACTTTGGCGTCAGGAAAGGTTTCCTGACCTTGAGTGTTTTTTTCTCCAGGTCTGGACATTTTATGTTGGCCTGTATTATTGTGTTCTCAGCATATGTATCTGATTCATTATTTAATATTGCCTGTGGTTCTTTGCAGCTGTATGTTAGCATCCTCTGCCTAGAGACTATAGGTGTAAGGGCAGGATTTTGTCTTCACTCCCCCTGCAACTTTGAAGGTTTGTGCCCTCCTGTAATAAAGTAAGTCTATGATCCAAGGGTCTGGCCCGTTCAGACAGATCTGAAATCGAACATTGTTTGGTCATCCGTGTGTATGACCAAAGATTTCGAGCTTAGACTTACTAGGAGGTCTTGTGCTGTTGTGAACAAGTGATCCACTTAGCTTAATGGTTAAGTCTCAAGGATGTGAAGGAGGAGGTCTTGGGTTCAATCCCCATGCGGAACATGGGGAGAGTATTTTGCCCAAAGAGATCTAGAGCCTTCTAGAAGCATCCACTTGAGTTAACTCGAGTTCACTGGGACACTTGGCGCACATGTAGTTACGTGGCCGACACATGGCTGGCTAGTATCCACCTGCCCAAGAAGGCAGTCCCCTGGAGAGAGCTATATATAGAGGCATTTGGTTGGGAGGAGAGTCATCTCTCTAGCACGTGCTGGTCGTAATTCGTAGTTTGTTGCACCTCCCTCCCCACAACCCATCAGAATTAATTTTGTCTCAGTCATAACAGGCTGTCTGCTGATTAGCTATCTGCAATTGCTCGATATACACACTTGTCGTTGTCTATCAATAATGAGTCATGATTATAGGGCTGCTGTCCACACAGTTACTCACTATGTACACAATATAACAATCATCTCCTGAATCATAAATGTTTTGATTATTCTCATCTCTTTTGAAGAATTATAAAAATCAAAACACTTCTAAAATTAAAAATACTACTGCATAATCGATTTGAAATGAATACTGAACAATGGCATAAATATTTTCCTAGTGATGCATATGTTCAAATTCCTTCTATCAGAGTAAAATGAAAAGAAGCAACTTTGGATCTTCATATGCAAGAAGAATGCCTTTTTGAAACAACAAGGTGATAATCTATAGCCTATAACTGGTGAAGAGAGTCCAAGAAAGTGCTCGACAAAACCTATGCAAAAAACCTATTTGCATGTGAACTGATGGTACAAAGACAAAGATAAAGCCCCTAAAAATGTTTCTTGCAAATTAATGGCTGGATCACTTTCCAAAAATCCTGTTTTTCCTATGTGAGATCAATTTCATTTTTTATGCATGCATAACCACAGTCCACAATGCTGACTTTTATGAGTGTACGAAAAAGGTATGTCATGTAGTAGATTCCATAGATGGGTCATGACACATTGACCAATCAGTAGTCACCATGGTAATAAAATCATGATTCATACATAAATGATTGTAAATTGTAATTTGTTCTTGAAAATTTTGGGAGAAAAATATGAGATGCTTAGTGAATGGACATAGACTATAGTTTGTAACATAGACTCATTAGACATATCATATCATAGACTCATGTTAAGGATCTAACAATAATTTTACTTATTTTGTTGAAATATGTGATGTGTACACAAGAATAATATATATAATTGAGTTTTTATTTCTCAAAAAAGAAGCCACGTCGGGAAACATCAGAAACGTTTTACTCTACCCGTCAGATGTCGGTTAAACGTCAGAAGTCAGAAGTCAGAAAAACGTCAGTAACAAATATGCATGAAAGTATTAAACAATTAGTGTGAGAGCTTGATGCTTGATTGAGGAGCAATGGCCTTACATTTTTTATACTCCTCGCACTTGCCATTGCATTGATCTCCTCTTTAATGATATTGATGGACTTCCATGGGTGAGTCCTATATTGACTGAAGATGTAAAAATTATCATTTTTGTTACCATGAAATCCACCATTCTTGTTATATATAGAAAATTCAGCAAGAAAGAGTTAGCTAAACCAGTCCAAACAAGTTTTGGTTATGAACTTTTATCTTTATCATGCTCTCAAATTTTATTGATGAAAGGGTGTACAATGGATTGCGTGTCATGATTGTTTCTCCTGATTACAGTATGAAAAAACTGTCTATAAGCAGAAAAGAAGAAGATATTTCTTCTATTACATTGAGCCCATTTTTTTTGGGAAGTTGCAAGAATATCGTGCATAGAGAAGATTGGAAACATAGTTATTACTGATAGGATTCTGACTTTTGATTTCTGACGTTAAGCTGATGTATGATTAGTACGATAAATCGTTTGTGCTCTTTACTGACTCCGTCCCTTTTTTTAAAAGTAGAAACTTGAGTATATATATTATTTTTATATATACATTACATATTTTAACAAAATAAACATTTTTTAAACATATTCATAAATACACTTACACACACATATGTGTGTGTGTATGTATGTATGTATGTATGTATGTATGTATGTATGTATGTATGTATGTATGTATGTATGTATGTATGTATGTATGTATGTATGTATGTATGTATGTATGTATGTATGTATGTATGTATGTATGTATGTATGTATGTATGTATGTATGTATGTATGTATGTATGTATGTATGTATGTATGTATGTATGTATGTATGTATGTATGTATGTATGTATGTATGTATGTATGTATGTATGTATGTATGTATGTATGTATGTATGTATGTATGTATGTATGTATGTATGTATTATTATATATATATATATATATATATATATATATATATATATTATTTATGTATATGTATAACATAGTACGAACGAGAGAATTAATCTGCAAATTATTCGTTTCATTCGTTTAGTTCATTGAGACCAAGAATAAAATTCAAGAATTTTATCCATTTGTAGAGAATTTTATTTTTTTACATATAAACTACTTCTCTATGTGTGTGTGTATGTATATATATATATATATATATATATATATATATATATATATATATATCTATCTATCTATCTATCTATCTATCTATCTATCTATCTATCTATCTATCTATCTATCTATCTATCTATCTATCTATCTATCTATCTATCTATCTATCTCTGTGTGTGTATGTGTATGTATCTCAGTTACAGCGGCTGAACCGGATGCTTTTTTCCAATCGGTTCGTAAGGTACCATTCGGTACTTAAGGTTCGTTTTGGTTCGTTGAAGCTTGTCAAAGTCCTCATGAAGGTATTTTGAAGTGCATGCCCTTTCCACCATTCATGACTCGTTCTTTTTGTGGGCTTCCTTGATTGCAAGCAGCTGCTGTCCCAAGTGTACCATCTTGCAGCCTTGCCCTATTGAGAGCATCTTTCAGCCTTGTCCCCATTGCAAGCCCTCTCCTTGCTGAGCATGAGTTGGAGAACTTCCATTGGACTTTTCAGCGTGAGTATTGTGAGCATTTCATTATTGTGACTCTTGAAAGTTGAGCCCGATCCATACCCACAATTTTATTATATATGTTCTTTGTTTTATATATATATATATATATATATATATATATATATATATATATATATATATATATATATATATATATATATATATATATATATATATATATATATATATATATCTAGGAATGAGATGAACGCCTGTCTGTCATGGGAGGGCATGACATCAATCTGAAGTCTAATCTTGGCTTTACAGAAATTCCAGGTAAAAGAAGGGGCTGAATTTTTATTGCGAAAAACCTTTCTATTTCTAAGCATCCAAATATCCCATAAGAGCAAGTAGACACAAGTCATTCTGATCCAGTCCAAAACAGCATCCCCCGATGCAAAAAGTAAGAAAGTAGAGTTGAATTTAGTGGGCTTCACATCCCATATGGGAAATAGGAAAAGATTAGTCCACCATCCTGGATGCACTTTGATTTGTAGCTTTGATATGTAGTGTTTGATGTGGACAGTTAGGTTGCGTTACTTTGTGGGTTGCTATGTAGTGTTTGATGTGGGCATTTAGGTTTTGTTACTTTGTGGAATAGGGAGATCCTTCTCCTTCCTCACATCTTTGTACATTATTCTTTTTATCAATGAAATAAAGTGAGTATTCCCACACCCAAAAAAAAAAAAAAAAAAAAAAAAATAAAAAAAAATATATATATATATATATTTTTTTTTTTCACGTGTATATAAAAACCCTAACATACTTTACGAACCTTACCTTGGAGGTAAGGTTCTGTTCACGTACCTTACTCGTACCGAACCTTACAAACCTAACCACCTTGGTATGTATGTACGTATGTATGTATCTATGTGTACATATGTGTGTGTGCATGTGTGTATGTATGTATGTATGTATGTATGTACGTATGTATGTACAACATCCTAATGCTCAATCGACAATAACTTAAATATACTTCAACACAACACATTAGAACCTTAGAAAGCTAGAACTTAAAAACTTAGGCATAGATAATTGAGATTAAGATCATAGACCATATAGGGACCATGCAAGCAATCATTCTCATACATGATACATGTGAACATATATATATATATATATATATATATATATATATATATATATATATATATATATATATATATATATATATATATATATATATATATATATATATATATATATATATATATATATATATATGCACACACACACACACATAGTTTAAGAAAATCACCTAAAAACAAAAACCGTTTAGTTTGTGAACGAATTAATTAATTCGTTAATTGTGAATTTTATTCAATTTTGTATGCTTTCACAGACACATCGATATGCATTCCCTATGTGTATTGTTTGATTTCTTTTTTTTTCATACTTGCTAGTTCTTTTTAGGAGGATCTTATAGATGATGATATTGAGTCTTGAGTCTTGAGTATTGACTCTTGAGATGTGTGCTTGTTGATATGAGCCATAAGCCATGACACTTTACTTATGATATATGATGTATCGAGATTTCATGATCTATCGTGTATGTTCACATGTATCATGTATGAGAATGATTGCTTGCATGGTCGCTATATGGTCTATGATCTTAATCTCAATTATCTATGCCTAAGTTTTTAAGTTCTAGCTTTCTAAGGTTCTAATGTGTTGTGTTCTAAGGTCATATATATATATGTGTGTGTGTGTGTGTGTGTCTGTGTTCATGTGTATATTCACATCGAGTCACATGTATACCTTCCCACAAACATACACATATATCTACATACACATAGTTACATTAATGTATATATATATATATATATATATATATGTGTGTGTGATATATATTTGATGGGAGATGGAGAAGGTCTGCTCGTCCTCGTTCGTGCTCGTCGTCTGCTCGGATTTTCTGTACATATTAGGGTTTTTTTTAGGCTCGTGTTGCTGCGCTCTCTGTTTTTTTAGGGTTCGCGTTACCTGCGCCTTCGGATTTTAGGGTTTGGGTTGCTTTCCAGTCGACTCTACGGTTGGACAGGGTGGCGGCCTAGGGTTTCAGAGGGTTCGCGCCGCTTTCTGCACTTTAGGGTTCGTGTTTTCTGTACTCTCAGATTCGTGCAGGTCATCCTCAGAGTTCTACTTCGAAGTTTCGTCCTTTCTTCTGTCTTCTTCAGCTTGATAAATCTCAAGGATTCAAGTTGCACCACTTACTGAAGGAGATATTCTGAGTATTTACAGTTATTCTGCTGAACATACACAATCGGACAGGCCACTACTGTGGGTTACATATAACAGTGTCAGGTACTTCAGGGAGAAATTCAGTCTCAGTGAAATCTGCAGAAATTACTTCCATTGGGGGATAATATGACTTCTTCAATTGATGAGCTTGGTACTGTTTCTGTTTCTAATGCTTCATTGCAGGAGGGGTCTAAGGATGAAGTGGTTATTCCTCAGACCCCTATGCAGAAACAAATTGATATCAATAAATTAAAGTGCATGATGGAAGATGCTCTCACCCATGATGTGAATGTAAAGGGAGACTTGAAAGTTGATATTGATCCTGCCCTCATCTGGGAGTCTTCCCTCATGTTTCATGAGCGAGGGGTACTATTGTTCTTTACTGGTCGTATTCCCTTGGCGGTAGATGTGGCTTATGCAATTAATTCAAACATAGGGAATGATGTGGTCGGCAAAGTATTCTATTCGGGACATGGATTATTTGAAGTTATTTTCAATGACAACAATGTTAAGATGCAATTCTTGGAACAACAGACTGTTTTTTTGTGTGGCTTAGTAGCTCATGTATTCCCTTGGAAGCCGGTTAAGGCAATGAAAGAGGAACTGTTATTCAAATGCCCGGTTTGGGTGGAACTTGTAGATTTGCCATCCTTTCTATGGACTAACATTGGGCATGTGGCTAAAGCGTTAGGTAAGGTGTTATACACACCGTCTATTTCTTCCCCCAATAAAAACAGAGTATGTATATTATGGAATACATCGAGACCCTTTCCAAAAACGCTTTCCATAAATGTCCCTAGTGTTGGGAGTATTGTTATATACTTGAAATGGGGTAATATGGCTGGATCGTGTTTTCACTGTGGCAATTTAGGACACTATTCCAAGAACTGTCCTTCTTTAAAAACTGATGGGGTAAATCTGATACCCACATATCTTGGGAGTAAGATTTTGGTTCCGGAGGAACAAATTTTTGGTAAACAGAAATTTTCTCGTCAGCCTACTATACCGCCTAAATCTATGCATGATTTCGGATCTTCAGGTATTCAAGAGGTAAGTCGTAAGGGGAAAGAAGTAGAGGGAGAGAAACATAGTCATCCTCCTGCTCCTGTCACGCCGGTTAAGTTGAATGTTTATAAGAGAAGGGAGGGTGAAGGAACGAGTAAAGATATCTTAAATAGAAAGGAGGGAGAGCCAATCAAAAGAGCTGTTGATAATGATGGTTTTACTCCTGTTAGTTACAAGAAAGCTTTACTCCGGGGTAAGAGAGGAAAATTTCAATATGGATATTCGACATCTCGTATGGATGAAGCTAACTGTGCTCCTCATGCTGGTGAAAGCTTGACAGAGTACTATGATAACATGGATATTGTGTTGCAGGATTTAGCTCCTTCATTGGCTTGTGCAGATTCTTTGTTAAATACACCGTTGGTACCATGAAATTAGCGACGTGGAATATTCAAGGTTTGGGCCAATATGGAAAGTGGGTCAGGCTTTGGAGATGGGTTGTTAGAAATCAGCTTGACTTGGTGGCAATACAGGAACATAAGAAACATGATCATGCGGGTATGCTCTTGCATACAAAAGATTTTCAGTTGCGTTACAATGGTATAAAAGACAAATATTCAGGTCGTCTTTTCATTGTTAGGAAAAATGTGGATTTCACGATATTATTTGATGATCCTCAGGGCAGGTTTATTGTGTCACATCTTGTGATACGTAGTTTATCTTATGTGTGCATTAATGTGTATGCTCCAAATTCTCTTGCAGAAAGAGTTAGGACGTGGAAAGATCTTGCATTATCTATTCAGCATTGCATGTCTCTCAAAATTTGGCAAACTGCCCGCATCCTGCTGTCTGGGGATTTCAATATGGTAGATTCTGATACTGACTGTACAACCACTTCTTCTATGATGTCTTCACAAGAAAGTATTATATGGGGTGAAATACTAAACATGTTGAATTGTAGAGATCTTTGGGGTTACATTGGAGGTCATACCCTTCGCTTTACTTATCATTCGAGATCACATAAGAAAGCGATGAGCAGGTTGGAGAGATGTTATTATTCTCAGGTTTCTACTTTGAATGGAGCATCCAAAATGTGGGTTGATGCCACAGTGCTTCTTTCAGATCATAGCCCTTTGCTAGTATCCCTTACTGAAGTTGATTGGAGCTCATGTATTCCATTTAATTTATCAAGGATCCCTTTGAGAGTGAATCACACTTGGATGCAAACTTCTTTATTCAAGTCAAAGGTGCAAACTTTGATTCAGCTTGTGCTCTCACTCAGGGTTTCTGCATGCATGAAATGGGAGTTTTTAGTGGTAAAACTGCAAGACATAATTAGACATAACTTTCTCTAGGATTCTCAATGCTGCTAAACATGAGGCTCAACAATGTATATCCCTCATGGCCGAGAGGGTTGATTCGGGGCACTTACTTTCTCAGGAGGATTATGCTCAATTTTGTAAGGCATATAAATGTTTGGAGCTAATTGAGAATCAAGCTATTAAGTCTTCCAAAGTAAGAGCCAGATGCACTGAAGTGAATGATCTGCATGCAAACTCTAAATGTTTTTTTGATTTTCTCCAATTCAAACATCTTAAAGATACGATTTCGCATCTTGAAGTTGATGGCTCAATTGTCAATGATGGGAATGCCATTGCTGAGATTTGTTCGGAGCATTTTCAGAATTTGTTTGCAGCTTCTTATAAATCTGATGATGCATGGTTTGAAGCTCTTCATGCTTCTTTGGCATACACTCCCCAACTTCTTGACTCTCAGATGGCTGCTTCGTGTGAGAAGATTATATCTGAGGAGGAGGTTTTTATGGCTCTTCAATCTCTGAAAAATGGCAAGGCGCCAGGCTTGGATGGTATCACGAAGGAGTTTGTGATAGCTTTCTGGCCTCTTCTAAAAAATCTGGTACTTGATGTTTGCAATGAAATATGGAAGGATCAAAAGATGCCATATTCATTTAAGATTGGAAAGATCAAACTTATTCCGAAAATGGAGGTTCCTAGGCGCATTGGGGATTGGAGACCCATCACAATGATGAGCATTATCTATAAAATTTTTGCTAAAGTATTTGCATTGAGGCTTAAATGTATTATTCATAAGATAGTACAACCTTCTCAGATTGGGTTCATACATCAGAGGTCAATTTATGATAACATCTTACTCACTCAAATTTTGATGGAGCATACAACATTGTCTGATCAGGAAGCGATTGGCATGCAGATTGATTTTGAAAAAGCTTTTGATTTAATTCGCTGGGACTTCATTGCTGTAGTGCTCAAAAAACTAGGTTTTGGTGTCAAATTCTCTAGGCTCATCTACACTCTGGCACAAGATAGTGCTTCACAGGTGGAATTAAATGGAAGACTTACTGCGCCGTTTCCAATTGAGCGTTCTGTAAGGCAAGGTTGTCCTTTAAGTCCGTTATTTTATGCTTTAGCATCGTCGCCAATGTTTTATCTCCTGGAAGCGAAGGTAAACTCGCAATGTATTCATGGCATTTCTCTCCATGGGGTTCAACAAATTGCAGTGGGCTTTGCAGATGATACGTTTATCTTTGCAAAAGCTGAAAGAGAAAATATTAAGAACATATTACATTCTTTGGCTCCTTTTTCTCAAGCATCTGCATTAAAGATCAATATGCGAAAATCGGCGATTATTAACATTTCTGCGCAAAAATTTCAAGATATAGAGTGGGAGGGCCCTAAAATTGAAAGGGGCACTATTTTCAGGCATTTGGGGTATCCCCTAGGCGTGGGTGTCCCTATCAAGGATAAAGTTGATTGGGTTCTGCACAGAGTTAAGGGCAAAATGGACAAGTGGTTTGCCTCACAATGGCCATTGCATGCAAGGATAAGGATTGTTCAGGCTTTTGTGCAGCCATATGTCATGTATTATTTACTGTTGTTAGATTGGAAAAAGAATAATTTGCATATCTTTCATAGACTAATAAAGACCTTCCTTTGGAGCAAAAAACACAGTCGGGCTTTCGTTTTATCATCATGGGAATATGTATGCCAACCCAAGGATAAAGGGGGGCTTGGAATTTTAAATTTACATACTCACTTAATGGCTAGAAGAACAGCTTTTATTATGCGCATTGTCTCTTCCCATACGCCGTTATGGGTTCCCCTGTTCTAGAAATTTGTGGAAAATGCAGATGTAAAGTTCAAGGGAACTTGGAAGCTTGATACTTGGAATAAGTTCTTCTCTCATGCGCCTCTTCAAACTTCTTCGCGTACGATCAATATGTTACTTTGTCACTTCAAAAGTACACTTTCTACTTTGCGGTGGAATGGAAGACAGCGCTATGTTGGGAACTCTTTTGCTTCAATATCACCTTACTGGTCATTCTTATCAAATCCGCCCATTGCATTATCGTTAAGAGCTGCTGGAAGGTATTTTAATAATAAAGGTATAGATTCAATTGCAAAATACTATGACTCCAAATGGGAATTACTTCCCTTCTCGGTTTTACGGAAATCCTATGCTCTGGGAGCAACCTACAGGTCTAAATGGCTTCAAGTAGTTTCTTTCATACAACAATATCAAATTCCTCTTTCGATCGATGCAGTTGATCCATGGTGTGATTGGGTATTTGCAAAACATACTAGTTGGTGGGCTGGTAATTCAAACATGTACTATCGCACACTAATTGCTTCTGATAGTATTGCTTGTCAATGTAATTGGAGATGGAATCTTAAAAAACATGCTTCTTGGTGGTGCT
>CM035436.1:43691570-43694070 GCA_020310875.1 Ceratopteris richardii | reverse complement strand
GACACCAAACCCAAGTTTTTTTAGCACAACAGCAATGAAATCCCATCGGATACGATCGAAAGCTTTCTCAAAATCAATTTGCATACCGACTATTCGTTGATTAGAAGAAATGGCATGTTCCATCAGCATTTGAGTAAGAAAAATGTTGTCATAAATTGATCTACCATATACAAACCCCGTTTGCGAGGGATGCGTAATCTTATGCATAATCGGCTTAAGTCTCAAAGCAAAGATCTTGGCAAATATTTTGTAAATGATGCTCATCATAGAAATCGGCCTCCAATCCTCCATCCGTTTGGGTACCTGCACTTTGGGAATAAGTTTAATCTTTCCTAGCTTGAATGTATAAGGCATTCTTTGATCTCTCCAAATTTCATTACAAGCATCCAACACTAGTGTTTTAAGAGAGGGCCAAAAGGAAGCCACAAACTCTTTTGTAATACCATCTAATCCTGGAGCTTTCCCATTTTTGAGAGACTGAAGGGCTAAGAAGACCTCTTCTTCAGTTATTCCTTTTTCACATGCATCTGCCATATGAGAATCAATCATCTGCGGAGTGAATTGAAGAGAGTCCCGAAGAGATGAAAACCACGCATCATCTTCTGCAAAAGAGGCCGCAAATAACTTCTTAAAGTGCATCGAGCAGAACTCAGCAATAGAGTTTCCATCATGGAGAGTCAAACCATCTTTCTCTATCGTGGTAATTGTATCTTTAAGATGCTTAGTACGAAGCAGATCAAAGAAACATTTAGAGTTTGCATGAAGATCATTTACTTCAGTGTATCTTGCTCTAACTTTAGAAGACTGAATAGCATTATTTTCAATTATCTGTAAGCAACTATAAGCATCACATAACCTCATATACTCTGCTTCAGAGAGTAATTTCCTATAATCAACCTTTGCATACATACAGGGAATCATCTCTTCTGCCTCAATTTTACCTTTAGCTAGAGCGGTAGTAAAGCACTTACCACATTCGCTAATCACTTCTTGCATACCCTCCACAAAAGACTCCCACTTCATACACGCGGAGATTTCCAAGGAGAGAACCTGCTGAATGAGGGTGTGAACTTTAGATTTAAATAATGAAGTGTGAAGCCAAGCGAGATTCAACCTCAAAGGGATCCTATGAAAATTACTCGGGATACACTACTCCCAATGCAAATCCTGAAGATTAATCAAGAGCGTATTATGGTCAGAGAGAAGCATCGTAGCGTCAATCCACATTTTGGATGCCGTATTTAAAGTATGTACATGGGAGTAATAACACCTATCTAGGCTACTCATTGCAGACTTATGCGATCTTGAGTGAAACGTATAGCGAATTGCATGCCCTCCAATGAGACTCCACAAATCATTACAATTTAACTCATCTAAAAGTTCCCGCCAGATTACCTTTTCCTGAACCGAAAATAGAGATGATGATGTTGTACAATTAGATTGTGCATCCACCATATTAAAATCACCACAGAACAAGATACGAGCATCAATCCACATTCTGGAGTGCTTACTTTGGTGAATAAATTGAAGGAGAAGTTTCCAAGTTCTTATCCTCTCCATAGGAGAGTTTGGAGCATAAACATTAATGCAAATATATGATACGCCATGCAATTGTAGATGCAATGCAATAAATCTGCCCTGAGGATCATTAAAAAGGACTGTAAATTGAATGTCTTTTCTAACAATAAAGAGACAACCTGAGTAGAAATTTTTAATGCCATTATAACGAAGCTGGAAATCTGTAGTATACATATGCATTCCAGCGTGATCATGCTTTTTATGCTCTTGTATCGCCACTAAATCTAATTGATGCCTAACAATCCATCTCCATAATCTTGTCCACTTGCCATATTGGCCAATGCCTTGAATATTCCATGTTGCTAACTTCATGAATTCTGCGGAGGTACATGTGAGGAATCATCATGTCCCATCACAGGAGCTAACTCCTGTAACACAATATCCATATTCTCATAACCATCAGTGAAGAGGTCATTGTTTTGAGGAGCAAAATTAGCGCCATCCAACGGAGATGCCGAATAACCTGATTGAAATTTACTTCGTTTACCACGAAGTAAAGCTTTCTTGTAAGTGACCGGAGTGAATCCATCACTATCCACAACTCGCTTTCCAACTTCACTTCCTTTTTCCAGAAGAGTATCTTTGCTAGTTCCTTCCCCCTCTCTTCTCTTATACACATTGAGTTTAGCTGAAGAAATAGGAGCCACACACTTACCAAATCTTTACCCTTGTTACCAGAAACATATGTTGTCTGAAGCTTAGATGCAGCTAGATTTCCAGCAGATATATTAGCAAAACTCTTTTGCTTGCCAAAGACCTGTTCCTCAGGAACCATAATCTTACTACCCGGGCAAGCAGGGATAAAGTTAATTCCTTCCGATTTAAGAGAAGGACAATTCTTCGAGTAGTGACCTAAATTTCCACAATGAAAACAAGCACAAGCCATATTGCCCCACTTTAAGTATATTACAATTCTACCCAC
>CM035436.1:43664070-43686570 GCA_020310875.1 Ceratopteris richardii | reverse complement strand
CTCATTGGGATATAGAATACCCAATACACTCGTTTGTTCATGATCTCCCATGATATCAAAACAGACTATTATTAGGCTCAAACAAAAGAAGGTTTATGTGCATCTAGCACTAGACTAGAAACCCTTTGAGCAAAAGCCATCCTTGTGCCTTTTTGTTCGAGTCAAGTACTTCCTTTGGTTGAGTTTGACCACTGTTTTGGAGGATTGACTCTGTTGGACAGAGTTGGCCATGTTTGACCTGCCTGATAATAAGTCAAACAGTGTGGTAGGGAGTAGGAAAGAGAAAGGAGAGGGTTGAGAGCTGCAATTTTTGGCACTGGTCAATGCCCTTGGCCAAGTCAATGTGTGTTGACCTTCCTTGTACCTAAACAAGTATCATGCTTTGATACCAATTCATTAGCCAAAGAAGAAAGATAGATACAAATATACACACTCTAGAGGAAATTCTTGTTCTGCTGTGCTCGAGGTGGGTTCTTTTTCTGAGTGCAGTATGCACCATGTGCTGCTTTGCACAATCCAAAAAAGAGACTACAAAAACTTCAAACTCATAGAAGCATCACTCGTTATCACATAAGCATGAAAGTATTCAAGATACAAGATAGGCTGAAAACTCACAATAGATGGAGCAAGGGGCTTCTCCTACTTTGACAAACTCACAATCTCCCTACAGAACTCAACTCAACTCGCTCGAGATCCTAGTGAAGTGCACTGGTCTCTACCGAGCACTCAGTCTTGTAGACTTACTCTGCTTGTCCACATTGACAAGACCATAGCCTCTTGTCTAACTCCGTGATTAAGTTGGCTGCACCTTCTTCCAGTATCCTCCTTCTCACAGATCTTATCTCTCTTACAGTCCTTGTATCTCCCTTGTGATGTGTTTCTTGTCTTCGAGTCTCTTTCCTTTATATAAGCGGTTCTCTGTGGAGCGGTTACTCCACTCCTTCATTCTCACTTTTCTCTGCCAAGTCCGGTACTCTGCAAGTCTGGTATGCTGCAAGCTGTGCCACATCATGTACTCTGGCCTCCACTCTTTTTCTTTGTCTCTTTGTTTCCACTCTCTTTTCTACTGGCTTCGTCGCTTCTAGTGGGTCCCTTCTTTAGTTTGCCTTCAAGAGACGAATCTGAGAATTTAGTCTTTTCTGGAAAAATGAGTTGTTGGACCACTTTTGCTGTGGATGGATTTAACGAAGACCACTTTCACCAGAAGAATTCTTTAAAAATACTGAGAGGTCTTTATGTTTTCCCTTGCCCTCATTCTGAGTTCTTCAACTAAGTGGATCATGGCATATTGAGCTTGCTTAGATGAGCCATTGATTTTATGTGTTCCCTCTCGTGTCGATCCTTGAATGAATTCTAAGGGAGCTATAGCCTCCATGCTATACAACAATTGGAAGGGTGTATGCCCAGTGGTAGCCTTGTAGGCGGTTCTATAAGCCCATAGCACACCCAATTATGCTATGCCCCAAGTAGTGGGCTTCTGATGACACATCTTCTTTAGTAAGGTAATGAGCACCTTATTTGTGCTTTCCGCCTGACCATTAGCTCTCGGATAGTATGTGCAAGATACCTTATGGAAGATTCTATACTTCATGAAGATGGTTGTTAGAGTTCTGTTTACGAAGTGTGTACCTTGGTCCGTAGTGATTTCAATTGGGCATCCATACCTGCAGAAAATGTGCTCGTACAAAAATGCAACTACTATGTTAGAGGTGCAATCCACAGAAGCAATGACTTTTGCCCATTTAGTAGCGTAATCTGTTGTCACTAATAAGTATTTTGCCTTTGAGGGATAAGCCATGGCCTTCTACGAAATTAGTGTTTACTGCGAATGCCTGCCTGCTACAGTTATACTCAAGATTTAGCTATGCCTGCTACAGTTATACACACACGTGGGATGTAGAGCTCCTCTAAGGCTGTCCAAAACTTCTCTTACTCTTCAAGGAAGGAGAGCACTCACGATGCAAGAGTGCCTTAAATAGTTTTGCAACAATGATCAGCTTTTAATAAAAAGCTTCTTTAATTATTGTAAAATCTGCATGGATGAATAGTGCCTTTGTTGCACCATCAACCATCATCAAAATGATTGATTCAAGCTTTTCTCCTTCATAGAGTTTGCCTATAATAACTACATCCATACATCTTCCAAACAAACTCCCTTCTTTGGATCCAGTTGCCAGAGAGAAGGCTCAATACTTGATGGATATTCATGAAGAACTCAAGCAAGAGATTTGAAGGGCTTAAGAGCAGTATAAGTATTATGTAGACCAACATCACATTCAATGCCCATCTTATCATGTTTGTGATAAACCACAATTATTTAGAGATAACCGAGAGTCTTCAAGGTCCATTACAAAGCTGGGCCATCAGAGATTTGGTTCATTACCAGCGTACCCGAGATAAACCTAGTCACCTTCAAGCTTCAGCTACCGAGTACCCTGAGAAACTACCCACTTTTCCATGCATCCATGTTGGAACCATATCGTACTTCACCATTGAAGCGGGAGGCATCCAGTTCCTCACCACCTATCGAGATCAAAGATCATGCCGAAATCAAAGTCGAGCATGTGATGATAATCCCCGCGTTACACACACCCACATATGTAACTAATATCTATAGAGATTGCAAGCATTTGATAGAGCTTAAGAGAGAAGCAGCACATGAACATTATTTTTTTATTTTTATTATCATTTTTTTGGGGAAAAGATGAAATCTATTACAGAAAAGCAACCGTACAAGGTGGCCGGAGGAGTTACAGAGCTCACTAGAGCCCACTAGAGCCCACTAATAAATCGTATGAACACGAAGTTCTACTCGAGGGCGGATAGTATCATTAGTGGAAGATGCAACGGTTAGCATTCGTTCTCTTAGTATTGATGGAGACTTGCTGATTTTAAACATCTCCACATTATGGAAGATCAAACTATTCCTTGATTGCCAGAGAGACCAAAGGATTCAAAACTGCACTTGATCAGCAATCCATGCAACAACTTTGTCAGTAAACGAGGATAATCCAAAAGTAATTAGAAATTTTGAGGGAAATGGTTGGACTCATTGCTGCAAATCCTTCCACTAACTCTTAATCTTCTTACAGTGCCAAAATATGGCTTAGCCTCTCTCTTTCATATCCATAGCTTGGATGTGGAAAACATAAAGAAGAGTGCTGGTTGAGAAAATCACCCATGCAGAGTCCAACAATCAATAACCTCCAGACGAAAACGTGATGATCGAGTGGTAGGAGACTTCGCCATACATGATTAGTTCTTAGGACCCACCATGCCGATTCATGTTGGAATCCCCATCTCTGTGAGGTGAATGTTGGGAACCTGAATTAAAGTCTGATAGTATTGCACGGTGGAAGCATCAAACCATTTTTGAAGTGAATTGCTTTGCCAATCTAAGTGTTTATCTAGATTTGTGCAGACGAAGGAAATTGAGTGTTTTGGAATTGTTCTTGAAGCCAAAGAGAAGAAGCCCGATATCAGGTACCCAGATGATATTGCCTTCTTGCTGTTGGAAAAAAAAGCACCCTTGGTATCCAAAGAATGCCGCAATTCAGTAATCCCTTCTCTATGAAAGTAATGGGCAGGGGAACCAAGACGAAAAGCAAGTGCCAGAGAATGCAAATGTGACCAATAAGGAGATTCATGTGGTAACGAATTTTGCATTGAAGAGATGTTGTCAATCTTTTTTAAAGGTTCGACTAACTTTCTCCTTGCAGCTAGCTTGGCAGTCGTGGAGTAAATTTTGAGAGGAGCATGGGAGAAAGGCTCGTTCAAGTATCACAATGCCAACTTCCTTTTGAAATGAACCGTTGATTCATGTGCTATGTTAGTGAAAATGCCAAATGGAGAGCCAGGGTTGCTGATTTTTGAGAAACTTACGAATAAATGTACATAGCCACGCCTCCATATGAACCAGCAAATCAAGTATGCTAAGGCCACTATATTTCCTAGGCATAGTAGTAAGTTCCCATGGAACAGGAACTGATGACCGCGCAATTCTCTTTTGCCATTAGAAAACTTTAACGGCAAGAAGAAATGGAGTCAGGCTTTTCTGAGTCCAGTTTAATAGTAGCATGTAGAACATAATGTATGGCTGCAAAATAGCTTGTATAATCTGAACGCTAAAATGCATTGGCATTCATGTGCTCTCCATTTTTGAACTTTCAGGATAACCTTTTGGAATACCCAATAAATATGTAAGAGTTTTAGAGGAGACGTTAACACCAAAGGGTAGCCAAGGTGCCTGAAAATGGATCCCTGGTATGCTTTATTCCCTGTCGAAGGGAGAGCATCTAAAGCACATGGACATTGTATCAGATTCACTAGCACTTGCCACTAGTTTGTAACTTTTTGGTCTCATATGTCATTTTGGCCTCATTTCTCATTCATTTTATTTGGTTTTTCTTTCATGCCATGATTCTTCAAAATCATCCACCCACAAGTGCACACACATTCAATTTCCCAATTATACATTCATAAGAACTTGTGCATGAAAACACTCTCCAGCAGGGCACATTGAAAGCCAAATATCTACTGCTCATTTTGTGGTTTTGTTATAGCAGATTGATTTGGAATTCTCACATCGATTACAGTTTCTAATACCTATTTATTATGGCAGGTGTTATCCATTCTATTTCTTTTGTTTTCTAGCGTACTGGCATTTGTTCTCTTTGAGGATACTGAACAAGGCAAGGAATACTTCTCTTCTTACGGGAGCACATTGTATCAAATGTTCGTCTTGTTCACAACTTCAAATAATCCAGATGTGTGGTTGCCTGCATATAAGTAAGTAAGCCTATTCTTCAGAGACGTGCTTCTAGTTGTATGGCTTGCTTTGTGTGCTACATATTGAAAACAATCATATGTATTAGGTACCATATGAATGACCTGTTCAATTCTGAATAACTGATTTATTCTGGAATTTTCATTGTATCTGCTTGATGTTGAACAAAAAAGGTTGTGGATTAAGTAAGATTTATAGTAAGTTTGGATTTTTATGTCTCTTAGCATAGGTGGTAATCTGCCATTCGTGTAAAATCTTTATCAGCAAGGAAGTTAAGGATGAAAGGGTACAACTTTTGGCTCATATGGAAACAGTTCATTCTTGGCATCCATTTTTGCATGTATAGAGGGACCATATCTATAAAAATTCACCACATTATTCTGTTTCTGTGCTGCTATTGCAGTGCATGCCATAACAGAAGTCATACAAATAGAAAGTAAAGGTGATATATTCCACGTTTGAAATACTGTGTACTGCACTGTACCTTGATATAATCCTTTAACATGCAGTATCCTTGACTGAAGCATACCATGCTGATCTGTGTAATGGTAATAGATGTTGGAAAAAAGTTTTTCTCTATTTCTTCTGATATATATAGAGGGATTGTAGTTCCAGAGGGTTATTGTTAGGCTTTACATCTTATGTCTTTTATCATGAAATCTAGAAGGTAATGTACATAGTTCTCTTTGCTATCTTTAAGCTGTCAAGTCTGATTCCTTATCAGCTTTTAGGCAAGTCTTAGGAGAATATACTCCATCTTGAGTAGTGCTCCTGGATTGCCAAATGAACCACAGAATCACCATTCCAGACTGATTTGAATTCCAAATGGCACCCTGATGGTAATGGCCTTAAAGATCCAGAGTAATCTTGTATTTACTAATGCTTGGAGCCTTGGAAACTGGCTGTTAATGACTAAGTTTATTCTCTGCTACCAACAGTAATGTCCATAAAATTCCTGAACTAATGCTGCATACTCTTGGAACTTGTTTTGAACACCACATCTTGGATGCTTACACTGATATTCATGGTCCAAAGGATGATCTCCCTGCTTTGTCCAAACGTTCTGCTGAATTTTGTGTTTCTCAATATCAGAGTGCACAATGGATAGAGAATAAAAGAGACACTTCGCTCGAAGAACTATTTCCAAGATCTTAGAGGATGCGAGTGATTGAACTACACAGGAAATAATGTGCTTAAAGAATTGATTATTGAATAAACCTGAGTCCATAGAAATTGTATGATATGTTGAGCTTCTGAACCATAAGCTGAATTGGACCAACTCTCAAACTGACTTAAGCCAAAATTCCAGCACAAGCTGAACTGAACTGTTGAAATGATTATTTTCTGAATCGAATAGAGCTGGACTGGAACATCACTCTTTTAAATGTAAATTGATATACATAAGTTGAAGAAAAAAACCTAATGCTTGTCTGAATAAGCAGCAAGGCCACCATAATGATCTGAACTAGCAGCAAGAGGGTAACTCCCACTTGCATCGTGATACAAGCAAGAAGCCTTGGAGCTTCCTTGGACTCTCTCAGGTCCTTGGGTGAATTGCAGATGAGGATGACCTCAATGCCTTCTCTTATAGGTTTCAAGCTACCTTGAAAAATGTTGGCATTTGAATGACTCCAAGATGCAGCTAGAAGTGGATGGTCCCCAACAATATTGGAGAGACCTCTCACAGACTGGATGCACAGAGAACCAATAATGCTTGTAGAGCTTATAGCTCCTAATCCAGAAAGAATTTTATCAGTTCTTTTCGCACACTCTAAGATATGACCTGTACAAATGTTCAGGTTTAATGGAAACCTTCAAATTAAGATGAGATAAAGAACACAGCTTGTAGAGCTTGTAGGTCCTAGTTGTCAAAGTATTTGATCAAATCCTTTTGCATACATAAAATAGACTGAGAGAACTTTCTAACATATAGTATGCTTCCATTGGACATCTATGCTCTGAGATACGACCTCTGGAACTGTGCATTAATGAGATGCTCAAATAAAGGTGAGACAAAGAACATACATACCTTGCGAACTGCTTTTCCACCTAAACAAAGATTTAATACATGCTGGATTACATAGAGAGAGGTACAAAGGTTACATTGTCTGCCTGTGAAATGACTACCATACTTACGAACAACACAAGAGTCTCTTTTGAATAAAGAGGTACAAATCTGTGAAACTCTTGTCCTAAATATTTCTATAAGTGTATTACTACGTATTCAACAATCCTGATTCCTAACCTTCTCCAATCACGAGATTTCACAAGTTTAGCCACGAATAGCTATTTATTTGTTTGGAAGTGAAGCTTTCTTCACTTTTCTCACTCATCCATCTTGAGTTAGAGTCAGCAATCTGGGCTCCGTCCTTCACTCCAGGACTTGCTCAAACTTTCTTTTTGAGATTCTAGAAGCTATCCAAGCCTTCTCTAAGGTTTAGAGAGCTCTCAGAACTTATAAACAGGCCCTAAAATGTACAAGATACAACATAAAACTAGAAAACTTAATGTTCTTGCTCTCAAGTTCCAAGATGGATGTCCTTCATGCCTTTGATATGTTTAAATTTTTCAGCTTGGCTCTACCCATTGCTTCTTTCAACATGCCAGCCGTTTGGTCTTTGGTATGCACAAAACTTACATGCACTTATTGCTCATAACCTTCTCTCTTAAAATATGATAGTTTACTTCCACATGCTTAGTCTTAGCATGAAACATTGGATTTGCAACCATGTGTATACTACTCATGTTATCACCAAAGATAGATCTACAAACTTCTTCTTTAACCAATTGCTTGAGTGGTAGCCATGGTTAAGCCTCTATACTATGTCTCAATGGAAGAAAGAGAAATTGTGGATTGCTTGTTTGAGCATCAAGTAATGACCATGTTACTTGCAATAATGAAATATCCATCGGTGGATCTATCATCTTCTATTGTCATTATTACGTCAATGTGCTTCACGAAAAACTTTTAAGGTTAGATCATCATCATGGCTATAGGAAATACCTTCATTCATTGTGCCTTTGAAGTATTCAAGGAATTTCTTTGAAAATACATGAGAGGAAACTCAGGATTATGCATGAATTGAGAAAGTATGCAGACTGCATAACATACATTTGGCCTAGTGGTTGTAACAAAGATCAATGGTCCAAACATATACCTATATTCATTTGGATTCCTTGCCTTGCATTAAATTTGACATTGAGTTCCATAAAGAGTAGAAATATATCTGCAGTGTTGCATTCAATATCTTTTGAACATATTTCTATGTATTTCCTTTGTATGAGCCATATTCCCTCATTTGCATGTGTAGTCTCAATTCAGAAGGAAGTATCTAAGCAGAACAATATCTAAAATTCGAAATTCATGTCCAAGCTTTACCTTTGATCTTATTGATTCCATCTATATTACTCCTTTTTTGTAATCAGATCATCCATACACAAAACCATCATGTTGTGACATATACATTTCCTCTTTTGAGTTAGCATTTAAGACAGAATTATTAATGTCAAGTTGATACAACTTACTCATCAAAGTCTTATTGCGGAGTTTGACCATCTTAGCTATTGGACTAAAGGTTTCCTCATAGTTTATGTCATATGTTTGGGCATATCCCTTAGCAATTAGCCTAACTTTATACCTACATATACTCCCATCACTATTGCTTTTTGATGATATAGACCCATTCACAACCACTTACCTTCTCCGTAGGTGTTTTTGGCACAAATTTCCATGTTTCGTTCTCATGGAGTGGATCTATCTCTTCTCGCATAGCTCTTTGCCACTTCTTATTACCATTCGCATCTTGAAAGATCTTTGGTCCTTCTTCTTGATCTACTACGGTGATGAAAGCATAGTGATTCTTAAAAAGACTTATAGATGTATCCTTGAGTTTGTTTCTTTACTCTTGTTGTTTTTAACCTTGACATTGGTTCTTGAGCTCTTTTGCTTCAACGATTTTTAACTTACCTTTGCTCATACTACATGGAGAAGATCTTGTCTTGCACTTCCCCTCCAAGGTGATTCTCTTTCTTCATGAAGACCACTTGGCCATTTCTTATTGACGTTGTAGGTTGGGTCTTATTATCTCATCAAGATCTCCTTCATCTTCATCCATAACTTGCAAATTGCAATTCACTTTTATCTCTATACCATGGAGGACATTCATCGAACTTCACATCTGTTGATATAATTTCTTTATTTTTCTTTGGATTATAACATTTATATGTCTTGTGTTTGAATAGCCTATAAATATGTGTATCTCATACTTCATATCAAGTTTAACTTGTGCCTCAAAGGAGGCAATGAATGTATCCTTGTAGTAGGCACTCTATTAATAATGTACGCATGTGTACTTATAGCCTCAACTCGAAATGAATTTTGTAGTTGCATCTCATTCAACATGCTCCTTCGAACTTCTCTTATGATTTTTGTTTTCTTGCTCTTTGTAACACCATTTTGTTGTGATGGGTACCCAAGTAACCTCTCTCTTGATCCTTCAAAAGAAAATGAAAAAAAAAAAACTTAGCAGAAGTGTTCTCTTCCTCCATCAGGTCTTAGCCTCTTGGTAAGCCTCTTTGTGTGCTTTTCATGAAGAGCTTTAAACTTCTTAAGCAATCAAACGCCTCTGATTTGTATTCAACAAAATAGAAAAAAGTCATTCTACTTTTATCATCAATGAAGGACACATACCTTTTGCAAATCCGTCAATCACATAATTAGAGTGTTTGAATGACATCCTACTCTGATTGCCCATCTGAGGTGCCTAATATGCATGAATCCTTTAGCGTGCTCACATTAATGTGAGCAACTCTTTTATGCCATAAGTCTATTTCTGCAACCTTATGATTTCCATTTGTGTATGAAATAAATTAATTAGAATCTATTTCAAAGGTGTTTCTCAACAAATTTGACCAACCAAAATCAGATTTTTTTGGTCATGATTGGAACATATAACATATCTTTCAAACAATTCTTCTTGTACTTTCCTGGATAAAATCGTCAACCTGCAAAATATTGTGAGTGGTATTATCTCCTGTTTCAACATGACCTTTATTTGTAGGCATATGGCATATGCATATTTAAACCAAAATTCATTGTGGGACGTGGTTGGGAATAACTACTGTCTACATGCCATGTACTGTTTGCACATCTGCCACTCTTACCTACACTTATCATAAGCGGCGTATCATAATCATTGTTGTTTGTTTCTACAACATAATTACCTTGTTTTCTACCTCTTCTTTCATAGTCTCTTCTTTTGTTTCCAATGTGAGAATTTTCACTATGATAATAATCCTTGGCATAATGCCCATATTTACCACAAATAAAACAATTTTTGCCATAATTACTTTGTCGAGACCTTTGATTGTTGTTAGCCTCTTGTAACTCTCGCTCTATATTCCCCCCCTTGGTCTTGCATTCGACAGGCTGCTTAATGATGCTTGTCACTTGATTATCCCCTATATTTGTTCTACCTCCTCTTTCTGTCCAAGATCCTCCCATTCCTCTTCTTCCTCTTGAATAAGATCTTGCATAGAATGCTCGAGCATGTGAACCTCTTTGTGAAGATGAACCCTTGATATTCATCTTCTCTATCACCATAAGAGCACCACTTGATCAAAATCAGGTAATCCTCTTTTTACATAAATTTATGTGATGAATAATTTCCAGGTGTCATCATCCTTGAGACCATTCAAAGCATGAGCAACCAAATCATTGCAACCAAATCATTGTCTTCCACATGATCATTGATAAATCCTAGTTGATCTAGAATATCTTTAACCTTCGAAACATAATCAGTCTTTGAAATATCTGGCTCTTTCTTTACATAATCCAGCTCATTTTTATTGATGAAGGATCTGTGTTCCAGTAGCTTTTTCTTCACCAATGCATCTAGACCTTCTCCTTGTTATTTAACCCAATGCTTTGGTACCAATATTGGAGTCTAAATGACTCCCAAGATGGAGTTAGAAGTGGATGGACCAAATCTGTTCAAATTTGTTTGTTTTGGACCAAAGCTGTCCTAACCTATTGAACTATCTCCTTGTGAAGGTTAGACATATATTATTCTCCAACACACTGTTGATTCTACAAACCTATGACTTATGCCTTTTCTGTAACCACGTCTGACATTGCAAGTATCGCTAATTATATGGAAATCTTGCTTTTGGAGATGCTTTTTCAGCATTTCGTAGTTATGTTCGTGGTTCTGCCTTGAGGCCTATATAAGAAGGCCTTAGGGGTCACTTATGGCATCACTTGAGGACCAATCTCAAGGATCAGTCAGTCTTGGAGGTAACTAAAATCTGGAGGAGGTGTGCTCTAACTTCTGGTGCAGATTTGGAGGAGATTTTGGCATCAACCATTAGCATCTTGCTGAATTTTGTGAGTAGTAAGTTCTATATTCTTTCCTCTTCTTTTGGTGTCGCTGTTACTAGGCTTCATGCCTTCTACATCATCATAAGGAGGAGTTTCCCTTGTTATTCAGTTAGGGTTTGCTGTACAAACAGTTCTATACTGTTTTTATTAACTCCAAACTCACATACACACACTCTTCATACCTCTTTGACACTTAATGCACAAACCCTTGTATATAGTTCCCAAAATTCTGCCGAGATTCAGATTTTGTATCTACATTCAGCACATTTAGCATGCATTCAGTTTTGTAACCATATAGAGACACTTTGTAATTTCTCAGTCAATATCATTCAGTGTAGGTAAGCTTTCAGCTTACTGTTAATCTTTGACAAGTTGTGTAACATCTCTCTACCTCTCATTCATCTAATTTTGAGTCTTAAGGTGTATATGCTAAGGTTCATTTGTTGGAAGATCCTGTAAACCTGTGATTATTGTTATTGAGGCCCACCCCAATTCCAACATAAGGTTCCTTGGGTTTGTAAATGCAACAAGCTTTTGGAAAGGGCATCCACACTCCATGGCTGTCATAATGTTTCTCAAGTTTTGTGATGCATTTATTTAAGAAAATCTTGGAAATGGACTCCAACTTGTTTGCAACAATCCTTTTTAGCATGGGATTTCAACATGGGCATTCAACAAGCATGTAATTACCAGTAATCTTTTATTTGCTATTATTCTAATTCAGTTATGGAACCAAAATTTTCTGAGATTGAACCATCATGTCACGTATTCTTGAATGAGTATTGATGTATTGCATCTATGAACTGGATTAACGAGTGGAAAAGGCATTTCATGGTTATGAATGAGTAGGAGAGAGCCTCTAGATCAATTGTCAGCACAGTTCTGGATTTTTAATGAATGTAAAATTCCTTATTCTGGGAGAAAGTTAAATGGGAAATTATACTTTCTATGTCTTGGCATACCTAGGAAGAAACCTTCCCCCTCCTTTTACCCCACTTTTTCTCCATTTTTTATCTTACTTTCCATTGTGATGTATTCTGATTCTTAGTTGAAGCATGATATATAGTTATCGTTTTGCATCCTTGTATTATATAGTTATCATCTTGCATCCTTGAACCTAAATTGCAGGGCTTTTCGATCTTCATGCTTGTTTTTTATCCTTTACATTCTGTTTGGAGTGTATTTCATCACCAACCTCATCCTCGCTGTTGTGTATGACAGTTTCAAGGAACAGGTATTACTTTTGATGCTTTTGAACTTATTGATTATGAATCTATCTTGATTCTGGTTGGAGAATAGTGCCTCAAGGAATGTAACTTCTGGGTTATTATTTTAGCTTGCAGCTTTGGTGAAAGGGAGGAGATGTAAGCGCAATAATTCACTTCAGGCAGCATTCAATCTTCTGGATGTTGAGGTGACTAATTATCTGTTTCATCATTTTCAAATTTACACACTTTTCACGTTTAAAATGAATAAAGCAAAAATGATCTGATGTGACATCCGTACAGAATTTGATGAGGCTTACTTATATGTTATATCTAAGTTTCAGTGCAACATATGTTAGTTTGTATGTAAATTCACTGTATTTTTGTGGTTTTTCCTGATATTATGTTCTATTCCATGTCTAACATGTGTGTCTGTGTGTGCGCCCCCCCCCTCTCTGATTGGCATCAACAGAAACGTGGATTCTTGGACAGTGTGCAGGTTGTTTCCTTGTTCAAATCTTTAAACAAGTACAGGTAGTGAAACGTGGTTATGACATTTTGCTGTGCATACTTTGGTGCGAGCAAATTAGTTGTTGTATTTCTTGAAGTAATTCTTGGATGTAGCATCCTCAAACAGTATTTTGCTGACTAAGGATTGCTGATCATGAGAGGGATCTGGCTCCCCCCCCCTTCGCCCTCCCCCCTCCCATCGGGCCTTACCAATGGGAAAAAGAAAAGACAAATATCCGTCTTGATTTTGAGACATCTGTGTTGTGTGCTAACAGAACAAGGGCTTATCCTAGTTTAAGTTGAAAATTCATGCTCTAAAGTATGTAGATGTGGAAACTGGTTTTATGGTTGGTTTCCAGGACATTGCCACGGATTGAGGAGGAAAATTTTGAGGCTATTTTCTATGCGCTGGATGACAGTGGTGATTTTAAGGTAGTTTGTGTTGCATGCTTTCGCATGAAGGGAACAAGAAACATTGTCTCTCTTTATAATTATTTCCATCATCGTTTTGTGGGTTTGATAATACATTTGTACTGTTATCTAGTTTCACACTATAAATAAAATTGCAAATTAGTATTCATGTAATTTATGTGCAAATGTTTCCAACTGATCATTTGATTGGCTGTGTGCACTCTCATATGCCTTGACAAATTTTGCCCGTGAATCCTGTTAACAGATTCTTGTTTTCAAATATCTTCCTTATTTTGATGTATCACTTTCTTATATATATGTGTCCAAAAGAGAACATGAATATTGGTCAAAGATGTTTTCAGTCGAATCCTTTGCTGTGCTGCTGCTATTTTGCTTGTGGATGCTGCCAGTATACCTTAAACATGCTGGAATTTACATTTTTCTTTGTGTTCGTATTCGAATTGTTGCAGATTAAAGTTTGTAAATTTTTGTGCTGATTTGAAATGATTTTGTCTCCTTTTAGTGTGTCCATCATTCCTCCTCCCCTTTCCTCCCGTTTTCAGCTCTCTGTGTGTTGCTTGTCATTATTCTCACTTGGCTATATCTGATTTATATTGGGTTGATCGATCAGATTACTTTGGAGGAGTTTGAAGATCTTTGTGAAAAGATAGCTTTAAAGTTTCCAAAGGCACCCGAGGTAACCAAAATATTTTTAATTTGATATTTATAACGTTCTTTGTATTATAGTTTGTTTGTAGTTCTTTGTTTCAAGCCGTTAAGAAGCATCTCAGGTGATTGAATTTTTATCAGATGTTCTCAATCCATTTCTGATTGAGGTATCTGCACTTTTTCTGTGATTGTAAGGGGCCTTTGAATGTGATGATTTCTATCTTGAAATAATGATTTGCATTATCATTCTAAAGCTTTTATTCACATGGCTGAAATCTGATTTTATTTCACTCATTTTTTTGCAGCCATCATGGTTTGAAAGATTCCCAACCTTCTACAATTCAGTCTATAGCACAAAGCTGAAGGAGTTTGTGAAGAGCCAAAAGTTTGAATATGTGATCTTTGCTATGCTTTTACTAAACCTAGTCGCTGTGGTTATAGAGATAACTGTAAGTAATTATTTTGATGCATAATTAAGATGTATAGAGTGTGCTTCTGCTGTCCATGCTCTTGATTAATCAGGGATAATAGAAATATTAAGGAAAATACAGTGTTTTGAGTATTATTTTTCTCTTTTATATGTGAATGTATCTCTTTGATAAGCTTTTGCATTCATTATGAGTTATTTTTGGAAACTTGATGTGGGCATTTATGACATGATAAGCAGTCCTTTAGTGTAAATTCTACTTCATGTGAGCGATTTCAAAAGCTTCTATGCTGATAAACAGTTGCCTATTGTAGATTGCACTTCATGTAAGCAATATTAAAGCCCACCATGCATCTTTGTCCTTTTAATTGTCAATCGTTATGGGGGCTTCAAAGTTTCAACAATTGAGTGAAGGATTAGGATATATGCCAACAGATAGCACACTATGCTTTCTAAGCTTTGAGTTCGAAGTCGTATCTTTCTAATTTTAGAATGCGGAACTAATTTGTCACTGATTGATACAGTCTTCTGAAAACTGCAGTATTCTTAAATGCAAAGGAGGAATGCCATAAAATGGTCTTCTTGCCAAAGACATTACATAAATGTGACCTTCCATCTTCATCCTTTTTGTGGCTTGTCAAACAATTTTCTGCTTTGCTGTATGGTTCTACACACATATATAATATGCATACACTTTTTTTTTCCCTTTTTGAGAAACATGCTCTTGATATTAAAAATATGTACATTAAGACATGCTCCTAGAGAAGGGAGAATCGCGAAGTGCTGCAGAGTATCCTAAAAAAAGGTGTGGATGATGGGAAAAAGAGTTGATCATCCTTTTGAAGAAAGAGCCTAAGCCATTGTGAGCATGTACTCCCAGAAATGGAGCCAGTAGCATATCCTGGAAATTATTATGCTGTTCGAAAATAAGATCATTCTTTGATTGCCAAATGAACCATAAAATCCAGAAACACAGTTGGTCAATGATCTAAACATGCGAAGAGTCTCCAATAGCATACAATCCAAAGGTCGATGCGGAAGGAGAGAGATGGGAACAAGAGAAGTTAGTTGACTGTGAAGCTCATCTCACCAATGCTTAATATATTGAAAGTCTCATAAGAAATGATATAATGTCTCCCTTGCAGCTCTACATCAAGGACAGGGAAAGTGAATGGTGAAAAGTGAGTGATGGTTCATGCAAACTCACCATTGTGGACTGCCCCAACAATAAGCCTCTAGAGGAACACATGAAGGTATAACTGAAGATGCTTCTTCCAGATTTCTTTACACGTACATTGCCACCAATATGAAAATTAAATTATCCCCATTTTTGGCTATAAGAATGCTGCAAAGCAGGAGGACATTATGGCTGAATAAAAGCAGCTCTGGAGGCCCGGAACCAGTTCCAATCCAGTTCTCTATTGTCCAGTGTTGAGGCACGTGGTGACTGAATATCTTTATAGGCAGTATTCAAAGAAAATCCAAGGGTGCTTGTAATGTGCACCAATACTAAAAGTGTGCTTGTGGGAAAAAATCCATCACCCTTAAGAGTTGAGACTGCAGTAACTCCTTGAAGTAAAATGCATATAATCCCGTCATAATGACCGATACAAGGTGGATGTAGTATGGAGCAAAATGATAACTTGGAAGGTAGAGTTACCAACAACATCCTCCCTCCCATTCCAATGTAGCAGCAGTAGCGAATGTTTTCATTATTGAACCAGCAACGTAGAACTAGGGCAACACAATTTCAAGGGAGCATTGTAGAATATCTTGGTCCATGTGTCAAGATCCCATGGACCCTTGTAATGTACAACTCTGTCCTTAAGAATTGTATGCATGATCATAGTTGAGGGCTGAGATGTGGCAAGATGTGGCAAAGAATTTCTTGAGAAAAGTACAACGAGGGGCATGCATATGGGTGATGAGATCTAGAAGACTAAGGTCATATTGATTACATGAAAGCGCGCCAAATTCCAAGCATAACTGACAATGGAGCATGCGGATTGCTTTTATCATAAGAAGGCTCTTGTATAGAAAGTAAATAGCCTTAACAAAGATTCAGTCCAGTCCAGTAATGGCATGTAAACATAATTCATGGCTGTGAAATTGTCTGGGTGATTCTAAGCCTGAAATGGAAGAGTTCATAGAAGTAGAAACAAATGGTACACTTGCAACTTGGGGGTGAGGAAGGCCTCACCATGGTCCACATATATATATATTCCTCCCATTTTGCACATCTCTTGCTCCATTGTCTCTACGTCTTTCCTTTTACTTTATGGACCACATATATCCAGAATAGGTTCATCAATATTGGAGGATTACGAGTGGCCAAAAGACCCCATCAGACGAATGTTTTCCCTTTATGATTCTATCTGTGTATGTCTACATGTTCTTTCCCACGAGCGCGCCAATCAATCATTTCCTTTTTGTGGCAACAATTTCTCTCTCAATCACAATGTCATCCAGGAACCCCTTGATGATGCTACCAATTGCTTCAAACATTAAATTTCCCAGCAATTGGAATGATACTTGTACACAAAGCTGTCAATCACATGTACACCCCACTTTTCTTTTTAAAATTAAAACACACACACACACACACACACACACACACACACACACACACACACATATATATATATATATATATATATATATATATATATATATTTTTTTTTTTTTATATATATATAACTTTATTTTATTTTTATTTATTATTATTATTTTTTTTTGTGGAAATCTTCCCTTTATTCAATAAAAAATATGTACAAATGTGCGAGGAGGGAGATCCTTCTCCCTATTCCCTGCACACATCAGCTAATGTAAAGTAGCACAATCTGTCATCTTTGAGTGATATGCTAGATAGTCATCCTTCTCCCTATTCCCTGCTCATTAGTAATGTCAAGTCGCATTCAGTAATGCCATGATCGGTATTCTGTCCGTAGGGGGCATAACCATTATATCAAGCCACAATTGAGTTTTACAATATTGCCAAGAGAAAGTTGGAGTTGGCGTCTCCATTTTATTCCTAAACATCTTAAAGTTTCTTAACATCCAAATGTTACGGAGCATAATAAAAATACATCGTCTTTTAATCCAATCGGCCGCATTATTTGTGTAATCAAAAAGCATGAAGGTACATCCATATTTAGTGGGTTTTACGTTCCAAATGGGAAACAGAAAGAGAATGTTCCACCATCTTTGAATCTGTGGACACCAAAATTTATGCCGCATATTCTCAGAATATGAAGCACAATGTGGACATCTCAGGCCGTGAAGTCCATGCTTGGAAAATGACCAGTGAAAATTTTGCACATGAATATTTTCATTTTATAAGTGAGGGAGGAATCCCATATCGAGCTGTACCTTGAGTGCGACCAAGACTCTAGTTTTTTAAGACTCCATCTCTGATTACATTGACAAGCAATACTATCAGATCTAGGCAGTGTGCGGTAGTACATGTTTGACTTCCCAGTCCACCATCTAGTATGTTTTGCAAGCAACCAGTCCCGCCACGGATCAGTCGCATCAATTGAAAGAGGTATTTAATATTGCTACAACAAAGAGACTATTTGAAGCCATTTAGATCTCTATGCTGCCCCTACCGCATAAGTTCTCCGTACCACCGAGAAGGGCAAAATCTCCCATTTGGAGTTATAGCATTTTGCAATAGAATCAATCCCTTTATTATTAAAGTATCTTGCTGCAGCTCCTAGAGAGTAGGCAACAGGCGGATATGTTAAGAATGACCAATAAGGCGATACTCATACAAGAGAATTCCCAACATAGCATTGCCTTCCATTCCACTTCAAGGTAGAAAGCGTATTTTTGAATTGGAAGAGAAGAACATTGATCGTGTGCGAAGAAGTTCGAAGTGGAGCATGAGAAAAGAACTTATTCCATGCATCAAGTTTCCACACTCCCTTGAAGTTCACCTCCGCATTTTCTATAAATTTCCAAAAAATGGAAGTCCATAATGGTTTATGAGAGGAAGTGATGCGCATAATAAAGGCTGTTCTTCTAGCCATTAAGTGAAAATACAAATTCAGAAACCCTAGTCCATTTTTATCTCTGGGTTGGCATACATATTGCCATGACGAAAGAACCAATGCCCTACTATGCTTTTTGTTCCAGAGGAAATTCTTTAACATCCCATCAAAGATGTGCAACTGATTTTTCTTCCAATCCAGTAGCAGTAAGTAATACATAATATAAGATTGCATGAAAGTTTGTACAATCTTTATCCTGGCATGCAATGGCCATTGTGGGGCAATACATTTGTCCATCTTGCATTTAACTCTACACAAGACCCATGCAAGTTTATCTTTAATAGGTACATCAATTCCTAAGGGATATCCCAAATGTCTAAAGATAATACCTTTCTCAATTTTAGGACCTTCCCATTTAAGGGATTGGAATTGGCGCGCAGAGATATTAACAATCACAGATTTTTTTCATATTAATCTTCAACGCAAAAGTATCCAAAATGCATTCAATATTTTGATTGTCAGCTCTCGCAAAAATGAATGTGTCATTTGCAAAACCCACTGCAATTTGTTGAACCCCATAAAGTGAAATACCATGAATACATTGCAAACTCATCTTTGCTTCCAAGAGATAAAACATTGGCGAGGATGCCAATGCATAAAATAGTGAACTTAGAGGACAACCTTTACGCATAGAATGCTCAATGGGAAATGGCGGCGAGAGTCTCCCATTTATCTCCACTTGGGAGGCACTATCTTGAGCGAGAATGTAAATGAGCCTAGAGAATCTGACTCCAAAACCAAGTTTTTGAAGTACTATAGCAATGAAATCCCATCGAATTAGATCAAAAGCCTTTTCAAAATCGATTTGTATTCCAATCGCTTCCTTGCCTGACAGTGCTGTATGCTCCATCAACATTTGAGTGAGGAAGATGTTATCATAGATCGATCTTTGATGTATGAACCCAACCTGGGATGGATGCACCACCTTATGAATAATATATTTGAGCTTTAATGCAAATACTTTAGTAAACAATTTATAGATAATGCTCATCATTGTAATAGGTCTCCAATCCCCAATGTGTCTAGGTACATCCAATTTGGGAATAAGTTTAATCTTTCCTAACTTGAAAGTATAAGGCATCTTTTGATCTTTCCATATTTCATTATAAACATCAAGGACAAGATTTTTTTAGTAGAGGCCAAAAGCCATTACAAACTCTTTTGTGATACCATCCAAGCTTGGTGCTTTTCCATTTTTAAGAGATTTAAGAGCCATGTAAACCTCTTCCTCAGAGATACTTCTCTCACATGCATTTGCCATATGAGAATCAAGGGGCTTGGGGGTGTATTGTAAAGATTCATGAAGAGCTTGAAACCATGCATCATCAGATTTATAAGAAGCTGCAAACAATTTCCGAAAGTGCTATGAGTAAATTGCAACAATGGAACTTCCATCTTTAATGATAGTACCATCAACTTCAAGATAAGATATCGCATCTTTAAGCAGCTTAACTCGAAGAAAATAAAAAAAGCATTTAGAGTTTGCATGTAAATCATTCACTTTTGTGCATCTAGCTCTGACTTTGGAAGATTGGATGGCCTGATTTTCAATCACCTCCAAAACAACTATGTGCCTTAAAGAGATGAGCGTATTCCCCTTCAAATAATAACTGCCCAGAATCTATCTTTTCGGACAAGAGGGAAATAAGTTGTTGAGCTTCATACTTAGCAGAATTGAGAATTTTAGCGAAAACTTTACCACAATCTCTAATCAAGTCTTGCAATTTTACCACTAAGAACTCCCATTTCATACAAGCAGAAACCTTCAGTGAGAGCACATATTGGATTAGAGATTGTACCTTGATCTTGAACAACAAAGTTTGCATCCAAGAATGATTTACTCTCAACGGGATTCTTGGCAAGCTAGATGGGACACATAAATTCCAATCAACTTCTTTAAGGGATACTAGCAAAGGGTTATGATCCGAGAGAAGCACCATAGCATCTATCCACATTTTGGATTCTGCACTCAGAGCAGACACATGCGAATAATAACATCTATCTAATCTGCTCATCGCTTTCTTATGTGATCTGGAATGATAAGTATAACGGAGCGTATACCCACCAAACCATAAATTTGGCTCCATATCATATTTTCTTGCGAGGAAATCACCGATGAGGTAGTTGTACAATCCATTTCAAAATCCACCATATTGAAATCTCCACATAACAAAATGCGAGCATCCCCCCAAATTTGAAGGCGCATGCAATGCTGAATAGCCAATGTGAGATCTTTCCAAGTCCTGACTCTATGAGTAGGAGAGTTTGGAGCATAAACATTAATGCAAATATAAGACATACCCTGTAGCATACAATGCAATATAATAAACCTACCCCGAGGATCATCAAAGAAGACCGCAAAATTCACACTGTTTCTAACAATATATAAGCATCCAAAATATTTATTTTTTAAGCCATTGTAACGGAGCTGAAAATCTTTTGTATGTAAAAGCATTCCCGCATGATCATGTTTCTTATGTTCCTGTATCGCTACCAAGTCAAGCTGGTTTTTAACAATCCATCTCCATAATCTAATCCACTTTCCGTGTTGATCCAAACCTTGAATATTCCATGTAGTTAATTTCATGATATCAACGGTGTATTAATAGAAGAGTCCATATGAGCCAATGAAGGTCCCAAGTCCTTCAACATCCATGTTGTCATAAAACTCTATTAGATAGCCATCGGCGTGAGGTGCAAAATTAGCTTCATCCATATGGAATGTCGAGTATCCAGATTGAAATTTACCCCTCTTACCCCGAAGTAATGCCTTCTTATAGCTAACAGGAGTGAAGCCATCATTATCAACAGTTCTTTTGGTGGACTCACCCTCTTTTCTGTTTACAATGTCTTTACTCGTTCCTTCACCCGCCCTTCTCCTATATACATTCAATTTCATTGGCGTAACTGGAGCAACAGGATGAATTTGCATCTCCGCCTCTACCTCCTTACCCTTGTGGTTAAACTCTTGCTGACATGGAGGTCTAGAGTCTGGCTTGAATTAAGGAGGCATTGCAGCCTGATGCATAACTTTTTGTTTTCCAAATATTTGCTCCTTTGGAACCAAAATTTTGCTCCCCGGATAAGTGGGAATTAGTTTAACCCCGTCATATTTTAGAGAAGGACAATTTTTGGAGTAATGACCTAAATTGCCGCAATGAAAGCAAGATCCATCCATATTGCCCCATTTCAAGTATATGATAATGGCAAATGCTTCCTACATTAGGCACATTTATGCCAAGTGTTTTGGGAAAGGGCCTCGACGTATTCCATAATACACACTCTATTTTTATTAGGAGTAGAAATAGACGGCGTATATAGCACCTTTTCTAATGCTTCAACCACGTGCCTAATGCGGGCCCATAAAAAGGACGGTAGATCCACAAGCTCCATCCAGATAGGACATTTATACAACAACCCTTCCTTCATTGCCTTAACTGGTTTCCAAGGAAAGACATGAGCTACTAATCCACATAGAAACATAGTCTCTTGCTCCAGGAACTATACCTTAACACTATTGTCATCGAATATGACCTGAAACAAACCATGTCCAGAGTAAAATACTTTACCAACCACATCCTTTCCAACATTTGTGTTAATTACACATGCCACATCCACTCCTAAAGATACACGACCAGTAAAAAAACAACAGCAACCCTCTTTCATGAAACATAAGGGTCGACTCCCAGATCAAAGCGGGATCAATATCCACCTTTAAATCTCCCTTCACATTCACATCATGAGTGAGAGCATCCTCCACTATACATTTTAATTTATCAATGTCCAATTGCTTCTATACAGGTGTTTGAGGAATAACCACCTCATCCTCAGTACCTACCTTTCTGCAATGAAGCATCAGATACTGGCAGAGTAGCTTGCATTTCCACAGGAGAAGCCATACTTTATCTCAGAAACCAGTCACTTCCCAATAGCACTTACTGCACTTTACCACGTTATGCCCACAGTCTACAGAGGATCTCTCTGTCACACTGCTGAAAGGAGTTTCAATAACAAAAATAGTCTCTGCACTGAGGAAATCCGTGTCGAACAAAAACTCTCCC
>CM035436.1:43611570-43654070 GCA_020310875.1 Ceratopteris richardii | reverse complement strand
CTCAAACATTAGGCTGTACGAAAACAGGAAGGTTCTCAAGATGACATAGCCCAGGAAAGTTGAAGTTTTACTGTCCTCCAGGCTCCATGTCATAACTCTAATGAGACTATGCAGCAGAGGCTTTGGAATTGTAGTTATGTAAACAGATGTTGAATAAAGAGTTTTCTGCCAATAAGCGTGTGGATATCAAGAGTTACCAGATACAAACTTAATTTTGGACTTTATATTCATAATGGGGGCGGAGGCAGCTACTCAAATCACGTATCAGATTTATAGATGGCTACTCCTACACATTTGGCAATCTAGTATTCCTGTCCTAGTTGAAAATGGAGTTCTTTTCGAGAAGCTCTTCCCAAAAAATGCTTCTGAGAGTATCAGTCTTAGAGGCTTTACCACCTTGAGACTAATTACAATGATCATATTCAACAACTAACAGCAATTAGGCTTTTGATATAAAACCCTATTTTGTCTCTTGGGATTCATGTTCTTAATATAGTTGGAAAAGACAAATAAAGATGAAAACCAACAAATCATAATTTTCCACATTTAATAGAAGAATTTCTTATACACAAATGAATAAAAAAAAAACTTTCAGTTATTTACATTGTTTTTCTTTGAGATCTTTGCAATGATATGACTTTAGTGGTCTTAGGTTGCCATTAAATGTCCTCTGTTTTATGTTCGGATGCTTTTTCATGACTTCAGGCTCTTTGAATTGAATGTTTTCTTTTGTGCTGGTGCAGCTCGACTTGCAGGATAACTCTCAGCAAGCAGTCTGGCAGGATATTGAGTTTACTTTTGGTAGATTTCCTTCCTTTGATGTACATAGATTCGTTGTAAGTTGTATGCATTTTATGTAGTAAAGCAGAATTAGGTATTGCTACTCTGTTTAGTTTATACAAGCTAGATTAGCTTGAAATGTGATAAGTTAAGAGATTTCAGGTCACTTAAAATAGCAAAGGTCACAGGATATGGACACAATGTTTGTTGCTGAAGACAAGATAAAGAACTTTTCACCATCCTCTTATTGAGAGTTACAGAGAAATTACATCATCAAGTTAACCTAAGGTGCTTGATATAATTACTTTGTCTCAACTGCACCAGGGTAACTTTTTACTTGAGTGTGAAATCATGGAATCACATTGTCTCCTGCTATGTGCAGAAGTATCGAAGTTGAGAACCTTGGTTTTTCCAAGGTTTACCACAATGCATTTCTGAGCACAGAACTCATCCATTCATGAGGGTGAGACTATGACCCATGCCGAGTCTCAAACAGCAAAACAATGCCAACTGCATAAAGCACAATATCAACGCAGGCACCAGAAAGCTCAATATCAACTCTTGCATTTGGGAGAATTTCATAGCCAAAAACCTTCATTTTTCACGATAAAGTTGTTGTTTCTGGAAGATTACTTCAGCCCACTGCAAAGCTGAGGCAAAATTTGATATTTTGGAGAGTTTCTCTTAGAGAACCTTTTTTATTGTGCTTCTTTTATTCCCAAAAGTCATTTTCAGCACTGGCACAGTTGGATTTTCATTTACAGGTTATTTGTTGCACAGATTTGCTCTCATTTCAAGTGGGAGCTTATGTATTAAGTTTATGGAAAAGCATATTCCCTGGAATTTCAATTATAGTAAGTCTTTTGGCACTATTTTGAGCAAATTTCAGGTCCTTTTGGTCCTACAAATTAAGGCTTTTGCTGAAAATAGCCCTATGAGCTTTCTACTTGTGATATATATGCTTGATATGGTAAAACAACAAGGAATTGTTGCGTTTTTGGTTGAAATTAATTTCTGAAATTTTGAGAAAAATTTCAAAGAAAGATTAGTTGCTTCAGTGTCTAACAGCCCCAACTTGAACTTTAATAGTTTGAGGGGTTCTATTCTCAACGAAGAGTTTAGAAGGAAAGCAAGTGGAGAGGGAGATGGTTCAGCAAATATGGCTAGAGGTAGAATAGAGAAGAAAGATGGGAATGCAAAAGAAATGGAAGAAAAAGCAAAGGCAAAGGTGATGTGACTTGTTACCAATGTGGTAGTAAAGGTCACAAGAAGCCAGATTGTAGATATTTCAAAGCAGAGTTAGAAAAAGAAGAAGAACAAAGGTGACAGAAAGCAGAAGGACACTAAGAATGAGGCACAATATAACTCCAAGGACAAAGGAAAGGAGAAGGTCAATGTGGCTTGAAGCTTCTAGTATAGTTATTGAGGAGTTCTCTGATATAGAGGACATTCTTATGTGCTACTATATCAGTTGATGTGAACGACGCAGTTTGATAGACTTGGATTGTGGATTCAGGAGCATTGTTTCATGTGACTCCTATCAAGAAGTGTTTTGTTAGTTTTCATGCAGGAAATCATGGCCATGTTTACCTTGGGAACAATATGCATGTTCCATTGAAGGTATTGGCAGTGTACACTTGTCTTTGGCTCATGCCAATGAACTGATTTTTCATAATGTGCGTTCTTTACCAAGTATAAAAAAAAGAGCTTATTATGGGTTGGGTAGTGGATATGCATGGATATAGCACTGTCTTCAAAGAAGTTGACATGTATTTGGATATCTAAATCTTGTTAAGTGCATCTGTAATAATGTTTTTAAGATCCTTCCAGTAGAATAAGATTACTTCTTCAGAAAGGCCATCCATACCAGGTACCTTATTATTTCCATAGCTTTGGAGAGCAATCAATGATTCTGTATCATCAAAAGTGTTTTCTAAATGATGTAAAGGCACTGTTGAAGGGTGAAAAAACGACGAGAAAATCAATAGCCTGATAATGTTCCAGTGAGTGAGGGTTGCTTCCATTGAAAATATTTTGAAAGTAGTCAAAGCAATGTTGCAACAAAGCATGCGTATCTGAAATCCAAGAATTATCTGAAGAACATGAAAAAGATCGTTCCTTCAGTGAGAGACATGGACCAACTGTGAGTAGACGATCCCAGATCTCCTTTGTATAAACAGAATCGGTCTCTGGTGTAAATGTGTAACGGGTATGTGACCTGCCTACTGATGTCTGGGCTGTACTGTACTAAAAAGAGACTGATAGTGTCAAAAGAGCATGATCCACTGCTACACCCACTGGTCTAGCTCCCACTGTGAAATCCTGAATGCAAGGGATGAAACTCCGCTGTGTCATGATATAGTCCACTGTACTTGCTCCATGCCTATGTGGAAAGCAAGTGAAACCAGCTTTCCCAGGAAATCGGTGTAGGCCATTAAGTATGGCTAACCCATGCGTAGTCGTCATCTCAATGAGATATCTCCCATACTCTGTCTGCTCTCTATCATGTGAGCATCTGTCGAGCCCCAACTCACCCACATCCATCTCTCTAAGCATCTCATCTGAAGTGTCATAGAAGACTGTCTGTGACTTGCCCGTTCGGGCATTGAAGTCCCCTAGGAGAATGATATCACCATCCCTAGAGAACTCCCAAATATCATCATCTAGAAGAGAGAAAGGTGATTGCCCACTGGGTGAAGCATATACAGACGTACTGGGAGGGAAGTAACATATGGCAATGTATAAAAATCGCCCTGTGTCAGCTCTCAGCCTCGAGCATCCTCATCTCTCTGTACGATATGTAGTAGTGGCTGCAACTCCTCTCTGAATAGCACTGCTACTCCTCCTGACCCTCTAGTCCCATGTCCCGATCTCGCGTTTAGCCTGTGGGCTGTCTCCCATCTATATCCCATCACATGCGGCATCAACTGTCCAGGGGCCTGGTGGGTCTCTGAGAAGAAAACAATGTCTCTATCTCTGAAACTGTCTTCAAATGCACCAATGTCCAACCTCATAGATCCATTACAGTTCCAAGTAGCCATCTTCAATGTGGTCCCATAGGTCTCGCACCGTCATGTAGTGCGTCGCTCGAGAATCACCACCCGACCATCTTTGTAGAAGGCTAGCTTTCCCTTCTCTCGTGCCGCTCTAATCTCTGGCATTACCTCTCTCATATGCGCAAGCTGTGAGAGAGTGAGGTCATCGCCAAGGAAAACACCTGTCTTCTTGAGAATTGGTCTCTTCCTCAAGAATTCCTTCTTCACTTCCAATGAAGGAAAGCGCAATATAAGAGCTCTCTCCTTTGAAGATTCTCCAAGGCCCTCGCTTTTCTTGCCTACTCTCCATGCCTTTGTATGCAAAGGCTTCTCCATCCCCATCATGGATGTGAGAGTTTCGACCTCCTTTTCCACATCATTTATGTCCTTGAGGCCGGTTAGAGAGAGAGAGAGAGAGAGAGAGAGAGAGAGAGAGAGAGAGAGAGAGAGAGAGAGAGAGAGAGAGAGAGAGAGAGAGAGAGAGAGAGAGAGAGAGAGAGAGAGAGAGAGAGAGAGAGAGAGAGAGAGAGAGAGAGAGAGAGAGATGTGACAAGCTATCGTGTGGAGCCCTTTTTGGCTCTGTTTTAACCTGGTTTCTCTACCTGAAAGGAAGCACCTGGGTGGTTCAGGTTGCAAATGTGTCTGTTGAATAGCAGAGAATCTGCATTTGGGAATAGTTCTATCTCTTATGATATCATGTTTTTCTTTTTGAGATCTGGAACTAGCATTTGACTGAAGAATTTTTGACATCACTCTCAACATTTTTCTACAGGTTGGATTTATGTGGTCGAAATGCTTCTGAAAATCTATGCCTACGGGTTCTTTAACTATTGGAGGGAAGGCTTGAATAAATTCGACTTCTGCATAACCATTATAATAGGTATTTATTGATCTGCCTTTTAAAGTTATGGGTATGCATGCTTCTAATTTGAGTTACAATCTGCACTATTCTTGTTTCTGTTGATTCATTCACCCTCAAACTAGCAGTTTGGAAATATTATCAATAGGTTCCAACAAAGCTCTTGAAATACACCTTTGTTGCAGAAGTAGAAGTACTAACTTCAAGAACATAGTGTTATTGTAAGATTGTTTTATTTTATCTGAAGATGAAACACTGTATTCCCACTAGCATGAACACTTGTATTTGCAAGAGCTGGTGCTTGTATTGAAGTACCTAGAATCCTGGCTAGTTATATTGGATTCGATTTATTTTGGTTGTTTGTCAATTGATTTAAAAAGAAAACTGACACCTAATGAAGGCATAAGTTCACACCTATGTGCTCCATGTGAAATGACTGGGAGGCTGGAGCCTTGATTTTTGAAAAATACATTATCTGGAATTGGGGAAATTGACCATTAGGGGCTGGTTGATAGTTTCAAGGAAGGCTTCCAATTTAATTTTCATTCAGCCTATATTATTTTACCCAGAAGGCATTCTTCGATTAGTTGTAAGATATTCCCTTAGAGCGAGATGCATAATTCACTATGGGCTGAGCACAAAGGCTTTCAAGGAACTTACGAAAAGATAAAAGAAAGATATTCATGGCTCAGAATGTATGTAGATGTCTAGAATTATGTGGCCACGTGTAAGACTTGCAAAGTGTTCTCAAATGTAAACCAGACAGCTGACTTGCATCCGACATATCCTTTGAATATCCAGTATAAATGGATTGTTGATTTGATCACAAGGCCTTTAGATATACAATAGATGCGATATATTATACTCGCAAGAGAAGCTTCATACACGCTGCATAAAGACTGTGCTTCCAATGAGGGGAACATTCTCCGTGGTTTTATGTGGCTTAGTTAAAAGTTTCTTCTGATTTATTCATTTTTACAGGCACAAAGAGAGGGAAATGAATTGATGTATTAATGTGTTGCAAAGGCCAAAGTGACCTTTGAGATCAAACAACTTCATGGTGAGTCTAAGATGGTATCAATGTAATTCCAAAAAGAAGAGAACAGAATGATAGCACTGTTAGGTGAAGGGGCCAAGGAGGTACACATATTTTCTGGCCAAAAGATATACAGAGGTCAGAGCAAGAAAAAGGAGAAAGGACGGAGGAGGAGAGGAGGAAGGGGGTTGGGGTCTACAGAATAGCAGGAAAGTAGAGGTGGAGGAGGAAGATTAAGAAGAGGAGGAAGAATAATCTACATTACACATATTACAGTTCATATTGATTATTTTTGATTCTGTGACAAGTTCTGAACTATAGTGGGTAAATAATACACCATGACTCACGATTCATCGATGATTTGGAGTTTTGATGGAAAATGAGCTATCATTCAACATTTGTACATTGATGATTGCGCTGTTGTGTGTACATTCTAGACAATGTCGAAGAAATATAGGAGTTTGTTGACAAGATCAATGCTTTATCCAGTGGCCACTGCATAGTTGCATATTTTGTGCCCATTCTTGAAACTTGAACCTTTACCATTGTGTCTTCTTTACATAGTCTATGAAGAACCAATGAATAATGAGGTTTGCCACTTATGTACTATGTGAGGTATATCACTATGCAATGTATTGTGTGTAACCAGCATTGGGCAATTCATCTATAATTAGTTCCCCCTTCCCCCTTTCCCCCACCCTGGTTTCCTTTTGCTGTACCTTAACCAGTCATGGTATTCCAGCAGACTCCTTTGCAGACATCCATCTGCAATAAACTGTCCAATTCCAGTTTAGAACAAACATGGGTAAGAGCAATACATTGCAAAGAGCAAGACTAATGTGACACTGGCAACGATAATTCAGATGCATCGAGGATCGGAAAATGTGGAATTCTAGTGTATGCTTGTCAGGCTTAGCTTTCCAAAGGCTTTCAATCTGTCGATTTTGTCATCATATAAGAACAATCCATGAGATGGATCTGTATTCATTTAACCTACCCTGATCACAATATCGTCAGTTATAACTTGGAGAAGGTAGTCTAGATTCTAGATGACCATCTTGGGGACAACTTTGATCAGCTCTATCCATGTCTGCATATTGTGCAGCTGAATGAAGTCGTGATGGACAAATCTATTAATCTCTCTTCGTGTGAGTTTGAGAGGATGACTGTAAAGACTATTGCAAGCAAGGCCTCTATTGTAGAAGTGTTATCCGCAAACCATGCTGTGTCTGCCCATACCAAGAGGCATCTCCTCATCAAGATTTATCCCTTATGAAGTTATCTTTGGTCGTTTCTTTAAAATATCCAATTTCATACCTAAAAGCTGATGTGTTATGCAGCTACCATTTCGTATGTTTAATCTTTTTGCATTGATGCATTTGCATATACCATTGTGCTTTACCTCTGATTGACGCATAGACTCCAGCTTTTTCTTTTCTTAATATTGTTAAATGTATAAGGAATTACTTCATAGAACCATCATGTTTTGAGTGTTAGTATCTTCATATTGTATGCAGTGGTTGGAGAGACATTAACATTTGCACTTCCGAACACTGCATCGATAATATCTAATGAAGAATGGTAATCAACTGCTTGATCTGTCTTTAGAAGGCAACAGGCACAACCATGTGATCTGTAAAGTTCTGAAATTAAGAAACAGGAAAATAATGTTCTAGACATGACTTCCGAATTTGTGATGGCAGGATTCGCTACCTACTTATAGCGAGGCTTCTCCGACTCATACGTCTCCTTATGCATATTCAACGGTACAGAGTAATCATCAGCACTTTCCTTAAACTGATCCCTTGGCTGACCCCTTATCTAGGGATGATCTTCTGCTTGATGTGTATCTATTGCTCACTTGGGGTACAGGTATGTGGGTTGGATTGAGAGTAGTGTAGTTGACAGTGCATGTAAGGTCTTTTGATTGATCATTATCATCACGATTATTCAATATTCTATTTCAGTGTCCCCTGATTATCATTTTTAATATTGTCAGCTTTTTGGTGGGTTGGTCAGTAATTACAATGAGACATTTGAGACAACTGGACTTTATGAAAATGAGTATCCTGAAATTAGTTTAGAAGAAAAGTCACCGTTCTTCTTGGCTACGTTATTGCTTTTTCTTTAAGCTCTGTTGTTGGAATTTGATGACCTTAACTCTTGAAAGCTATTCTGTTCATAATTTTAATGATTTTGCCTCTGGGATGGTGACCCTTTTCAACTTGCTGGTGATGGGGAGCTGGCAAGTGTGGCTTGAGGTATTTATGTTCACTTTTTATCAAAGTTTTATTTTTATTCGTTTATTTATTTTTTCCATAATTATTATCTATATCTGGATGTTCGACCTTGATGTTTATCGTAGATCCTGGAAAATTGTTCTTTCAATGTATGTACAGCTTGTGATTCAACTGCTCATATGCATGGAAATATTTTTCCTTTGTGAAGGAAATGTGCTAAGCATTCAAAAAACAATACTATCTGACTTTTCTGTATTACTCGGTAGATTTATCCATATTATTGATAGCGTTTCCTTTTTCCTGGCCCCATTTTTCTTGGATGAGGGGGAAATGCTTTATGACATTCAGCATGAATTTCATTGTTGAATTCTGGAGGTTCTCTTCTTAAGACTCTTTTCTAAGACATGCATCATTTCAACACTTGCTATTTTTAGTTTCACGTCATCAAATTACTCATGGCTAAGACCGTGATGCCATGCAGAGCTATGTTACACTTACAGGAACCTGGTGGACATCAGTCTTCTTCCTAAGTTTCTATTTGCTGGCCATCTTGTACCTTCTTAACTTGGTACAATGTTTAACGATTCTAATTTTCTCTTAAGTGATTGCAACTGGAATTCTGATTAATGAAGGAGTCCATGGCAGGTAATTGCATTTGTATTAGAGGCATTTTTTGTAGAGATGGAACTCAGCACAGTACCAATTGATATTCGTAAAGCTGAAGCCACAGAGGTATTTTCTGTTCTAATTATGGAGCATTCCATTTGTTCATGTAGTGGGTGTGGTAGAACTTGAGATGCATGAGTCATTGATTCCCTTTTATTCTTCTAACTCCATTGCAGTAGCAATTTCTGTTTTTAAATTTTTTGATTGCTGCTTCTTGGAGACAGTTATGTCATTTGTGGTGAACTTACGTTTTCTGCAGTTGGGAACGCAAAAAGACTTAATCGAGAAAGCACAACAGTAATCTTCTCTTCTCTCTCTCTCTCTCTCTCTCTCTCTCTCTCTCAATTTCCACATGCCCTTGCCCCTACCTCATTTAACTCCCCCAAATCTCTCTCTCTCTCTCTCTCTCTCTCTCTCTCTCTCTCTCTCTCCCTCTCTCTCTCTCTCTCTCTCTCTCTCTCTCTCTCTCTCTTTCCCCCTCTCTCTCTCTCTCTCTCTCTCTCTCTCTTTCCCCCTCTCTCTCTCTCTCTCAATTTCCACATGCCCTTGCCCTTACCTCATTTGACTTCCCCAAATCTCTCTCTCTCTCTCTCCCCCCCCCCCCAAACAAAAAAAAAAACAACACACACACACACACACACACACACACACACACACACACACACACACACGAAAAAGAATGAAAGATTTTTTGACATCTATGTGAGGCTGAAGTTCACTTATGAGACAAATCAAGTATATATGTGTGTATGCCTTCCATCTATTAGTAGAGACACACAGAACAAATGAATTAAAATAAAGATATAGACAGGTACAAAATCTGGTGGCTGTTGTGTTCCAGGCAGGGAGACAAAGCTTAAAAGACTATGGATATATGCAGGCGTGTATGCTTGCGTGACACAATCACGTGTATGCATCAAGCTGGCTACCTCCATCCTGTGCTCATAGGGGGACATGAATTGTTGTACACGGAAGGATCAGGAACATCAGCTGCTTACTTCAGCTGATAGGCTTAGCATTTTCAACTAGAGGAATGATGTGTTCTCCCAAATGTGCAGCTATCCCTTCTTGGTCCTGACTCCTCATAAGTCAATGCAAAGACGTTTTTAAATTTTTGCATAAATGTAATAACCTCTGTTAGTAGAATAGGAGCCAAGATGCAATGAGAACCGGTTGAGGCTTTTCTTCCGTTCCCAAATTAACCTGCTTCACAAGTTTGAAGACAAAATAGATTGTGTGGATTTATGGGAGAAAATATCACCTGGAGAACATGGAGATTCATCTAGGACTACATTGATTTTCTTCTCCTGAACCCACTCACTTGGAAACTCATCATTTGTTGCAAGCTCCTCGTTGGGCCCTTTTGATTGTTCATTTTCGGATGTTGACATCTCATCTTTATCTTGAGGTTCCTCCTGGTTATACTTGCACACTTTATCCTTTCCCCTTCTATAGTCAAGAATTGGTTCCCCAAGACCCGTAGTTTCTACAATCTCTTCTTCACTTCCAGTAACCTTAATTCCATAGCAAGGAAAGGATTTTACTATTTCTATCCATTGCAGCAGGTCTTATCATCTTCTACGTCTAATTCTTTTTCCTTACGGATGGAAAAGGAATGTGTGCTACCTTTTTGCTGCTCCTCATCCTTGTTGTCTAGGTGTAGGTATTGTCTCAAGTTTCCAGAAGTGTTGACCGGCAAGGTGTCGTTGCTCCAATCATGAACTGATGATGATGCCTCAGACAAGGTCTCCCAATCAGGAGTGGATAGCCTCCATCTATGCGTGGAACATCAACCACAACAAAGCTTAAGAAAAATTGGATCTTCTAGATAAGTACACGTTCTTGCTCTGCTGTTCCCAATGGCTGGACTCTAGTTTGACCTTCAAGAGTTATAGTGAAAGAAGCCTTGTCGTTTCTAAACCCAAAGAAAACATAGTATAATGAGGCATTAAATTAATGCGGGATCCTCCATTGATAATTACTCCTGTAAAAGTCTTGCCTAGAATTGTCAATGTGACTGTGGAACTTCTAGAGTTAGTAGTCTGTGTTTTACATGTCATGATCATATTTGTCCGCACAAGCCCTCCACTAATTGTGATCTCAGGGGGTGGGCCGTGGAGGACAAAACGTCTCTATTACACCTAGGACATCACTTTTAAATTTTTCATCCATCTTGAGGAGGTCATATAAAGATTCGTGTTTGTAAGTGTTCCTTAGAAGACTCTCTGTGCCCATGATAGTGGAATCAGTGTCTAGTCCTTTTGATGACTCTTATAGATCCCTTAATGTGTCTTTGTAGGCTTTATCCACCTCTTCCCCTCCTCCAAAAAATGCGCTCGGTCTCCTCTTGGGAATTGGTCTTGGATTTGTTTTGATCTTGTAACTTTTTCCGAGTACTTGTGCGGACACCGACATCTGTCTCCACTGTGTGGACTTCCTGTAGTGATACCACATTAGCTTGAAGAGATTCTGATATACAACTAGTTAAATGGTGTGGGTTTAGTAGTATGGTTCCTCTCTCTTCCATCTGTAGAGCACATATTGAGAGAGGATATTTTTGGCATTTGGTTTTCTCTTTGCTTGAACACTCGTAATTGAGAAATTGGACCATCAGGCTGCACTTTTTGAGCCGAAATTGGTCTTTGTTTTGGGGTTTGTCCAATTCTTGAAATCGGTCCAATGCTTGAAACTTGTTTGAGTCCTGAAATTGGTTTAATTTCTTGGATTGGTCGGATTCCAGAATTGGGCTTAACTCTTGGAATTGGCCTATCTACAAGATTAAGATTACCTGGAGCATCCATGTTCAGCAGGTCTCCCCATTTTGGAATATCTTCGCCTCTTACTGATATTATGTTTACTTGGTAGGAGGAATTTCTTGGCTGCTGCCCACATAGTCCTCCTTGGCTAGTACTTGGCGGCAATTTTGGACATTCCTTCGAGTAGTGATTAGTAGCATTTGGGAAGAGCTCGCATGGAGGTGATCCTTTTGAGAGAGGACATCTTCTCTCGAAATGCCCGTATTCCCCACGTCTATAACAAATGATGGGCTTCTTTTTATTAATGGGTTTCCTCTTATTATTGTTAAACCGAGGAGTTGTATACATAGCCTCTTGTTGATGCGCTTGGATATTGTGGTTGAATTGTGCTCCAGGGATCTGAATCCAGTTGGTTTGAATTCCCTTAAGAAAATAACAATCTCGTGCTTCCTGAACAGTTTTTCCACGGAACTTGCATGTGATCTTCTCTAGACGGTCCTGATTATTGTGATTTGGTTTAATACAAATTGTACACCATATGAAAGCCTTTACCTCTTTTTGAGCTTTCAACTCCTCTACCTCTTGTTGAAGATCTGCAATACTATCTTCTCTCGAATTCTTCTCCTCCTGGAGCATCTTTTGTAGCTTGAGAGTCTCCTATTCTCTCCGCAAGCTCGCCACAAAATCCGAGGGAGAATCTTCTTGACATGCATTCTTCGCTTCAAAATGTTGCCGTGCTTCCTCAATCCTTGCAAGTAGCTCCTTCGAAGTCTTGCATGGGTGCATTCACTCTCAATACTTCTCTCAGTTTTTGTTGAGAGGATTTTGGGAGAGCTTTTTCCAGTCACTTCTTAACTAAGGAATCTCTAGGTCGAGCAGTGAGTTGTTACTAAAGACTTTACTCTAGTCATTAGTTCAAGAAATGATTCTCCTTGCTGAAGTCTAAGATTTTCTAAGTTATCCAAGGTTCGTTTTGTGGAATTATGTAGCTTGAAGGTATTGGTGAAAGTTGTCCAAAAGGCCTCTCATGTTGTGAAATGTCCGTCCATGTACTAACTAAACTACCGATCAGCGATGTTCTCCATGGTAGCAAGAAAGAGAGCAAGAAAGCCATCTTATCGATCTTGGAGCCTCCGGCTCTTGCACAGGGATAAGAACCTTCGCATATGGTCGTCGGGGTCCTCATGGGAAGCTCCTTTGAATGTTGGGAACTTTATGTTAATTCTTGATAAAAGAGCCGATAAATCGTTAGCCATCCTCCTCCTTCTCTTGCTATGAGCAATTATTTTTTCAGTTGACGAAGATAAAGATGAGGACCTTATGGGAAGTAGTAGAGGGTTGGGAGGTATGCGAGGGGGTGTGTAGTGAACAGTCAGTATGTGGTAGCTTTTTATGGGTGTTTTGACAGGTCTCGGAGATCCCCCTTTATGAGATCGGGTATGAGTCATAGACTATATCTTCTCTCTATGAATTCATAGAGAGGATGAGAATTTGGACTAAAAAGGTTTGACTAAAAATTGGGACTAAAATTAGATTAGACTAAAATTGGAAGACGAAAAAGTAGGATGAAAAACTTGAAGTAAAAAATTGGGCTAAATTTAGTGACCGGACCAAAAAAGTTGGACGAAAAAAGCTTGGATTGGTCCTAGGACGAAAAAGTTGGACGAAGAAAAAATTGGTGGTAGAGCAAAGTTTGACGAAAAAAACTTGGATTGGTCCTAGGGTGAAAAAGTTGGACGAAAAAAACTTGGATTGGTCCTAGGGTGAAAAAGTTGGACGAAAAAAATGAAATTGATTGGGCAAAAGAGCTGGGGACGAAAAAAATTACGTGATACTTAGGTGGAATCAAACCAATCAAACGTGAAGGAAGAACTTTAATGAGAAGAAAAAGAGGGTCAACGAGACAATTGAAAGGAAGGGTTCGATCGAGCGTGCCAAATTGAGCATCTGTAGAGGAAATTCTTGTTCTCCTAGTGATCGAGGTGGGCTCTTTTACTCAGTGCAATATGCACTATGTATTCTTTGCACAAAACAACAAGGTGCACTAACATGAGACAAGAATTGTCAAAATCAGAGGCACTGAAGCGTTAATGTATTCATATCAAGCACGAAAAAGGTACAATATATCTGTACAAGTACACAACAATGAATAATGAAAGAAGAGCAATGGTACTAAGGGCAGCTCCCGATGCAAAATTGCAGCCGCCAATGCACTCCAATGCATTGTTGAAGCCCACAAGCTGAGCACAAGCCTTAGGCTGAAGCATGCATGTCCTTTGGACTCACTTCGCTTGTCCACCCTCTATGACAAGACCACATACTCTAGTCGAAACCTTGGGTCTTGAGTTGTTGACACAGTTAGGATATGCCGAGAGGAGGTGGAGGACGAGGAGCACTACACATGTAGATGTCAGATCTATCTTTTGGAGTTAGACTGAGAATAGTCTAGCTTACCCAAAAATCTTGTAGGACTCTAAATTTAGGTTATACATTTGAGCTGATATATAACTTGTTCCCTAAAATATATAAACCCGAATTCATCTCTGTAGGTATGTTTGACAAATGGTTTTCTTTTCGCAAAGTAATTTCTTAAAGATTTTGGTACGAATACTAGTCTGTGGAACTACTATGATTAATAGGCTCATCAGCGAATCAATTTAGGAAGATGTACATAGACTTTGGATTCCTAATTTTATTAAATATTATTTTACACGAAGGTATCCCATGTTATTTAAGAATTTTACATGGTGTTTGAGAAGACGAATTCACTCATGGATTGCATTCCTATCTCTTTGGGGCCTTTGTATATTATGTGGACGCTCTCAAACCACTTGTTGAATGTTGCTTTCCAATCAATAGAGAACTTTTGAGCTCTACATGGATGCGGATATGGAAATATGTGTTCCAAACATGCATTGGAAAGCCCTGGAAGTGTACAAACAATAATAAGTTAAATTTCTCAATTTGGGTATGTATAGAGTGAGATATACTCCAAAGAGTGTAGTAGATGCTCTCAAATACCCTTTTGTAGAGAGAAAATGGAAGCAAAATGGTTCTTGAAAGAGAAATAAGCCCCCAGAGATAGGAGGTAAGAAAAATTAAGAAAAAATGGCATGTGCGCTCTCTGTTTATCCCAAATATGTTAGAAAGTCCAAGTTTTTTAGAGAATAAGAGCGAAATTGAGATCACCTACAACTCAAAAGCTTCAACAGAAGTTATGGTGCTCCCTTTAGGTGCCACAACATGTGAGCACATGGACTAAGGTCCTAAATTCTTGCTAGGCTCCGGTGAGATCAGATGATGCTTTTGTGGGCGTCGTTGCACGTGTGGCCTCCTTGGGAGGACTCTGAAGCTACTTTGACGGGGTGTTCAACCATCCTTTTGCTCCTTCACAACCCAACGAGCTTTGCTCAACGTCTCCCTAAAGCATGAAGACAAAGATAAGCTAAAGCGATGTTGCATGAAGAATTCTTCAAGAATCACTTGCCAAGTCTTCTTAAAGGAAAATAAAAGGATGGTTTGTACCTCTCACCTTTCATCCATTTATCCTCTTGTTCCCAAATAGAGTCTCTACAACTTTCTAGTGTGACATGGGGCCATCATGATTTTGCCCATTGTTGGTTTTGGATCCACCAAGATTGAGTTCATCGCTCACCATTAACGAGATTAACTGATCATAATCACACATATTTATCTCTTACATACATTGTGGTAGTAAAAGACTTCCATTATCCATCCCCTTTAAGCCCATTTAAGGTATGGACAATTAGATCACATTTGTCGATGGTGCAATCAATGGAGCCTAAAGAATCATGAATCTTTTTCACTTTGAGAATGTATTCATTAATGGATTAAGGTTGTTGATCTCATTTTTCAGCTAAATCTTCCTTGCTTTGGTGCAAGTGGAGTATACTCTCTCAAGACAATCCCTTATCTTGTTAGTCGTGTCTGAATTTTGTTTATGACCTATCATAGTGTTTGCTGTATGTTGAGACAATGTGAATATTACTCTTCTCTTCTTGCTCTTTAGCTACATCTCTGTGAGCATAAGTAGGGTTTGTGTTCATCAACAAGTGGCCTTTGATCGCTACCACTAACTAAATCCCACAAAACTTTTCCCATCAAGTAATTGCTGTCATGGACAAAGGAAACCATCCTGAACCTTAGATTTCATGTGACCTTCTATATCTCATTGGTTTAGAGTTTGGAGAAACTAATGTGTCCATTCTGTCCGAAGCATGTCAAAACCCTAAGATCGACTCTCGACTTGCTTGATTCTGATATCTAGAGGTCATGTTTTGAATTGATGACATCATCGATGACATCATCAATTCGTAACCATCATTGATGAACCACCCTTGAAAACTTATACAAGGAGGGGTTGGCCATATACATACGGAGTCTTGCCAATGCCTATCTTGTGAGCTCAAGGAGTCGTGATCACGAAGTAAGTACTTTCGAAGCTCCAGTTCTAGTTCTTGTTGTTCTTTGTTCTAGTCCTGATTAGTCTAGTTCTTGGAGATCTAACCTTGTCCTCTCGTAATCATGTAGTAGGAGATCTTGTGTAGTTATTTTTTGTATCTTGTTCATCTCCTTGAAGGGAGTTCTTGTAATCTAGATATCTTGCCTCATACCTACAGTCTATGGGGTGTGAGATCTTCTGTATCATCTGTAGCCAAGCTATCCATACCTATCAGTCTTGGGTTGTGGTACTTCTTGTACAAGTTACATATTCTTGTATTATTTTCCTATTATGGGTGATTTTGTAATCAGAAGTATAATTCCAAAATCTTGTTTAGTCTAGTCAGAGGGCACAATCTAGTGCTCCCCTGATATTTTGGCAAGACTAGGCATCATGGAGAACACTTATGAACAGATTGTGGAATCTCTTCAGAGTCTCCAATAACAAGTCGAGGACCCAACCCATCGACAAACACAAGTCGAGATGGGACATCCTTTGCATATAGGTGCACTCATCCAAGAATTACAAGAACGAATCAGGAATATTGTAGCAAATCAAGGAAGTATTCAAGTGAACCAATATCCTAGTTCATCCATCATGAAAGAACCCATAGATTTGTGTGCCAGAAAAGTTCGATGGTGATCGCATCAAGTTCCCTCAGTTCCTTCAACAACTCAAACTAGATATCCGTATGCAGCCTTATAGATACCCTGATGATGCATCCAAGGTCGGTTTTATTGGAACCTTGCTATGTGTCAAGCATTATCATGGTTCATCCCAATCTTGGACAAGAACATGGAAGTACTTCGTTACTATGAGGGGTTTCTTCAAGAGCTCACCGCTACGTTTGGAGGTGCAGAAATTGTTAAAAAATAAAGAAGCAAGGTCGTATATATTTTGCAAAAAAGATTTTTCTTCAAATAGAAGGAAAATACAAAAATGAAAAGCGGAAGCATTTACTTAAGCAAGTAGTGGAAGCTAAAAGAGAATCAATCAAAAGAGAATCAAATCCAAAAACCGAACCGGAAGAGAAGAGTGGCTTCCCAAAGTAGTGGAGTTATGGAGAAGAGCTCTCAAATTCATCATGAAAGCTTTGTTACACTTATGTGTTCCTCGAGTAGCTTTGATGTGAACCTTTTCCCTATACATGGGCACTTTTTACTCTAGTGCTGGCTAGAGGTTTTTTCCCCATGATTACCACATACTTGATACACTCATATGTGGTGGTACTTTGTACTTAGGGATATTATTCAGCTCTTACTTCAGTTCAGTTCATCGATCAATAGAGAGCTATTCCAGCCATCGTCTTCTCCGTGTGTCTTGCTGCGTTTGTGCTCCTTGTGTGTGCTTCTTGTGTGTCTCTCGCACTTCTACACACACCCAACAGTGGTATCAGAGCAGTTTCGGTTTTTCGCGTCCCGGCGCGCGCGCACTTTAACAGTGCAAATCGACTTCGGAGCATAGAACTGTGAATTTTAGCAGCTCGGAAACATTTCCAGCAGGTGCGCTAGGGTTTTACCCCCATTTCGAAGCCATTCGTGCAGTCAGAATCTCCATCAGAGTGACGGTTTGTGAGCTGAAATTTCAGCACTCATTTCAGTTTTCGTCGAAGTGAAGATTTTGTCACATTCTTGTTCCTTAGTGAAATGGCGGGCAGCAATGACTTGTTTGGCATGCTTCAAGCTGAAGATAAGGTTGATGGGACCAACTATCCGATGTGGTCTTACATGATGAAGCATGTTCTTGTTGCAAAACAACTTTGGAACATAGTGGCATATGTAGATCGAAGACCTGAAGGTGCTTCTACTTCACAGTCTACTGTCACAGATGGAGCTTCTTCTTCGAGTACAGTGGTTTCTCCTTCTCCACCTACACAGGAGCAGCTTAGATGGGATGGAAAAGATTCTCAAGCTCATACTTTGATTGCGCTTTCAGTGAAGCGTCATATAGTTCCACACATTTGGTCATGTTCTACATCACGACAGGCATGGCACACTCTTGCTTCTTTGTATGCCGTGCGTAATGAAGCACGTGTTGCATACTTGAGGAAGCAACTTGAGGATGTATGTATGGTTGAAAATGAGTTAGTGGATGTGTATGTGACACGCATCAAGGACTTGAAAGAGCAATTGGCAAACATAGATGAGATCATTCCGGATGCATCACTCATTTCTACATTTTTGAAAGGATTACCAGAATCTTTTCAAAGCTTTGCTACTACACTTTGTTTGGTTGCAAAAGGAAATCCTAATATGTATGCATTTGATGAGGTTGTGTCTCTTCTTTTGCAAGAAGAGCAATCTAGAGTGAATAGGAGTGGTTTGATTGAAAGAACGCAAGCACTTGCTATCTCACAAAAGGGGAAAAGCAAGTATGGTTTAGTTTTTGGTTCATCAAAACCAAAGCCTCAAGCTTCCTCTTCCACTCATTCCTCTAATGATGGTGATTTGCAAAAGAAGAAGAGATGCAAATATTGCCGAAACGCTGGTCATACTATTGATGAGTGTAGAAAGCTTGCTAAACGCAATGAAAAGAAGAAGGAATCCGGCATGTCTATTGCTGAAAATTCAGCAAATGCAAAGAATGATGAAGCTAACATGGCTCAAGATTTTTGGGCATGTGTTGTTACATGTCATTATGATGCTTCTTTACATTCTAAATGTATGGTTGTGAGTGAGGCTGATTCAGATTGGTTCTTTGATAGTGGTGCTTCAAAGCACATAACATCATGCAAAAGATTTTTTGCCTCTTTGAAAGATGCACCTAAAGGAGGACATGTGTTGTGTGCAAACAATGCCTCTTATCCTATCATTGGAGTAGGAGAAATTGAGCTTACGGCTGCAAATGGAGGTGTGATTCTCTTGAAAAATGCATTGTATGTGCCCGGTATCAAGAAGAACTTAATTTCAGTTCCGTTGATGGCTAAAGCTAGACTTCATGTACACTTTGTTGATGATAAGTGTATGGTTCATGATTTCAGCAATGGCGATGTTATTGTGATGTCCGGTACATTATGTAATGGTTTGTATCGCATGGATACATACATGAGGGCTACCTGGAATGCCTTAGTTGCTCATACTTCGTCCATGGCTGAAATGGAGCTTTGGCATGCTCGTTTTGGTCATTTAAACTTCAATAGTTTGCTCTACTTGCAAAAGAAGGACATGGTTATTGGCTTGCCTACACTTGAGTCCATTGAAAAGAATGCATGTGAAGGTTGCATTCTTGGAAAAATGCATCGTGCTTCTTTTCCAAAAGATAGTCGCACACACACTACAAGAAAATTGCAACTTGTTCATAGTGATGTATGTGGTCCGGTCAAGACTCCGTCTTTTGGGAAGCATGTATATTTTGTTACCTTCATTGATGATGCTACTCGCCATACATGGGTGTATCCTATGAAAGCAAAGAATGAGGTATTTTCTTGCTTCAAAGCATTTTAAGCTATGGCTGAAAATTTTTCTTCACAAAAGCTTTTGACTCTACGCACGGATCGTGGTGGTGAGTACATGTCACATGAGTTTAATGCTTTTCTTCGTGAAAGAGGTATTTCACACCAATGTACGGTGCCATATACACCTCAACAAAATGGTGTTGCCGAGCGTAAAAATAGAACTCTACTTGAAATGGAAGGATAGGATGTATGGTTAAAGGAAAGCATCTTCCTCATAAGTTTTGGATGGAAGCGGTCATGTTTGCAAATTATGTGTTGAATCGTTGCCCTACAAAAGCATTGAGAGTCATCACTCCTTATGAGGCTTGGAATGGTCATAAGCCCATGGTTAGTCATATGCGTGTGTTTGGTTGTTTGGCATATGCTCTTGTGCCATCACAACAATGTCACAAACTTGATGACAAGGCAAAGAAATGTATATTTGTTGGTTATAGTGCTGAAAGTAAGGGATATCTGTTGTACCATCCATTGACGAACACAATCATTGTGAGTCGAGATGTGGTATTTGCTGAAAATTCAGTTTTCCCTCTAATTGAATGCAAAAAACTGCCAACAGTTAGCTCACAAGATGTGTTCGATACACTCGTGCCTTTGTTCTAAAATGGTGCGCTTGACTATGTCCATGTAGACCAGCCAAGCCAACTGAGGTTCAAAGGGCTGAAAAATTCCAGCCAAATAGGGCTGAAAATGTTGAGAATTTCCAGCCAGCCGAAAAATTTCAGCTAAAAATTGCCAAAACTGTTGGAAATTTTCAGTCACATATGGCTGAACATTTGCGTCAAATTATGGCTGAAAATGAGCATGAAATTCAGCCCATGCATGTTGTACATATTGAAGATGTATTACATAATGAACGCATGTCTATCAAGAGTGCACAATCCATGCCAAAGTGGCTGAAACAAACTTTGAAGGACAGCAAATTGAGTGCACCTTTACTTGGTAGAACAAGGTCAAGCTCTCACCATGCATCAAGTAATTTTGTGGATTATTCTCTTATTGCTACAGCATGTAATGAAGAGCCACTTTCTTTTGAAGATGCATGTGACGATCCACAATGGATGAGTGCTATGCAATCAGAAATGGATTCCATACATAGGAATGGTACTTGGGAGTTATGTGAAATGCCAAAAGGAAAGAATGCCATTGGTACAAAGTGGGTTTACAAGATTAAGAGAAAATCTGATGGTGCCATTGATCGCTACAAAGCTAGATTGGTTGCTAAAGGATATGCGCAACAATATGGCTTGACTATGAGGAAACTTTCGCACCTACTTCACGCATGACTACCATTCGTACTGTGGTTGCATTGGCAGCCCATCGAGGTTGGAAAGTGCATCAGTTGGACATAAAAACAACCTTCTTGAATGGTGATTTGCAAGAAGAGGTTTATGTGAAGCAACCTCCTGGATTTGCTATGAAAGGGAAAGAGCATATGGTTTGTCGCTTGCATAAAGCCTTGTATGGTCTCAAGCAAGCTCCACGTGCATGGTATGACAAAAAAATTAAGCACCTCTTGGCTTCACATGTAGTCCGATTGAAAGCACACTTTATGTACGCAAAAATGGGGCTGATTTTATAGTGCTTGTTCTTTATGTCGATGACATACTCTTGACTGGGTCATGTGATGCAAACCTTGACATTCTTATGGCTGATTTGTAGCATACTTTTGATGTCACTTATCTTGGTCTTTTGAGCTACTATCTTGGCATCCAGTTTGTATCCGTTGAGGGGGGAATTGTTATGCATCAAGCCAAGTATGTTGAGAAACTACTTCAGCGTTTTGACTTTGAGGATTGTAAGCGAGTTTCCACACCAGTTGAGACAGGATTCAGGTTCTGAGTTGAGGATTCCAGTGATGCATTTGACACTTCTCTTTATCAGCAAGCTGTGGGATGTCTTATATGTGCATGCAACACAAGGCCGGATATACAGTATGCAGTTTCCCAGTTGAGTCGATTCATGCATAGCCCTGGCACTAAGCATTGGCAAGCGGTGAAACGTGTGTTTAGATATCTTCGAGGCACTTTGAGCTTATGTCTCTTTTATGGCAGAGATGTTCAACCATGCTTGCATGCTTTTACAGATAGTGATTGGGCTGGTTGTGATGATACTCGCATGTCCACTAGTGGTAATTGCTTTTTCCTTGGAGACTCATGCATATCTTGGTTGAGGAAGAAGCAACCTACAGTGGAGACATCGAGTTGTGAAGTTGAGTACAGGGCAGTTTTCACAGCTACAGTGGAGTGTATATGGCTGAGTGTATATGGCTGAGACGCCTATTGATGGATCTTTGCATGGAGATTGATGCTGCTACGCATATTCTCACAGATAGTCAGAGTGCTTTGACTGTTGCACGAAACCCAGTGTTTCATGCACGGACCAAACATATTGAGGTGCATTATCACTATTTGAGAGAGCGCCTTCATGCAGGAGATATTGATTTGGTATATGTGCCTACACAAGATAATGTGGCAGACATATTCACCAAAGCTCTTCCACCAGAAAAGTTTGAAGCTTTTCGCAAAGCTTTAGGCTTATTACCTTGTGGGGGCTGCTCTGTCACTCCCTGTATGTGTTCACATCATTCGCTCCAGGGGGGTTTGTTACACTTATGTGTTCCTCGAGTAGCTTTGATGTGAACCTTTTCCCTATACATGGGCACTTTTTACTCTAGTGCTGGCTAGAGGTTTTTTCCCTATGATTACCACATACTTGATACTCTCATATGTGGTGGTACTTTGTACTTAGGGATATTATTCAGCTCTTACTTCAGTTCAGTTCATCGATCAATAGAGAGAGCTATTCCAGCCATCGTCTTCTCCGTGTGTCTTGCTGCGTTTGTGCTCCTTGTGTGTGCTTCTTGTGTGTCTCTTGCACTTCTACACACACCCAACAAGCTCGTGGTCACTTGGCTATAAAAGAGGCAAGGGAGAACACTCAAGAACAAGGGAAGAAGGCGCTGATGTCCCCTTGTAGGTAGTTCATTTGGTTTCAGTCATTTCGTTTTCTTGAGTCTCATAGACTATGTCCAACCGCATACCATTTTCTAGGTAGCCTGATTGCGAGAGTCATATCTCTCAATTTATGTATCCATTTTTAGAGTTTAAATATTCATTGGAAAGCTTATCTCGTGTACTTTCTCTATCTAAACACGATTTTGTGAGATTCGCCATGTGCTGTGAGTTATTCAGTCTTTATTGAAGCCTAGTTTTCAGTTTAATTGAGTGGACAGACAGCCTGTTTTGAGGCAAATAGTTGCCAAACCAAAACTACTCCAAATTGAGTCCTTGATAGCTCATTTGAAAGCTTTTAGTGTCTAGTTTGAGTGATCAAAGTCTCAAGTTCATTGGATTCTTCAGTTGATACCAATTTTCATTTTAAGGTTAAGCTGAAGGTGAAGGTCTTGATCCTGAGAAGGTCTTTGACACTTTCCGATGTGCATAGGAGAGGAATCCTCCAACGGGAATGAGTCGAGTGGCAGAAACAAAACTCTAGAAGCTACATCAAGATAACCGCCTTGTCTCTACCTATGCATCAAAATTTAGGCAATTGATATGTGATCTCACGTGGCATGAGGATTATTTCATAAGTCAATTTAGATGGGGTTTAAGAAATGATCTGAAGGACCTTCTGTCCACGATGCAAGAGGTTAAGACATTGAATGAATACATCACCCAAAACATTCAATGTGATAATTTCCTTTTTGAAAGGAAACAAGAAAAACAAGTAGAAGGAAGACTTCACCAATGGAAACCCTTCCAACCCACTCCTAGAGAAGAACCTATACCTGACCTTATGCATATAGACGTAACTAGGTTCCAGTCTCTAACCCCACAAGAGAAATAAAGAAGGAGAGATAATAAGTTATGCCTCTATTATGAAAGCCCTAGCCATACTGCAGTTAAGTGTCCCAACAAGAGGACAAGCTCCAGAGTCGTAGTTACCCTTGTAGAGAAGGGAAATGAGGAAGTTAAGTTCTAAAGGAGACCGTACAACCGGACATGGTCTCGTAATTCCAACAACACCCATAGAAACATGTTTTGCCCTTGTCAAGTTGATCGTGCCTAAGAAGACTCTTTCCCTCATAACCCTAGTGGATTCCAATACTTCAAAAGAACAAACCAGTAGTAGTTGAAGTAATGGATGGACGATCTCTAGCATTTGGGAAAATTACCAAGGAAACCACACCATTAAGAGTATACCTTGGTGATCATGATTCCCAAGTATTTTTTAATGTAATATCAAGTCCAATCAATCCTATTATCATTGGAATGCCATGGCTAAAGAAACATAATCCAAACATTAATTTGGAAAAGAACAAAATCACTCGTAGAGATATCCAAAAGAACCCGATATATGTAGGAGCTTCATACATGGAGTAAGGAAGGAACTGACATATATGATCTATGCGTATGAGGTGAAGAATCCAAGAAAGATGATCAAGTGTAGCTACCCAATCAGTACTAAGGCTTTGAAGATGTTTTTGAAAAGAAGAATGCAGATATCCTCTTAGAGCTCAGACCTTATGATTGGGCCATAGAACTTCAAGAGGGAGCACAACCATCCTTTGGACCAATCTATAGACGATCTTATTGTTGATATATTTAGGTAGTGATGTGTGTGAACACACTAGGACAGTGGGGGCATTTTTTTCCCTCTTTAGGAGGTTTTTTTCCCTCGGCTTGTATATACGCCTATTGCCCTAACGGGCCACTTATCGTTGTACATTCTAGTGGTAATACATTCAGTATTGTGTGTTGTGCTCCAAGCTTCTTCTTCTTCCTTGTGCTGTTCGCGTGCTTCCGTAGACGTCTAACTCCAACAATTGGTATTAGAGCAGGTCGCCACTTCATCTAGGACGTCGTCGACACCTCTTCGGTTGTAGTCTCAGAATCGCACGAATTTTGGTGAGCATACTCAGCATGTTTTCGAGATCAAAATGGCTTCGCTCTATGGTGCCGAAATCGCGATATGAGCTCGTTTCGGCCTTCGAACGCACTATCGCAGCGATTGTGTAGCCTATTTCGTCTTTTTGTGCCAAAGGTTTATACTAGTTTCGGTTCGCTAGTATAAGTGTATCGAAGTCTGCTATAGGTTTAGCAGAATTTGCCCGGGCAGTTCTGTTCAACTTTTTTAAATACAATGAATTTTCTGCATCAAGGTATTTTAGTCACTGGCCATGGCTGAAAGCAATGATGTATTTCGTATGTCGGCTGTGGAGGATAAGTTGCATGGTACCAACAACCCGTTGTGGGCTTATATGATGCGACATGTATTGGTTGCAAAAGGACTATGGAACATTGTGTAGGGTGTTGAAAAACGTCCTATCACACCTGCAACTGTTACAACTATAGGTACTGAAGCTGATGCAGAAGGTCTCGAACATGATGATATTCTGCATTCCTATTCGTGCTTCAGTTTTTGCTGCACTTATTGCATAGCAAATTCGTTGGGATGGAAGAGATTCCCAAGCACATGCATTGATAGCTTTGTCTGTCAAACATGCCATTATTCCTCATATTCACTCTTGGAGAATAGCTGAGGATGCTTTGGATACACTTACCACGTTGTACCAAGCTAGGAATGAGGCTCGTGTTGCTTACCTCTGAAAAGAATCGGAGAGTGAGCACATGAATGAAGGTGATTCTATGGACAGTTTTCTAACAAAGATCAAAGATTTGAAGGAACAATTGATTTCTGTTGATGAAGTTATACTAGATAGCTCACTTGTGTAGACCGTTCTGAATGGTCTTCCTGATTCATATCAGAGTTTTGCTTCTACTCTTCGGTTGATGATGAAAGGCAATCCAAATGCCTTGTCATTTGAGGAGTTAGTCTCTGTTCTGTTGTAGGAAGATCAGTCGAGGCAGAACAGGCCCATTATGCGTGTTGCAGATCAAGCTTTCCTGGCTAGTGAGAAGGGCAAATGAAAATGGAGCTCTTCAATTAGTAAGCAAAAATCTGCTAATTCTACATAATCGAAGAGGGAAGACAAAGATGAAAAGAAATCAGAAAAGTAGAAGTTGTTTTGCAATTACTATAAAGGAAATGATCATATCATAAAGAACTGTCCAAAACTGGCTGCGAAAGAGGAAAAAGAAGAAAGAGGCTTGAATGGTTGTTGCAGAGGCCTCTACACCAAAAACAGAGTCCGCTAATCTTGTGCGGGAAGAAGAATGGGTGTTTACTACTGTTTGTAGTTTTGACCCATCTTGTCATGATCAGTGCATGTCTCCAGTAGACTCAGATGTTTGGTACTTTGATAGTGGGGAGACCATACATATTACCTCGTAGCGTAGTTTCTTCTCTTCACTCGAGCCTGCCCCTACAAGGAATACTGTCACATGCGCCAACAACTCCTCTTATCCTGTCATGGGAGTGGGTAAGATCATTTTGACTACTGCTGATGGTAGTTCTTTCACTTTATTAGATGCTTTATTTGTGCTAGGGATCAAGAAGAATCTGTTATCAGTTTCTACATTAGCCAAGATTGGCTTGGTTGTGAAATTTGTTGATGACATATGTACAAGTCATGGTCTGTCAAATGGCGATGTTATTATTGCTTCTGGCATTTTATGTCGTGGGCTGTATAAGCTCATCGACTATGAAAAATCGGTGAATGATTTGGCATGTGTAGTACATGATTCTCGGGCTATGTGAGATGCAAAGCTTTGGCATGCACGTTTTGGTCATGTGAACTTTGCTAGTTTGCTACCCTTGCAGAAATTTGAAATGGTGTCCTCTTTGCCCAAACTTGAGGCACCCGGTAAACATGTATGTGAAGGCTGTATTTTGGACAAAATTCAGCATTCCTCATTTGCAAAAGATGGTTCAGTTCGGGCTACTCAGAAATTGAAGCTTGTTCATAGCGATGTCTGTGGTCCTATGCAGACACCCTCTTTTGGAAATTATCTTTACCTCGTGACTTTCACTGATGATTTTTCTAAGCATGCATGGGTATATCCACTCAAAGCAAAATCTGAAGTGTTTATGTGCTTCAAAGAGTTTCTGGTTTTGGCTGAAAATATGTCAGCATGTAAAATAGGCACCCTCCATTCTGGTCGAGGGGGGGAATATATGTCTTTTGATCTTAATGCATTTCTGGTTGAACGTGGGATAAAACACCAGTGTATAGTGCCGTATACACCTCAACAAAATGGAGTTTCTGAACGGAAGAACATGTCACTCATGGAGATGGTGAGGTGTATGGTCAAGAGTCGGGCCTTACCACATAGTTTTTGGCTTGAGGTTGTTATGTGTGCAGCATATATACTTAACAGGTGTCCCACTAAAGCACTGCAGTCTATCACTCCATATGAGGCTTGGCATGATCGCAAGCCATCTGTTGCTCATTTGCGTGTTTTTGGTTGTCTGACATATGCATTAGTGCCTGAACAATATCACAAGAAATTGGATGATAAAGAAGTAAAATGTATTTTTGTTGGGTACAGTTTTGAAAGTAAAGGCTATCGTCTATATCATCCACAGACTAAACTCATTCTGGTTAGCCGTGATGTTGTTTTTATGGAAGATGCTATCAGCCATTGCTTTCATGTACTAAGGAGACATCTGTTAGCTCCAAAGACATGTATGATACTTTGCTGCCTCTTTTTACAGGTGGATAGTCTAGTGCTTGTCCTAATGAGGCAACTTCTCAACCTTTGCAGGTTTCATGTGATGATGCAGATCATTCCATTTCTGATGCAGGTTTACATGATGCACTTCTTGATGAGAGAGCTTATATTGAACTAGCAAAAACTATGCCAAAATGGTTGGTGCAAACTTTGCGTGACAGCAAGTTAGATGCATCTCTGTCATATCGTACTCGATTAGGCTCTCATAGTGCCTCTTTTGCATGAGATTGCTATGCTATGGCTGCATCTAGTCTCTGTGACGAAGTCTCTGTGATGAGATTGAGCCTCTTTCGTTTGATGAAGCACAAATTTGATGGCTGCTATGCAATCTGAATATGATGCTATAATGAAGAATGGTACTTGGTCTTTATGTGACTTGCCTCCTCGCAAGAAGGCCATTGGCACTAAATGGGTATACAAGCTGAAGCATAAACCTGATGGCAGGTATAAGGCTACGCTTGTTGCAAAGGGTTATGCACAGGAAAGAGGCATTGATTTTGATGAGACCTTTGCACCTACTTGCCGAATGACTACTGTTCGTAGCATCTGTGCACTTGAAGCTCATCATGGTTGGAATGTACATCATTTGGATATCAAAACAACATTTCTGAATGGTGACTTTCATGAAGAAGCGTATGTTTTTCAGCCCTGTGGCTTTCTACAGACCTAGGTGTGCAGGTTAAAGAAGGCATTATATGGTTTAAAGTAAGCACCACGTGCTTGGTATGAAAAGATACATGCCTATCTGATTGCACATGGTTTTGAGAACAGTCCAATTGAAAGCGCCTTATATGTTAAGAGTGCTAGTGATGTACTTCTAATCATTGTGGTTTATGTTGATGACATGCTGCTCGTTGGTCCTCATGAGAGGCATATTGCTGATTTTAAGGCTGATTTGCATGCCTCATTTGAGATCTCTGATTTGGAGCATTTGCATCACTATTTGGGCATTCAGTTTATGCACGTTGATGGTGGAATGGCTTTGTGTCAAACGAAATTTATTGGCACATTATTGCAGTGTTTTGGCCTTGAAGACTGTAAACCTATCACCACTCTCATGGAGACAAGTTTACGACTGAGTCTTCGTGATGCTGGAGATGCATTTGATGCTATTCTCTATCGGCAGGCTGTTGGATGCTTGATTTACTTATGCATTACTCAGTCAGATATTCAGTTTGGTGTTTCATAAATGAGCAGGTTTATGCATTGCTGAGGAGTCAAGCATTGGCATGCGGTTAAGCACATCTTTTGCTACTTGAGTGGTACACAGCTACTTGGGTTGTTTTATCCCAAGGGGGGATCACTACCGCCAGATTTGCATGCTTTTTCTGATTCTGATTGGACTGGTTGCTATGACAATTGTGTGTCCACTAGTGGCGTTTGCTTCATGCTTGGTAGCTCATGTATATCTTGGTTGAGCAAGAAGCAGCCTAGTGTGGCCACTTCTAGTTGTGAGGCTGAGTATAGGGAAGCTTTCACAGCGATTGTTGAGTGTGTGTGGCTCAAAAACCTTATGGCTGATTTGGGTGTCGGTCAGTCTTCTGCCACCACCATCTTCACTGACAGTCAAAGAGCATTGGCAGTTGCGAGGAACGCTCTGTTCCATGCTCGCACTAAGCACATTGAGGTGCATTATCATTATGTCAGGGAGAGGTTCTCTGCTCGGGAGATCAGCTTGGCATATGTGCCCACGCAAGAAAACATTGCATACCTTTTCAGGAAGGCTCTACTTAGGGAGAAGTTTGAAGCTTTTCGCAAAGCTTTTGGCTTACTTCCTTTTGTGGAGTGATTTCCACATAGCTTGGCACTTCCTTATACATGAGTGCGAGCTCCTTGTTCACCGCATCACTCCCAAGGGGGATTTGTTGATATATTTAGGTAGTGAGTGTGTGAACACACTAGGACCACCGGGGCACTTTTTTCCCTTTTTAGGAGGTTTTTTTTCCCGGGCTTGTATATACGCCTATTGCCCTAACGACTACTTATCTTTGTACATTCTAGTGGTAATACATTCAGTATTGTGTGTTGTGCTCCAAGCTTCTTCTTCTTCCTTGTGCTGTTCGCGTGCTTCCGTAAACGTCTAACTCCAACACTCGTGAGGAGCTTACAGAATTACGCAAGAATATTGATGAGAATCTAGCTAAGTTATCAAACACTGAAAGTCTGCAGTAGGAGCCCCTATTCTATTTGTAGGATGGGACTCTCGGAATGTGTGTAGACTATCATCTGTTGAATAAAGTCACTATAAAGAACATATATCCTCTACCACTCATATCAGAGCTCTTAGAGTGCCTTGGAAAAACAAAGTTCTTCACAAAGATTGACCTTCGAGGAGCTTACAATCTTGTCATGATAAGAGAAGGAGACGACTGAAAAACAACATTTTGGACAAGGTATGGGAATTTTGAATATGTAGTTATGCCATTCGGTTTCACAAATGCTCTAGTCATCTTCTAGCATATGATGAATGATACCTTTCGAGAGTATTTAGATTATTTTATGGTAATATATCTCGATGATATCTTGATATTCTCCAAAAATCTAGAGGATCACGGATGTCATGTAAGGATAGTCCTAGAGAAACTAAGAGAAAAAGTCTATATTGAAAATTGGAGAAGTGCTCTTTCCATCGAATAGAAGTGGAGTTTTTAGGGTACATTGTATCAGAGAAAGGAATCTTTATGCACCCTAAGAAGATTGAGACAATCCTTGATTAGCAATCACCTTCATGTGTTCAAGATGCACAAGGATATTCATCAAAGATTACCCCAAGATAGTGACACCTCTTACCAAGCTTACAGGAAACAAAATTCTCATGGAACGAAGATGCAAAGAAAGCCTTTTAGACCTTGAAATCGTCATCCACCACTGTGCGAATTCTAGTTCACCCGGATTCGACCAAGCCTTCTTTCCTCGCGTCAGATGCAGCAGACTTTGCCTTGGGCGCGAAACACCCTAGTTAACATTGGTTGGCACTTTGGAGGACCAAACTCTCACTTGGTTGTGTGGGATGGACAGCATTGAAGCTGGTGTTCCAACGTGGGTCAAAGCATGAGCAACCCTCTAACCCTATCCGTAGGGGGTTGGTGACCATTATTACATTCTTCTATTCTTGTATTCTTCTTGTGTTCATAGATTGAAGATCTCTCACTAGCGACTAGACCACCTAAATGTAGCTCAAACTAGAGGTTTTAAATTGTGTCTCAAGGTCTAAAAAATTAAGCGTTCAAATCATGGAGGGCCAAAATAAAAATTGTGATTTTAGTCCATTGAATTACACTACATACGCAGATATACAAACATTTATACATTTTACAAAAACCCAAGAAAAAAACAAAACCACACACACACACACACACACACACACACACACACACACACACACACACACACACAGACACACACACAGACACACACACACACACACACACACACACACACACACACACACACACACACACACACACACACACATACACACACACACACACATACATGCACACACACACACACACAAGAAAAAATGCATACATGCATACATGTCACACATGTATAGGGTGCACATGCCATATATGCATATACGTAAAGAATAGCATACATAATATATCATACATTTATACGTATTGATAAATGTAGTATGCCACTATTTGAAGTTTAAACTGTTCTAAAATATGAATTTAAGATCTAAGTGGTGATTAAATAAGAATTAAAAGAAATGGTTTTTTGTTTGGTTCAAGAATATAGGTTATCATAGTTGATCTAGAGTAGGAATAGGCCTTAAGAGTAGGTGTGGACCTTAGACTATTTCCATTCTTTAAGATTTTCTTAGTTATATTCATTCTTTATGACTATAGCCAATGCTAATAAATATATCACCACCAAATAGATATTTCAAGGAGTGACTATTTCATTGAAAGAAGGATGATTTATTCTTACATACAGAGACGACATGGTTTTGGAACCTCATATAAGATGGAGTTCAGCAGTAGGTGGTATCTGTAATTAAAATCTGTTTCTTTTAGAAATCATGCATGGGTGTAACATGTGATTGTTGAAGCTTTGTTTCCCCGATTCACAAAGATGCCTTACTCTTAGAGACTTTCTACTTCTTGCAATGTTGTTGATTCAGTATTATTGTTCTTCAAAAGCATTCTGTATGGATATGTAGCTTCTGGCGGGCTTTAACTTGGCCAATGACAACTGTGTTTAATCAGTGTTTATCGACTTGCCTTCATAGCTAATTTTAATGCAAAATGTAACATTATTATGTTGTTTGTTCTACTTTCTTCTGAATATTCAGGGCAAGACATGAAAATGTGGAGTCACTTCTTAACCGTATGCTGGGGGAACAGCTGGAGGAAGAAAAGAGTTAAGAAGGTACACAAACAAGTTGTGGCCAGGCCATTGGAAGTGCAGAGCTCTCTGACTAGAGCAAAGGTCTTTTGGATTTGCATCATCGGAGTAATTTTTCAGGCACATGGTGATGCTGCATGCCATGGTGCAGAATCTGGTGTTCCAGGTTTTTGGCTAGAAGAATTTGGCAGATTCTAGGAATTCTAAACAAGAGTTATGTTGTATTCTTTGTATCTTGTAGTTTGTTTGCAGACTCTGTAAAACAATAGAAGACAATGTCACTGGTTTTCTGTAATACAAGGATATGAGTATTGGATTAAATGAAGCAAATAAATGATCTATGCCCGTAACATTCCACTTTTAGCATGTCAGATGTGTTTGATTTCAAGAATTCAGGGTGATGACCATCGATCCAAGAGGTCTGTGGAGGGGGAGGGTGCTGTTGCTGTTGTGTGTGTTTGTGGACATATGCCTGTATTAAGAGTGCCAGAAGCCTGTTCCGTCATCCTAAAAGCCTAACAAAATATTTTTGCAAAAAAATTGAATCATATAAATGCAGACAAGGTGCTTCTCCTGATAAAATAAAGCAAACTCCCTTGATTTTGTGTTTAATTCTTGTAAACCAAGAAATATAGTGTATAATAATTATTTGCAGGTTTTAAATATTGCATACTTTCATGTCCATGTGGAGGAGAGTGTGCTTCATTGAAAATGATTTATTGTAGGTAAGCGGAGTTGTGTATTTGATGTTTGTGCAGAGCAGCACTTTTATAACAAATGGCAATTTTTTCGATTGTCCCTCGGGTTTAATAAATTCCACTTATGGCTGCAAGTATCTTCAAGCAAAAAGGATATTTTCTATCGTTTCTGTTCTTTCAATCATGCCTGTGTATGTGTGAAGAAAAAGTTACCATGAAAAAAGGACCGTTTGTGTCGTCTTGTGAGCAATTTTTATTTTCTTGTCCATAAACAAGGATAAGCCTAGACATGATGAGTTTAGATTTGAATTCATGACACAACAAGGTGTCTGAGATAGGGCTTGTTTAATGTGCAAAAAGCATAGTCATAGGGGGACGCGTCTGCGGGCCGGAGGGATGCCGGGACTCCATCACCCCCTTCATATTTCTTGGGCCAGCCCTGAAATTGTTCTTGTTACAAGAGTCCGTCCCCGGGACGCCGTCCCGGGACGGATGCATGTTATGATGGCAAATTAGGGACGCCAAAATGACGGGAGCAGCGAAATTTCCGAAAAAATTTCGAATTTTGAACTTCGAAAAAGTGCACCCACATTCTCTCTCTCGAGTCTCTAGTTAGGAGTTATGGGGCCCCAATGCAACTATAAAAGAAGCCCTTGCTGGCCTCAAAATACACATCACACTTTCAGCTTTCCCTTGAGCTCCTTTGGTGTGCACCCTTGCATATTCAGCGGCCCTCTTCATCCTCTTAGCCTTCGGGCTTTTCGAGGAGAGTGATTTCAGCAGCCCCTCTCTTGAGTCCTCTCCTCAATGCTCAAAAACTTACTCTTTGGAGTTCTAAATCTTCCTCCTCTCTTTCATTTGCAGTGTAGGAGAAGCCATTATGGCCTCTTCATCAAGCACATACAAGAGAAGGAAGGTCGTCACGAAATGGTCATGGTGGGAAGAGGTAGAGTCTCCCATGTCCGCCGGAGTAGGAGGTGGTTCTATGCCATGGACATGCAAATTATGTGGACACAAAAGGAGTGGTGGAGCGAAGAAGGTGCGTACCCATCTTCTTCATGAGAGTGGCAATGAAGTAAAGTTTTGTAATGCCATCACTTTGGAGAAAAAGCGAGAACTTCTCAACAAGCTTGCTGCGAGTGATGCCCATATGCATGCCCGTCGTGCTTCACAAGCTTCGGTCAACCCCGCGTCATTTGTGAGAACTTCTACCTCTGTTTCCAAGGAGGCATCTTCATGGGAGAGGAGATGATGAAAAAAGTAGGGGAATATGGACCACAATATCTTCCTCCCACTTCAGAGAGTTTGTGTACGAGACTATCCATGGAGTTGTCGCTTACTCTCGAGGTGAGATGTAGTTCATATCATCCCATGATCCACTTGAGACAGGAAAATCAGCCGATGTGCTTGCTCGTGCTTGCTCCTGAGCAGTGTTGCATACGCAACGCGTTGCGAACCTTCGCAACGTACGCAACGCAACGTCGCGTTGCGTACGCGTTCGCAACGCGTTGCGTATAAATTTAAAAAAAAGGGCCTTTCCAGCGGGCCGAAAACGGCCCGCTGGAGGGCCCTTTCTCATTTCATTCCAGAGCACTCAGAGCACTCAGCAGGGCTGCGGGCAGAGACAAGTCGAGAGAGAGAGAGAGAGAGAGAGAGAGAGAGAGAGAGAGAGAGAGAGAGAGAGAGAGAGAGAGAGAGAGAGAGAGAGAGAGAGAGAGAGAGAGAGAGAGAGAGAGAGAGAGAGAGAGAGAGAGAGAGAGAGAGAGAGAGAGAGAGAGAGAGAGAGAGAGAGAGAGAGAGAGAAAGAGAGAGAGAGAGAGAGAGAGTTTACAGCAGTCAACCATCATGCCTAGAGCTAAACAAGGCTGTTGGCAATATGTCACGAGCCAAGGAAAGTTTGGAACAGGAGGTAGTGAGAGATGGACCTGCAATTTGTGTGGGTACAAAGGGACAGGAGGGGCAGATAGAATAAAAGCACATTTAGCACGTTTTGGAGGTATAGGAGTTGGTCCTTGCTCTAAACCAATGCCAGAGAAGATGAAAGAAGAGCTTTTGGAATGGGTTGCAGCACGGGAAATGAGAAGAGGGGTTAGAGCATCAACAGAAACACATAATAGTGCACAGAGCTCTATTCCTCCAGGACATTCATCCCATGCATCTCAAGGGGAGTTTCCTTCAGCCCCTCTTGTTGAGGACTTGGAGACAGAGGAGGTAGCACATGCATCAGAGCAGCAGCAAAAGAGACCACGGGAGAGTTAGAGCATTGCTACAGGTCGTGGCAGCCTACATGCATCATCCATACGGGCTAGTTTGCAAAAGCAAGGGAAGCAGGAGGCCACCCAAGGTATTATGAGGCTCTTCATTAAATGTGGTTTAAGTTTTAATGTGGTGCGCACTCCCGCATGGAAAGAGGCCATGAAAATGGTGAGTAGGCTTGGGGTTGAGTGGGAAGGGCCTTCTTATGAAGAGCTAAGAGGAAGTGAGCTGAGAAGAACAAAAGAAATTGTGCAAAAGCAATTGGAGCCTATGGCGGAGACCTGGAAGAAATATGGCTGCACTTTGATGTGTGATGGATGGACAGACATTAGGAAAAGAAATGTATATAATATACTTGTTCATTGTTGCAAAGGTACCATGTTCCTACGTGCCATTGATGCATCTACTCCAGGCCTATCCATCACAAGGGAGTACATTTTTGGACATATCAGACAGGCAGTCTTGGAGATTGGAGTGCAGAATGTTGTCCAAGTCATAACGGACAACGGAAGTAATTGTGTTTCCATGGGGCGGATGTTAGAGCAGGAGTTCCCATCCATTGTATGGACTCCATGTGCAGCTCATAGCATAGACTTATTGATTGAGGATGTTGGGAAGGTCCCTTGGATACATGAGATTTTTTCCACATGTCAGAGAGTGGTCACCTTGTTCACGAAGAGGCCAAAGTTGCTTTCCATTTTCAGATCATACAGTGATTTGGAGCTTCTTAGGCCAGCAAAGACCAGATTTGCTTATATGTGCATTGTGATGGAGAGATTGCTTCGAGTGAGGCAATCACTTATGCAGACAATTGTTTCTCAGGAGTGGCTTGCATGGAGTGGCCATACATGCAGTAAAGCAGAGTCAGTACGCATTACATGTTTGAGTGACAGTTTTTGGAGAGAGGTAGAGGCTTTGGTGGGAGTGATGCAGCCTCTATACTCCATGCTACGCATTGTTGACATGGAGGGGAGTACTATAGGCCTCGTTTACGAGTATATGGACCGTGTTGGGGAGTCCCTTGCTCAATGCACTTCTGTTTCTTCAGACAGGTGTGCCATATGCATTTTGATAATGTTACATTCACATTTTATTATTCTTATTTATATTACCAATCATCAATGACATGTCACCTGCATTCACATTGATTCTTGATTCTTGACTCTTGGATAAATAGGCTTGATGAGATTAGATCTATATGGAGGGATCGATGGGGTTGGTTCCATCGACCGATTCATGGTATGGCTCACATTCTACACCCATTATGGAGAATTGAGAGGAAGATGTTGGATCATGAGCTTGACAGTGCATGGACTTCATACATAGGTAGATTATATCCTGATGATGTTGATATGCGCTTGACACTTGAGGATCAGCTCCTACTATTCCGGAACCATGGGGGTAGTTTTGGGAAAGATACCGCCATGCTCCGGTCTAGTCAGTTGTCACCTGTGTCTTGGTGGGAGAAATATGGCCTATCTGCACCTGAGTTGGTAAGTAGTAAGTACAAACTTCTAAGTTTCATTTAAATTTTAATTCATAATTTTGAACTCATAATTCAAGCAAATAATGCATACTTTTTATGGAACATGCAGAGTTCTTTCACAGGACTGTAGCGCTAGTCCATGTGAAAGAAATTGGAGCACTTGGGCCCTCTTCCACACAAAGAAGAGGAATCGCTTATCTACTGCACAGTTGGAGCGGCTAGTATATTGCCACTGCAACTTGCGCCTTTTGGAGAGCGGAGGTCATACAGCAGATGTGCGACAGGTCAACATTGACCACATTGACATAGAGAAGGTCCATGAGATGCCTACTATACCTTCAGAGGAGTTGGACCTTTACAGCATGTTATATCATGAGTTGACCGAGCCACAGCATGAGACTCGCTCCCAGAGACGTACTCGATCACGAGCCGTAGCATTTGCAGGGGCCTCTACTAGTTCCGCTCCACATGGTAGAGAGGATGAGGATGAGGATGAGGATGAGCCTGATGAGGATGAGTTTTCATCAGATACTGAGTCAGATTCTGATGATTGACTCTTGGACTGACTTATATTTGTATATTTATTTGGACATGTCACATGAGTCATGACTCATGACTGATGAGTCATTGATCAGTCATCAGTGGTTATGGACATTGGATATGTATTTATGACTGTTGACATCAGACATTTAGATGATAGTATGATTGTCTTGACTCTTGACTTTTATTTTGACTCTTTGAGATGACTCATGTACCTAGATTTTGCATTATAATTGATTATTGTATTTTGTGGCATGTGCTCATTGCTCACTTCCAAGTTCCATCTCCATTCTTGTCACTTGAGTATTTAAGTTTTAAGGGTGATTTGTGAATTTATTGAGTATTCCTATGAAGTTTGGAATGTGATCTATATTAAAAGTTAATGTGCATTCACATTGTGATCAAATTTTTAAGTTGAAATGCAGGTCAGGTGTTGACGTCAAATGATCTATATATGAAATGTTTAAACGTTGATATATAATGCTTATGTGTGTTTTTGCATATATTAAAGCATTTATAAGAGGATTTATACAGTTAGGGTATTGAAAATCTAAAAAAATAATAAAAATTTGATAAAAAAAATTGAATTATAGGCAACTTTATTGCAACTTTAGGTTCGCAACTTCATCACGTTGCTAACACGTTGCTAACGCGTTGCCTACGACGTTGCCATCCCGTTGCTAACCACACTGCTCCTGAGTGAGCAAGTGCCATAGAAATGGTGGGTCGAGCAAATGTTGTAGCCATAGTAGCATATGGGGAAGCCCCAAACAGAGCAGTTTCCCGAATCATTGGAAGTATGTATCGTCATATCAGTGTTTGTTTTTGCATGGCTGATTGCCTAAATAATATTCTCAAAGACATTGGCACTTTGGATTGGATTTTGCCTTCAATCAATGAGGCAAATGCATTAGTGAGCTTTATCAACAATCATACACGTGTGAAGAATGAGTTCAACAAAAGATCGGGAGAATGAATATTAGCCGTATAGTCGATATCGTGAGACCACTTGTGCACTTGCTTAGAGTGGTGGATTCTATGGAGCCATGCATTGGCAAAGTATATGAAGCTATGGATCAAACCATAGAGTCACTTAAGAAGCTAGTGCAAGAGGATGAGAAGTATGAAGAAATTTCATCAATATGTGTTCGATGATGGAATGCCTATTACTCCCCACTCCATGCAGTGGCATTCATGGTGGACCCTGAATTCCAAGATAGGAAACAATCTGCTGATTCGGAGGTAGCAAGTGGATGGAGAACGATATTGGAGAGACTTGTCCCAGATAATGCATCGAGGAGGCTTATCAGAGATCAATTATCCAAATATAGAACTATGAAAGATGCTTCATTTTCATGTGCAGATGGATAAGAAGATAGGTTTCGTGTCGGCGTTGCACTATGGTGGGAAGATTTTGGATTTGATGGTCCAGAGTTGCAACAATTGGCTATATGGATACTTAGTCAAGCGTGCACTACAAGTTGCCTTGAGCAACTATGAAGTGTTTATGGACATGAAGCCTCTAAAAAGAGGAACATACTTGGTGTGCAACGTGCCAGTGATCTTGTCTTTGTCAGTGCAAATTTAAGGATGTTTCGCAAGACTCAAAGCATGGCTTCAGATCCTTTAATAGAATGGGAGATGAAGGACAAGTTGCAAGGTGAAGAACATGAAGAAGAGGCACATGATTCAGAATACTTTGAGCAAGTGGAGATTGATATTGCACCATGGGCCACCACCTCTACTGATGTAGCACAGACTCCCCACTTGGATTCTCCTTGACACTTGAGCCTTGAATTATCTTAGATCTATCATGATTCATCTATGTCGGATGAGCCATGGTTGTATCTTTTTGGTTTTATTCATGATATGTACCCTTTTTGATATAAAGTAGCAATCAAGATGATATGATGATTATTTATTAATCATCCTAAATGGATGTATTTTTTTTAATGATATCATTGTAATATGGATGTGTTTCATTGCTTTGACCCTTAAAATTTAAATATTGTCTATGGTGTATGAGCCTTGAGGCTTGAGGTCATATGTGGTTTGTAACTTGTTCCATGTTATCTCCCATATAAGTGATAACTTGATCAATGATAAAATCAGATGACATAAGTTAGTGCTCAGTGTATATCTACAGTGCGGCAGCAACACATCACATGTTTTCATATATTTCACTTTGGAAGACCTATTTTTACTATTTTCTTGCTTGTTTGTGCTCTTATAATGTAACAGAATCCTTATGAATGGTTTTCATTTAAATTTAGCCTTAAAATCAGCATATTTTAAGAGCTGTCTCCGATTGGCGTCCCCGAGACTGCTCTGTTCCCGTCCCCGACCCCGGGACGTCACTGTCCCCGGGAAATGTCACCGTCCCCTGGTGACTGGCAAAAAGTGCATTCGTTGAACATTTAAGAGTATGAAGGCAGACCTTTGCATATCTACACTCTGCTCTGACAGTTACAAACTTTTAATCTAAACCTGGCATTTACATATGCCTCATTCTTATGGAGGCATCCTAATACGAATAAGGTAGCCTGGTGTGCCTCATCCTCGTCGTGGTCGAAAATCACGATGTGACCTTTCAGGCCCTTCAAGTTGGAACTTGGCAGGTCTTTCACACTACCATGTGTTTATTTAAATGGTTCCCGGATTTTGTTCCCAGCAAGTCTAAGCATCTGAAAGGTTCTCTCTGAGTGGAGCTTCCCAACTTACCCTTCTCCTTTTATGGTTTTATTAGTGAAGTTGTGGCCCAGATTGGGAGGTCGTTTGCATCTAAGGAGGATGTTTGGGGGGTGATGTACGCGGGTGCAGCTTACTCTGTAAGAGCAGAGAACATAACACTTGAAAAGACTGAGTGGTGATGCTAGATTTAGCTTTTGATTTTCTAGGGAAGTTGTCCTCTGTTTGCATCAGAAATTCCCTCAGTTGTATCAGTGTATTTTCTTGTGATCTGCTTCTTCTTTGAATAATAGGACATATGTTCTTCTTTATTCTAAAAAGAAAGTCATTTCCCTTGTCCTTAACCAAGTTTCTTCATTTTTGTTTCTGTGCTTATGCCCATATAACCAACCATAAAAAGCATAGACTTGTTAGTCGAGTGAGGAAAATATCAAATATTGCTCAACCTGCAGTTCTGTTGTTTGCCATTGTGGATTCAGTACGATTTTGTTTAAATATTCTCACAAAAACATCAGTTGTTTCAAAATAGGTTAGGGTCTTTTGCAGTTTCTGTAACAATTCAGAATATGCATTAGAAGTACAGCACATGCAGATGAAACAGGTTAGGGCCTTTTTCCATTAGCTGTAATAATTCAGAATATGCATGAATTCTACAGGACATGCAGATTGGTGAATCTCTCTAGAAGAAAAGGTTGATTCTTTCCACAGGAACATGTACATTACATTTCTTTTTTGTATAATTGATGGTCAAGACTAGGCAGCATTTTGTAGCAGATGCATGAAATGGTTGAATGAAAAAACTGTCGTCATCTCTTTGAACTCATTTTTGCTTTGATTTTTGTCCGAGTTTTTATTGACTACTGTACATCTTTGGCTGTCTGATTTTCTATCTTTATTGACTACTGTACATCTGCTGATGCTACATATACTTTTGTCTTTCTTCAGAGTTAATGTCATTGATTGATTCTATAAAAGCTTTTCCTTAGTTGACTGCTGCTTCTAGAGCATCCACTATGTTTCTACTATGATATTCCAAAAATATGCTTTCCTATGCTGCTATTCTCTCCTCAGGTCCCAAAGAAATTCTGCCAAAAATCTCTGAGTCCATTTCAAAGAATCTTGTTGAGAAGGCATCTTCAAATGTCTATAAATATATGCTTTGCATAAACATGAATCTGACAAAATATGCCATCAGACATTGTTTGTCTCGAGCCTCGCTTAAATAAAAAAGTAATATATCTGTTTCGGAATGGAAGCCCAAAAATCTCAGGGTTGTTATGTTGACCTCTGAGAAGCTTTCCAAAGCTGCCATAATCATCTTGAGTATTCTGATTTGTACAATGATTGTAAAGTCCTAGACTTACCGCATGTCTGTAATGAATGTATCTATAATATTTAACATGTATGATTTAGTTGGCCATCCTCCTCTTGGTGTACTTGCTAACTTGGCAAAATTTATCCAGGTGTTGGGAATCTAACTTACTCGTCTTCTTTCCCAAAATGTTGGCCAATTCACGTCATCTGGCACATGGACAGTATGTTGGATTTAAACGTAGACTAACAGGAGCCTCTGTCCATACATGCCTGCACTCCTTGTGCTCTGCCAAAAATCTCTCCTCCATCGAGGGTTTACTTTGTGAAGAAACTTTTTAGTTAGGACGAAGTGGCTGTTTGAGTACTCCAAAAAGTGATTTGGCTCCTTTCCCAAAATGCCAGTTTGGTACTCTTTTATGGATCTGCATAAATACGATCAAGGCATATCCAATATGTCAAAATTGGATAATGTCTTTATTGTCTTTTTATTTTTTTGAAGCAAAAATCTGATTAACTTTGATTCATACCTATTATACAATTCTTTTAGGTATCTGATCCTATTATTTCTATCTACCATTAATATACAAAGTTGTTGTTTATCAATTGTTTTTCTCCATTTAGCTCATTGATCTTCTGTACGTGGCTCACTACTTCTTGTGTCATTTTGATGATCTCATCTTGGAGAGACGCATTATCTTTCAAGAGAGACTTTTTTTGTTCTTGAATCTTCATAGTTTTTTCTTGACTCTGAATGACTCCTTTTCCTGTTTTCTGCTATCTTCTTCCATTTTTGAGGCCAACCATAATGACCATTCTTGAGCCTTCTGAAAAGTATTCCATCCTCTCTTGGAGAACAAACCTTTATTCCTTCAACTTGTTCCTCTGTTCTTTGTTTTGGTACTTCTCTTTTGATGATTTGTTTTGCTCCCTTAAATTTTTGTTCCTTCATTTGTTCTTTACCTGAATTTGTGTTGTACTCTTGAACCCTGATTGGTTCTTCTTCAAGTAGTTTTGTTTCCTCTTGATCTCTTGCAGAGATCCTTTCTTCTTCTTGAACTATCTCTTGAACGGTGACCTTAGGGCTTTCAGGTGTTACAACCCTAGTTTCCTGATGTTCTTCTTCTTTCTCCAAAGCTTCAACCTCTGCCATTTCCACATCTTTATCTTGTGGTTACACTCCAGTCTGTGGTGACTGCTTTGAGATCTCCTTCCCTTTCTTTATTAATCTGATCATAATGAGTGGTTAGAACCTCTGTTTCAACTTTCTTCACGAATTTTATACACTTTATGAGTGTTCTGGTTTTCTTGTATTTCAAAACCCATGGATGCATCAAAGAAATCATCCAGGTCAGCATTTTCTAACTCTTTCAATTTATGAATGTCAAAGACTTCCATCTGTTTGACTCATTGTGAAGATAATTCTATGTCTTGAAGGAATTGATATCCTTCAGCTTTATTTTCTTCATTGTCTTCCTCTTCAAAAATATCTATTGGTTCTTGAGGTTGTGGGACACATTATTTGATCCATCCTATGCACCAAGGTGGTGGTTGCTCATATTGCTTGTCATCTTTGTCTTTGTGCCCATGCCTTTTTCGGCTCTTTTTTATATTCTTGGTTCTTTTGTCTTCTATCACCTCTTTCTGTACCACTTTATCTTTTGTAAGTTTTACTGGCTTTGTCTTTTTTGGAACTACTAATTCTCTCTGTTCGTTAGCCATGCATAAAAAGTTAAATACTTTCTTCAATTCTTTTTCTTACCTCACAAAAGTTGTCTCTGTTTTTGCATTGATCAAGCTTTCATGAATCCTTTCATATACTTGCAACTCCTCTTCAGTCCAATATGTGGCTTTGTCTGAGAAATCTTCTAGCATTTTTTGGTATTGCTCTTCATACATTTTCCTCTTATCCTAACTCCCTTGCAGATAGTAAATGTATAACTTTTGTTTTTCAGTCATGGGAGGGTAAGGTGCCACATTAGCTTGCACTTCCCTTTGTGCTTCTACTACTTCTTGAGTAGGCTCTTCTAAATTGACTGCGAACTTCTTGGGGTCTTCTTTTACCCGGATGGTTGCATTATCCTCTTTAGAATCTTCAATGTACATCAGAGAATGCCTCGAGTCTTTTTCCACTCTTATGTCTTCTTCTGGCTTAGCCAATTTCAACCTTTTTTTCAAAGGTTTTTCCTCCTACTTTTTGGCATAGATTTTCCAGCAGTATATCTTGTGGTTGGCTTGGGAGAGGA